>JBBJLS010000002.1:2602029-2622500 GCA_037577275.1 Bryconaethiops microstoma
TTCACTTGTGTTTTTGCTGACAGAAAGAAACCCACTGCTGATATAAACAGATTCAAACAATTTTCATAGGTGCCTAAAACTTTTGCATGGTGCTGTAACTAAAATTGGGAGTGGGTGGAGTTGGATGTAACTAAAATTGGGGAGAAAATTCAGGGAAAAAAATGAATGAAATGGAAAAAAATAGAAAGTTTCCCAGTATTGGAAACACTAACCAGACAGAATTTGCATGAATATAAAGACATATTGTGCACGCTCGTTAGGGCACGCTCGTTAGGGCACGCTCGTTAGGGCACGCTCGTTAGGGCACGCTCGTTAGGGCTGAAAGTCCAGGACAAGCGAGTCACGTCTTCCCTTGTGTAAAGTGGAATCAAGCTGGAAGCTTTTCATTTCCTCCTCTGTTTGCCTTTCAGAGTCCCCCGTTCCTCTGATGGCTCCGGAGCTGGAGGGTTTCTCCCTGATGCTGCGGCCCTTGGCAGGAGCTCCATGTGTGGAGGCGGTGGGGATGGCCTCCACCCTGCTGGAGCCGGGGCTGCTGCTCCTCAGTGGGGGGTTTGGGAGGGGGGGCCGGAACACTGCAGCCACGCTGCTCCTCAGAGAGCCGGCGGGCTGGACTCACGCCGCCCTGGAGCTGGAGGGAGACGAAGGTGAGGCGTTTAAATGCCTGATGAGAAATATTCTCTGGGTTTATCTTCTTACAGCTGAGGATCCTTTCACTGAGAAAAGAACCGAAAAGCTGTCTGATGAAAACACTCGTCTAGTAAACATTACATTACATTTACATAACATAACATTACATTACCTTATGTTACATAACATGACATTAAAATTTGTTCCAATATATTACATTACGTTACATTACATTACATTGTTAAATTATGTTACATTACATTAAAATGTGTTACGTTACATTACGTTACGTTACATTGTTACATTACATTACATTATGTTACATTACGTTACGTTACATTACATTGTTACGTTTCATTACCTTACATTGCATTATATTACATTACATTATGTTACATTATATTACATTACGTTACGTTACATTACATTATGTCACATTACATTACATTATATTACGTTCATTTGGCAGACGCTTTTATCCAAAACGATTTACAGTTTGAGGAAGCACTCAGGATTCAGCGCAGTGTGGGAACCAGAGCACAGTTCTAAGTTCTAAAATCTAAATTCCACAACTACCCAGAGACCCACAGCCCACCAAGGACCAAGAGCTCACACCTGCTTAGTTTAAAGGTGGACTGCTAAATCCCATGAATACATAATAATAGAAATAATTTTGTATTAGTATAATTATTTTTATAGTAATATAGTAATCCTTATATAACAATATACAATAACAGTTTACACAATTCATGTTTGAAATGTCATTACAAGGATATTATTATTATTATTATTATTATTAATGTAGTAACAGTTTACACAATACATGTTTGAAATATGTGATTACTTAATAGTATCATTATAATTTTATTTGCCAATTTATTCCCAATAAATGTTTGAAATGTATGATTAATATAAACTTTTCACATTTTATTCACGGTAAATATAATATTATAATGTCATAATTATAAAAATAAGATATAAACAATAATAACTTTTCATTCACATGAAGAATTATTTATATTAACAAAAAAAATGAACAATGTAACTGCAGAGAGATCAAACAGAATGCAGGATTCTGACTCAGTGTGATGAAATGACGACCTTTTACAGTGAATCAGACACAAATACAATGTTTTACCAAAGCTGTTCTATCCGCACTTTTAACACATTTACACACTTCCAACACCAGAGCATCAGAATAAGGAGAGTCAGAATGTGGATGTGTAGATTCAGGGGTTTTTTTAGTTTAAACTCTTCTATTCTGATATTCTTCTGTGTGTAAAACACTGTGCTGTTTTTAATGAGAATGAATATTTAACACTTTGCTAATGCAGGCGTGCGGCTGTACCACACACTGACCCCTGTTGCTGGATGGGGTGCGGTAGTTACAGGAGGCAGGACGTCTCCACTGAACCCTCTAGACCAGGTTCTGAAAGTCACTCAGCGCCTGAATGACCAGTCTGACCCCAGAAGCCGACTGATCTCCATAAAGAAGATGGTTTGTACCGGCCAGGCTCCAAAACCGAGGTGGAGGCACACAGCTACCTTACTGCACCGCGGAGGTGAGGGAGTCTGATCAGGACCTCCTGTAGGATGGGTATGGAGAACTGGTACTAAACTGGTCCCAGTTCCTGACTGATCAGTACTGAACTCTGGGCGTCTCCTGTTTAGACGGTGCTGCTGTGGGTGTTTCTGCAGTATTAATACTTTCTCACACACCTGCGTATCTAAACGTCTGTCGGACTTGTTGGGGCAGCTGGTGGTCTAGTGATTAGGAAGTTGCCCCTGTGATCAGAAGGTTGTGGGTTCAAATCCCAGGACTGCTAGTGGCACCACTGAGGTTCCCTTGAATAAGGTACTGTCTCCACACACTGCTCCCCGGGTGCTGGTTCCTTGCTGCCTGCTGCTTCACTTGGTGAATGCGTTAAATAGGTTAAACGGGTTAAATGGATCCTTTTTTTTTTTTTTTTAAAGTTATAATAATCTTTTTACATCTTATCTTGTGACATCTATATTTTTGTACCCAATTATGGTGCATAGGATCAATAAGTGTATTGATGAGTATCTGTATCGATAACACAGGTCAACAACAACAAAAAAAATTGTAATCATCAGAAACCACAACACACTTTTTTTTAAACCAGTTTTTCATGCGGATTTCAGATCTGCTTTCTTTTTGAATTATGAGTAATATTAGATTTGCAATAGACTTGCATGCTGTTTTTATTAAACCACAGGCACCAATCAAGTAACTGTTTGAATATTTTCAGACGCCACTGTTTCTTCAAAAACACTTAGTATATGATTATTATATGATAATTATACCACTATCATGCAATATATAACCAGCTTCACCACAAAAACTGTACGTGCAGGAAAAACTAAACACAGATTTGAAATCGGCATTAAAAAACACTACAAAACCCACAAACTTATCTCTGACGATTTTGACCTGTTGATCAATACAGTCCTAACCGCACCCATTGCTGCCCGCCCATAGTTCATTGTTTGGTGTAAAAAAGTTTGTCCGATTAAGTTTTTGCACTGAAGCTGTAGGGATCAAGAAGCTCACACTGGTTAGTGTTATGTGAACAAAGTGGGTAAAAATGGGACAATTTTGATGTTTTTACTAACGTGCTGCTTTAACCTGAGCCCTGTTGGAGTGATAACGCAGCCTGATTACAAACATCAGCTCTTTTTTCAACCACTGGAACCCTAGGCTCGCTGCTAAAATGGGGTTAACAAACCAAATGCCCAAACTGGACCCCCTGTACTGGACAGTCATTTTTGGTAGAGGCTTAATCTGGAGGAGGAAGAAAATAAAAGTACCTCCGCAGACCAGTGCTGTTTCTGACTTGTTGGAAAAACCCACTTTACTGTCCTAATGTGGTTCTGTATGTATATTCATTAACTGGAAGGAAGGAATGTATGTATATATGTATGTATTTGTATTTATTTATTTGGACCCATTAGTAATTTTATTAACATTAACGATTTGCTACAAATTGCATTAATGTATTTTCTCTAGTAAAACTGACCCAGCTCAAATAGGGCCTAAGACTGTGTATTATATTATATTGTACCATAGTATATCATAGTGTAGTACAAACTACAGTACATTATAATATAGTATAGTATATTAATTTATTTTATTTTATGTCATCCAGACAGGAACTACATCTTTCTGTTTGGAGGGCGTACAGAAAAGGATCCAGTTCTAGGTGACGCCCATTTTCTGTGTTTGGAGAACCAGTGCTGGACAGACGTAAGTGAAAGTACATACACATCCTTTACAGGGAGCATAAATATGGTAGTGTGTTGAGTTTAACAACTTGAAAAAGCAAAACCACACTATAAAACGTGCCATAATCTTTGCACGGGCCACAATTCATGTTTTATTTTTCCAGTATGGTAAATGCTGCAGATAAACAGTGCATTAAAACGTGCAGTGTGTCTCTGCAGA
Organism: Bryconaethiops microstoma; assembly: GCA_037577275.1. NCBI lineage: Eukaryota > Metazoa > Chordata > Actinopteri > Characiformes > Alestidae > Bryconaethiops > Bryconaethiops microstoma. The sequence goes on from JBBJLS010000002.1 coordinate 2,606,120, forward strand.
GGATTTGCACTTATTTTAGATAAACAATTTGACCAGGGGCGTGTAAACTTTGGACACAACTGCATAGTTGATAATTACAGCTGATTACACATACGTAGTTACTAGTGCTGCACTCTCAAGTGATGCATCGTCTATAACATTAAACCCCCTGCACACACACATACACACACAGATTTACCTATAGGAACATACCAACTGATGGTTTGCTATAAAGGAATGAATACCTTTATATCAATTATGGTGGCCCATACTTATCTCACATTCCTGAAGTTCGAATGGTGATGCAAGACTCTTCCTAGTAATGGATGAAAACCTCATGGTAGGTCTGTTACTGATCTGTTTTTGTAAAGATACCACTTGAAGGACAATTCCCTGCACCTCGTCATTCGCACTCAGCTTGTGCTTATGGAGGAGGACTGGTGATATTTGGAGGTTTGGGCCGAGGAGGTGTTCCTCTAGGAGACATGGTACTGCTGACGTCCACGTCTACAGGCTTCACATGGGAGAGGCTGGAATTACAACCATCCCTGGTACCCAGGTATTATTGTGGTGATGTTCTATTGCATTCTGTTGAAGTCCTCTTATACAGGGCACCACCACCCGCTTCCAACTGGAAGATGATTCAGGACCATCAAATCCGGCACACCTTAAAATGCTAAAAAAACCTCCCAGAGCCACATTCACATTTTTGGATCTGTTTCTCTATCTTGTAATCATTTTCTGTCTGCCATCTGCAGGTATTCCCACTCAGCCCATGTTGTTGGTGAGAATCTGGTGGTAGTTGGTGGAGTTTGGCTTCAGGCAGACGGTGTGCCAGGAGTTGCAGTAATAAACCTGACCACAGGGGGCAGCATTGAAGTCAACATTGACACAGTGAGTTCCATGTTCAAAATCTTAGAAAATTGGGTTAACTCAATACAGTGTTCTCAGCGGATAAAGAACTACTGCAACTGTGGTTGTTAGCAGTTTGCAAGGACTTTCAGAATCTACTATTAGCCAAAGTACGCCCTGCATATGGATTGTCAGTTGCTCTCTGTGTTTCTCTTTTTAACAGTCATCTGTCCCCTGGCCTGTCATGCTGCATTCATTCTGCTCAGAATTGCTGGATTCAGAGGGCACTGAGTTGGTACTTATCGGTGGTGGAGGAAACTGCTTCTCTTTTGGGACTCACCTTAATACCCACCTGGTTACTTTAGACCTGAGACCTGTGCTGGGCCACTGAGATAAAGGGAGGCACAATGGAATACATACTAATGGACATCAAGCGGTACTAAAACCAACACTATAGAGCCCTTGTTGGACAGCAAAATAAAATCAACGATATTGACTCCTCTGACTTGCCAGTCAAACTTTATTTCAACCAGGACCTCAGTTAAAGTAACAGCCAAAGAGCTCAAATGATGTGGGACGGGGCATCAGCTAATTGTCATTTGGAGAAGGGCAGTGGAAGTCGGAGGTCATAGGGCAGCAGCCCCAGAGAGGTGTAAGGTCACTCGGTGAGGCGGCGGAAGGACTGGACGGTGGGACAGACAGCACCCCAGTCGACGGGCTTGCGGTACTCGCCCTTCTCCAGGAAGTACTGGCGGCCACGGTAGTTGGGGTGCTCGTAGAAGACCCAGTAGCCCTCCAGGACTTTGCAGGAGTGCACCTCCCTCAGGCGGTAACGCTCAAGAACGGAGGGGCAGTCCTCAGTGGCCTCGAAAGCCTGACCCGCAAAGTCCGCCTTGTCATACAGCTGCACCTTGTACTGAGTTCCGCTAGGCTGCAGGAGAAGGTAAGGGTGGGAGGGGGTGGAGGGGTTGGGAAGGTGTAGGGGTTAGGGAAGTTAGTGCATGGGTTTGGGAAAGAAGGGGGAGGGTAGATGGGGCAAGAAGAAAGGGGAAGGGGGGACATGGAAGGAGATGAGATCCACCGTAACAAGTTCCAAACCTTGCATCCAGATTACCACATTTTGCTCAGGCTACCGTGGATCATGGGCCATTTTATTTCCAATTCTCATGGCTCTACACTTTTTTTCATCAATATTTAATAAAGTCTTGTTTTTTCTTAACATCTAGACTTCTTATTTTTAGATTTTTACAGAACCATGTACAAGTACTACTCCAGAACCTCCAGCATCTGATTCCCTATTCTTGCTGAGGGACAGCAAGGACCTTACGAGTCCTGGTCACCAGGATAAACCCTGAGGTTTCAACCTTGTTCCCCAAGAGCTAAGTGCTGGGAAACTAGGCTGAAACCTTGTTTCCATGCACTCTGTGCCGGAGAAGCCACATTAGCCTTTGCACTTATTGATCTACTGGTCTATAGGTCTCTGCTCTGGTTCCAGGCTAGAGATTTAAAGGCTATTTGTGACTGTATAACACTGGTATGGAGGCAGGTTTATCTGACTTGTAATCCAGGAACCCCATGATGCGTGTAGTGTTGTATGGAGAACATATGTTATGATACAAGAAACACTAAAGCTTCAACACAATTTCATACGCTATTGCCAATAATAAGGATATCCCATTACATTTGCTATTCTGTTAGATAGATCACTGATTTGACTTACAAAGTGGATCATCTTGCAAGAGCTGAGCCGGTCGTTGAGGCCCATCCAGCGTAGGTACTCCGGGTATTCGCCCCTGGTCAGCACGTACTGGTAGCCCATGTAGTTGGGGCGCTCGTAGACAACCCAGGTGCCGCTCTCCACGCGGATGGAGTTGCAGCGGCTCAGGTAGGTGTGGAAGTCGGAGCAGTCGCTGTCACACTCATAACGACGGCCTTGGAAATTTTTGTCCTCATAGAAAACAATCTGAAAGGACGGATGCATCAGATGGATGCACAGAACTCGGGAAGACGACAGTATGGGTAAGAGTTGAACAAAAGTCACTAATTGCCTTGGCTCTGGGAATGTGGGCATGAAGTTAAACAGTCATGGTCTGTCTCACTGGTTCAATTCTGGGCATGGTACCAGGGTGCCAGCTGGCATCTGCCAGACTATAGGAATTTGTCCTATAATGGTCTGACAAAACTAGTTTGCCAAAAAGAGCGACGTTGGCACATTCCTCTGCCCTCTGCTATACACAGATACAAACACTGGACACCAAACATCTTCCTCTGGGGCCAATGAATTGCTAATTAACCATTTGGACTGGCACAAAAGAAGAATCTGCGAAGCAGGGGACCAGCAAATCTCAACAGTTCAAGGGATGCCAGTTTTTCATTTGTACGGCAAAACACATGCTTAATCAAGCCCTGTCACTTCTACGCTGTAATGAATGGGATTTGAATACCTGGGCTCCTGATTATACCTGAGCTCAGTCCTTTCCCATTCTTAAGATACCGTCTCAAAAATCATTTTAGCATTTCTCAACACAAACACGTCTGTAACCACCTCTGTAAAGTCAAACTAAAACATGAAGCCTATGATAATCATTCTTGCCAGTAACAGCCCTGGAGTTTCATCAATCCCAAATCCAGAAAAGCCTGGCCAAAAATTGCAATCAACTCCAAAAGCGAGAAACATTTCCACACTGTCCTTCTTGAAGAAACTCGACTAGGTCTTCCTCATAACATTGTTGTTTTTTTTCTCGTTGTAACTTATTTGGATAGAAACCTAGGATATGAGTTTACTTCAAATGTTTGACCTCAGGGCTAAGCTATCCTTCCTGTTCTCAGACTCTGACCTCCTCAAGGGTCTCCAAAGTGGCTACTCACCCTGCCCATCTTGGACATTGTATGGAGGCTTGCTTGGAGAAAGTGTCTGAAGTCTTGACTGAGTGCCGATCCACTAGTGGGGCTGTTTAAATACTTAGCCCCCCAGGTTCAGGATTAGTGGGGCGGGGAGCACTGGACAATCGCTTTGTCATGAAAATGAGATCCAAAAATTGAGTCAGTGATTCTAGTTCTATTCAGGTTTTCCAGAAAAGCGATGTGGGATTACAGCATAATGGCAACATTGCCAGGGTCGCCCAGTCACCCCTCCTCACTCCCTCTCTTTCCAAAACACACACACACATACCCAACGTCCACTGGCCCAATTTGCACCACAACACAACCACCCTGGCAGCCCATGCCAAGACCACTGGCAAATGTGAAGAGCCCAGATGTCCTGGATTATTGTGTTCCACTGTTCTGAATGGCGCACCATTCTCCTGGCTCAGCTTTTTTCTACTGTTTTAAACACACAGGCCAAAATAATCAAACGTGACAAGAGCAAAGGCCTCGCGCCGGCCTGTAGACGTGAGCAGCGAGACAACCCTTCTTCAGGAGCCGCACTTCAGCCGGTGGAGCTGAAGACAGCTTGCAAAGTTGAGGAGACCAAGGCACAGGTGGAGTGGTATGCAAATGTGAATACGCATCTAACACGTAATGCCTAAAAGAGATCTTTTTTGGAAACGTCATCTTTAATGCTGATGTTTAGTTGAGACATTCAGGATTTCCCCAATTTGTCTAAGTGCTGTGATTCCACAAAAAAATGTTTAGAACACTTTTCAGGATAAAAACGCCATCACTGGACCCTCAAGGTTACATCTTCAGTACCTTTAGCTAGTAAACATACTTTTACCATTTTATTATTTTTAAAAGTTGCACTGACTCCTTATTTGAGGTATTGACACCAAGCTTTTTATTTTTCTCTTTAAAAAAAAAAGGTATGACAAGCAGTCCACGCAGGATTTCACAATTTTATTTTATTTTTTGTGATTTTTGCGATCAAAATGACTGATTTGGTGGTGTTTTCTCAAAATTTGCGAGAGATTTTGGAAAAATTTTTCCCTTGGTAAACCCCATACATGGGCCTAGTAAGATAGAAAATGGGTGAGAGATGAACAAAATTGACAGGCAGATTAATTGCATCAACATTTTTTAAAATTAATTTAGATGTAATCGCCTCAATAAAACCCAAGATTTGTGAATACAAGCCGACACTGACGTTGCCCACATCTTTCCAGAAAGGTAACTTGAGAAAGGTAACAATTCTGCTATTGCTGCGCTCAGCATCAGCAGAATTGGAAACTGCATCCTTGTAGCGCAAAGCCAGTTTGCTCATGACAAGGAGCCTCTTGTGCACCATGTTAGGGCTATTTGGCATGAATGGAATGCATCTTGGTTGGAAGACTCTCACCTGCTTCAGAAACTCAATGCCAGGTTGTCCATTTGTCATGTATTTGGTCAGCTTTTCTTCAGCAGCACTGAATGCTTGTTCAACCTGGTTGATGACTTTAGATTTCTGCTCTCGAGGCAATGAGAACTGAGAAGTACTCAGCACAAACTTCTTCATGAAGCTCTTTGTTCGCCACCAGGTTCATCTGCAAGTCTTCAAGGTAATTAAAGACCTTAAACATCCAACATTTGCAACATCACTTTGCATTTGTCTGCAACAATGCTCAACTGGACCCGTAGACACATGACTTGCAAAGGATCTTCAAATATTTCATGAAGCTTTTCCATTGACTGCAGAGCACTATGGTCACATACCTGCAAGAGAGAAAAAGGAAGAAAGGCTACCATGAGATGGTAGAGGACAAGAACGTACCTGGCCAGTAGGAGTGCCCGTGTAGCGTGAAGGATGAACCCAAGCGTGGATAGAAGCGAGAGGGTTATTCACGTAGTTTATTCTGCAAACGCTCTATGAAAGAGTTAAGATTCCCACCGGAACCCGCGTTCACAAACATGCAAAGAGAAGGGTAGTGAGTACTCACGTGAAGTAGATTCACCATCGATCGAACGAGGCAGGAGACCCAATGACTGAGCGAAGAGGAACTACTCACATCTTGTTTATATACCCTGTGACACGCTCATTCCCGGTGTCCCGTGACTCGTGCATGTGACATTAGGTCACATCACGTGACTCGTGCATGTGACATTAGGTTCCTGTAGCTACATGGACATCCAGCTAAAGATGATGAAGAGCAGCTATGTATCATGATGACGAGTTTCCTCATGTCCATTCTTATTAGCTGCAACCATATGAAAGCACATCAGGTGATACGAAACAGAACAGGCCAAGACTGTAGAGGCACTGAGAGACTCTCTGTATGTTGATGACTTCATAGGAAGCTCATGTAATGTTAAGGAGGCCCATTTTATCAGTACCACTGCAATGGAGATTCTGTCTCATACCAGCATGAACAAGGTGTTAGGGTTGGTTTGGAGTGCAGAAGAGATGAACAGGCTTTTGATCTAAAGACACTGTTAGATGCCTTGAGAGACAAAGGAATCAATACAAGAGAAGTGTATTGAAGACATCAACTCGCATCTTTGACCCCATTAGATTTCTTACTCCATACACTATGAGAGTGAAGTGCCTATTTCAAGAACCGTGGGTGAGAGGAATCAATTGGGACGAGCAATTACCCGCAGACTTGACCGAAATATGGAACCAATGGTGCACAGAGCTGCCAAGACTCCACCTGCTGGCCATTCTGAGGTGGTACCAAATTGAGATTCAGCAAAACTCACAGGCAAACAATTTGCATGTATTCTGTGATGCTAGTGAAAGGGCATATAGTGCAGCCACTTACCTGCAGGGAAAGAATAAAGATCAGGACATTGTGACAAGTTTAGTAGCATCAAAATCAAAGGTAGCCCTGCTAAAAAGAATGACTTTGCCACGCCTGGAGTTAATGTGGGGGTTAACTGGAGCAAGGTTTGGGAATAATCTACTCAAACCATTGAACATGGAAAGACATCAGCTCAAACTATGGACAGATTCCATGATTCTTCTTCATTGGATATGTAACACAGCACATAAGCCCCTTTTTGAAAACAGAGTGACTGAGATCCAAACTGAGATGACAAATCCGGAGTTATGGTAACACTGCAGTGGCAATGCAAATCCTGCAGATTTACCCACTAGAGGTCAAAGTATACCGAGCCAGATGTGGTGGAATGGACCTACTTCCCAGTTGGTGGCTGATGACACACAAGGCATGAATTAGAATTGTATCCCCAATGAGGCCAGCACACAACTTAGAGCTAAGCACCAGTCTGCAGTATGTCTTTGAATCACTCTTGGTCCTAGACAAGTACAGCAGGTTGGAAACAGTGTTGAAAATAACTGCATGGGTGAAGCGCTTCATAGCTAATACCCCCTCAACTCAAAGAGTGACAAGGGAGCTCACTATAGAAGGGCTTAATTCAGCCGAAGTATACTGGATAAAGGTAACACAAGATCATAGTTTCTGCCAAGAATTTTGTCAGCTGTGTTCAGGACAGGACATAAAGGGAGATTAAAAAATTAAAGACTTGAAGTGAGGGATAGGTATTGGACTTGGAATGGTAGACAACTGGTTAAGTGGATTGTAGGCCATTGCTACATCTGTAAAAGACTAAAGATCAAGCTAGCTTAACAAGTTATGGCTCCAATACCAAGGGACAGTGTTACTGAGTCTGCTCCCTTTGAAGTAACAGGACTAGACTTTGCAAGACCATTGTATGTCAAGTTTAATGGTCAACCAAAGAAAGCATACATTGCACTTTTCACTTGTGCTGTCACTAGGGCAGTACATTTAGAGCTTGTCTCAGACCAGACTACAGAGAACTTCCTGTTAGCCCTAAGGAGGATTATTGCAAGACACAGACTCTCTGAATTTATTTATTCTGACAATGTAAAGACAATTAAGAGAGCAAACCAGGATCTGAAGGAACCATGGAAATCATTCAGAGCTGAGTTTTTCACTGAAAAGTGTATCATCTGGAAGTTTATTGCAGAGCGAGCGGCTTGGTGGGGAGGCTTCTGGGAGAGACTTGTGAGGTCAGTGATGGAATGTTTAAAAAGAGTCCTAGGGAAAGCTTTGAGAAATTGGCAACCATGCTCACAGAGGTGGAGGCTGTACTAAATTCTAGGCCTGTCTTATGTGCACGAAGCTGCAAGTGAGCCACAGCCTCTGAAGACCTCTCATTTTCTCACTGGGAAAAGATTGACATCGCTGCTGCCAAATACCACATTCCCTATGTCTCAGGCAACTAGCCTGAATTGAGAGGACATGGGCCAGAGATAAAATAAGTTCATGAGTTAAAAATTGTTTAAAGGGAACATGTAAAAATAAGACATGAAATGTTTGCTGATGTTCATAAAATGCATTAATAATTGAAAATGACAAATGTGTTGCTGCGGTTTGCAGAAGTATTTTGTTGGTTTAATTTACGGACACCTTTATTTTGAAAGACGAAGTGGTTTGGGTTAGTGGTGCCTTCTCTATCTGTCTTTATAACGTTTTTTTCTCTCTGCACCATTTATTGTTTTACATGCAGTTAGCCAGTAAATGTTTCCTGACAAAATCACTCGCATGGAAGCTTCAACTATCCCACAGCCAGTGCCATTAGAATACTGATGCTGTAAATGGGGGTACTTTGTGTTTAAAAATGTTTAGGTAGTTGGTACATGTCAAAGTAACCTCCAAATGAATGACGCAAGGCCAGCAGAATATTGCCCAGAATACTGTCCATTGGCTTGTCTTCTTCCCTTCGTACATCCTGGTGCCAAGTTAGTGGTTAGCTGACTGCTCTCATCTGTCTGAGTTAGCTAGCATTAGCTGTGCATTTCTAAACACTTCTGAAATCTTTTGCTACCCTTTTTCTCTAGACTGAAGTGACTGCTTCTCAACCCAGCACCTGCCACTGCAGAAGCTGGCATGCATTGCCTGCAATAACAGCCCTTCTAATGAAAGGAGTTATGTTGCAAAAGTCATGTTAGAAAAGAAATTTACTTCTGCTGTTTCAGACCTTTCCACCACTTGGAAACACCTCCAGGAGTTAAGGAAGCTTTTCCTCAGCTCCATCATCTTTATGTAACTGCTATTGTGATTGGAGTATCATCTGCTGCATGTGAGAGTTCTTTCTCCATTTTGTCACTTGTCCCAACCCCCTTCCTAAGCAAAATGTTACATGAGAGAAAGAAAAACTTGGTCACTCAACAGAAGACTGATCCTACAATAGAGAACATATCTAACGTAACTAACTTCAAAGGGAACAGAAACTCAAACATACAACGCGGAGCAAAATACCATTATATTATGGATGCAGTAACAAAATACTAAGGTTATGCATTAGTGGGTTTAAAAATATTAAGTACTACTACAGTTTATTTTAGCTTTGGTTAAAAACATAAAACCACTTTATAGCAGATAAGTATAACACAAAACTTTGGAGACCCACCAACATCTCTTATTGCCCCCCCACTGGAAGCAGTCTAGAACCGGGCCAGGTGTACAGCATGGGCACAATTTGTGCTAGAGCAGATTTTCTGTGGAAATGAGATGGGTTAACCTGAGCTCCCCATGGGCAACCAGTAACTGACTGTCCTTTCTTCTTTTAGACCAATTTTAGTACTAACCACTGTATACTGGGACAGCCCACAAAACACCTGCCATTTTGGGTATGCAGAGATGCTCTGACCCAGTCTTCACGTTATCACAATTTGTCCCTTGTCAAAGTCACTCAGATCCTTATGCTTACTGATTTTTCCTGCTTGCAACACACCAACTTCAAGCACTGACTGTTCACTTGCTGGTTATATATCCCATCCATTGACAGGTGCCATTATAAGGACAATAACTTACAACTGTTTAATGATGGAGAATAAATTGGAATGAATTTATTAAAAGCAGAAACTTAACAAAAGAATGAGAAAAATTGGTTTATTTGTCCTGCTTGCAACCACTTGCAAGCAGGACAAATTTTTCCAATAATTTGCGCAGATCTCATCTACGTTCTTATTTGTTTACATTTATGTAACTGTTAGTAGTTTGGTTAAACAAGGTTCCCATACACCCAAGTTGTGTGTTCTGTGACAATAAGAAAGTGTTGTTGAAATAAATGAATGCCCAACCATTCGACACGCCCCAACACTAGCCCTAACCCTAGCCCTAACTCTAAACCTAACCTTAGAACTAACCCTGGTCCTAACATTAGCCTTAATCCTAGCCCTGACTCAAGCCCTAGCCCTAACCCTAACCCTTGCCCTAGCCCTCCTGGGAAAACAGCCAAGACTGACAAATATTTTATTTCAACAATAAAATAGAAAGTTATAGTGTTAGACAAAATAATAAAAAGGTCATTCATTTTTTATATTTTGAAAATAGCCCATATGTTTGACATCCCTAGGTTGGACGAAAATGGTATTCAACGTTAGTAATAAGTGAAAGGGTTTCACAGCACATTTGGGTGAAGATGAAGAGGCCTCAAAGGAAACTAAGAAACAAGCTCACAAATGCAATGTCCATAAATTCCTGTAATGATCCAAATAAGATCTAAATGGACTTAGCTGCCTAGGCACATCCTCGGCAAAACATAACTTTTGTAGGCAAAACGGGGGGGCGGGGTGGGTGGGGGGGGTTGGGGTAAAGTGCCTACATGAACGCACCACCACAATTTGGTAGTCCCCTTCCTCAAACAAAACCTGAACCTGGCAATTAGCAAATGAGTTGAACCATGTATGTTTGATCAGGGAAATTACCAAACTGTAATGGACAGCTGCCATCCAGGATTGTATCTGGGCACCCCTGGCTTAGACCATCATAAACGTTACTGTGATACACACAAGTCAGCAACGGCATGTTCAGAGAAAGCATATAGAGCATATAGAGCATATAGAGCATATAGAGCGTCTTTCACAATGATTTGTCAGTGATCACCAACCTGGGACTTGAGGGTTAATTAGGATGATTCATGAATTTGCCAAGTTGTCAAAAAAAGAAGACTATATCTATATCTAGATCTGTAAGATATTGCAAAACATTTAATTGTTCATTATGTCATTTTCCTTTATACGTGATGATGCAGAATCTAATTACATGTCAGAGGTTACATTCCCCATCTGCAAACCTCCCAGCTGTTTCTTAATGGAGTAAGGAGAAGCCGCCTGCCAGGGATGAGCCAAACAGATGCTGCATATTTGGAAACATACGCTGCATTAGCACATACTCTAATTGATAAGCTCCTTCTCTCTCTTTATTTTCCCCAAACACACCAGATTTTGGAGTGTACCTACAGTTGCATATTAGGCAGGGGGCATTTATTAACATAGGTCAACATTATTAAATACAGATGAAATTTGTAAGTGAGATGTGTGACAGTGAAGAGGTAGCTACCTAGCTAGTTTTCTACAGTAACAATATTTACAATCTGTGATGGTGTTCCATCTGAAAGAATTACTTTATTTGGCAGTATCAGTCTTTGCAAGCAGTATCAGTGCATATTCCTCGTCTTTTCTTGTAATGGATAATGCACAAATGTCTTTAGACCTAAATAAACAGGCTTTGTCACTTTTAAATCAACAAAGATAAAGAGTACACAGACAACATTACATATACTTAGAAAAAATATGATAGATATTAACTGGTGAGAACAAACATACTAGGCTATTGGTTGGCCTAAATATTGGCTGTACACTTATCAACTACAATATCAAAACCACTGACGGGTGAGGTAAATAACATTACCTCATTACAATGGCATCTGTCAATGGGTGGGATAAAACAGGCAGCATGAGTTACCCAAAAGATTTACTGTAGCCTCCATTGCTATGTTGGCTATGATAAACATGTGTGACAATACACAGTGCAACACATATTTCTATGTATTGGACTGCATAACCACAGCCAAAGACCAATCATATAGCCCGTGCTAACCCCTAGAATACAGTACCTTTTCTTGTCAATTACACTGTATGTTGTCGTGTTGTATTGTTTTGTTTACTCTTGTGCTGCACAAGAGTTTTTGCACTCCATGTAATAAGATAAAATAAACCTTTATTATATAGATGTAATATAATATACTTCTGCATTTTTTGTCAGATTTTACCAGTGATTTCAAATATGTTTTTGAAATATTAATGTGACTTTCAGGTATAAAAGGAACATGCTCTTGTATGACTTACTGCACTGCCAATATGGTTGCCACATGGACAGACGTTGTTTGAGAGCATCAGTAAATTAACTGGGGAGCAGCTCCATTTTGGTTCAATTGCAGCAGTCCCTTCCCTAATCACAAGATTTTACTTGTACATGTACATGTAATATTTTAGTACACATTGTGTATAGCTGGATTTTTTTTCCAGTCACACAGAGGTATTTTACAGATAAATGAAACCCTGCTCACTAGCTGAATAATGAAGCTGTGTCTGTGATGAAGATTAATTCAGTCTCAAGATTACAGTTTATTGTAGCTAGTAACAGTATATACTGATGCTTTCAAGATTTAGGTTTCAGACATAACCTACAGTTACAAAATACATATGTACTGCATAGTTCTTTCAAAAGCATGACATAGTCACTCCTGTTTAATTTCTTAAGGTTTTATCTACTGAAGTTATGACTTTTGTTTTGGACTAACAGTGGTATTTTGCTCTCTGCAGAAGTATCTGGTGGTCCTCAGAACTTAGTACTGCATCCTACCACACTTGTTTGTCTAATATGAATGCAGAGTGAAAATTGGATGAGGACTTTTTGAAGTCCTGGCAGGTAGTCCACTTTAACATGGCCAAGGATTCCAAAGCTCATTTTCCGCCATGCTTATGGTACATTAAGTTACCGGCATTATATATATTTTGCATTCTGAATATATACCCAGGTTACTGGAAATAGTAAGACAATAAACATATTAGCGGTTGCACTTATAATTATAAAACAAACAGAGCCTGGCAACCCAGAAAAATAACACTGTAAATCTCACATTTAGTTTGCTCTGCTAATGCTTAGAATCATGCACAAAAGAAAGGCTTTAGTCTTAGAATGTCCAGCCTTGGCCTTTTCTGTTATGTTTTATGAAATGTACTAAAACAGTAAAAAGATTCTAACACAGGTCTGAGGCAAGATGTTTATGTGTACTTCTCTCATCTCCGTCAATCTGTTTAAGTGCAAGTGGGACCAAAATAACCTTTGAAATTGAGGCCTCCCCAAGATGAAACCACACACAGAGAAAGTCAATACAAAAATGAATCACACAGCACAACATAAAATTGTATACACATGATCAGGAAATGAGAAGACAGCCTGTGACTCCTAAAACACTGGCAATATCCATCAAGCACCTGGCTATGCATACAGGTCTCTCTTAATGAAGACTGAAAGTCTCGTTCATCTCTATCTGGACCTTAAGTTCACGGATTGGCAGAAAAAGATATTTCATAACTGTACATTTATGTACACACATGTAGGCTGTATTGAACACAAATTGATTTGTGATAGACATAAATGTCAATATTTGTATCTGTACTGGCATCATGAAGTTAGTGTGTCACTGCACTTTGTATTAGTCTGAGGTATTAAATGTCACATCTGGTCCATCTCGGCCACGCCCCACAACGGAGCCTGTCGCGCCGAATACTAGGAGCTCTGGGTGTGTGATGTCATGGGTTGTTGTGTGTGGTCGTTGGGTGTCTAGGCAACCCAGATGAAAGTGAGGAGCTTCATTAACTCTGTGGCTGGGTTGCTAGGTACCTAACGACATGTCCACCTGATCTGTGTTTGAGTAAAGAGTTTAGATTATAGTCTGTGTCGTGTGATTGGCTGTCTGGATGAATGTGTGTGTTTAAAAGGCCAGCCGATCCACAAAATCTTTTTGTGGCTGCCCACACTGAACGTGCTTGTCTCTTCCAGCAGTCTCTCCAGTGGCAGTGGAGAGAGCCAGCACCCTGCCAAGCCTCATTCAGCTGGAACCATTCACATCTTCGCATACTTGGTGTTTGTTTGACTGTGTGTGTGTGTATGTTTTCCCATTATTTCTACAGGCGTGAACGCAAGAGCCCCAGCCTATTGAGAGAGCTCCATGGAACGTGGAGAAACTGTACTGAGCTTGTGTGAAGCTACGGAAGGAGTCCAGAGTGTGGAGAAACTTCCGTTGGGAGTGAAAGTCCTCCTGAACTTTGTATTTGAGTTACGTATTTTGTTCGTGCCCTCTGGAGAGAAGGTCCTCCGGTGTGGAAAGTGTGCCTCGTTCGACCCAGGCTGTATCTGTGTATGTGTAAGATGGCACGGCTGTTACAAACCTGAACTGTGACATTAAAACCCATTTATTCTCACTACTCCTGTTTCCTACTAGTGCGTCCTTCCCATACCCACCACGACATGCACAACCAGAACAATTTAATAATTTTTTAAAATATTCTCTCAATATTTGATCACACCCATTTCCCAATACAGTAGTCGCTCTTTCCAATAATATACATCACAATCGGTATGAGAAGGAGATATGTAGCACATACACTTTTTGATACACATGAAGCCTACCACCAAGTAAAGCAGCACTTCTGTTGCATTAAAAAGAAAAAGCCCTTTTTATCTTTCCATCAGCTGTGAACAAAACCATTTCCAAAGAGACGCTAAATATTGATTCAACGCTAGGTCTAGGGTACACCATCATAAACATACAGCATCAACGTGTAATACTGCCATTTAGGAGTGTATAATACAATTCTAAGACTACAAAAGCTTTGCTCCAAAAGCTAGACTGTGGTCCAGGTGGAATGCATTTATAAATTGCTAGTTGTTTCAATCAGAAAAGTCCTATCAAGACAGTTGAGAAAAGCTGTAGGTCTTCCGAGAATGCTACTGGGGATTCCATTATGATCTAGGAACAGTGTTATGGTTAAGGTAAGACACCTTACCTTACCTGAAACCAACTACTACTCATTGTTCAAAAGGTTAAATGTACAGAAAACAATGCAATACTTCATATTTAGTCAAACTAGTACAGATTTTGTGGGCTACACTGTGTTGTTTTGTCCTGCAATGTTGTTTTGTTCCTTGTGTTTTCTTGCACTTTCTCTCATTTCGCACTTTGTGTATTCCTGTCCAACCCACACTTAAGTAGTCTTGTGTTGCACCATGGTTCTGGAGAAATGCTCCCTTCATTGTGTGCTGTGTACAGTGTCACCAGAAAGTATTCACAACCCTTCACTTCTTCCACATCTTGTTACGTTACAGACTTATTCTAAAATAGATTTGAGTATAGTTTTTGCTCAAAGACCTACACAGAGTACCCCATAATGACAAGGCAAAAACAATTTTTTAGAAAGATTTTTGTATTAAAAAAAGCTTGTTAATCCAGTGTTTCGTAAATATTCGCACCCATGGCTTAATATTTTGTTGAATCACCTTGGCTGTGTGCTTCGGGTCATTGTCATTTTGGAAGATTGTCACCTTAGTCTGGGTTCCAGAACACTTTGGAGCAGGTTTTCTTGAAAAATCTTTCTATATTTGGTTGCTGTCATCTTACCCCTTATGTGGACTAGCCGCAGAGTTCCTGCCTTAGGAAAACATACCCACAGCATGATGCTGCCACCACTATGCTTCACAGCAGGGATGGTGTTAGCCAGGTGATGATCAGTGCCTCCTTTTTCTCCAGACATGAGGCTTGGCGTACATGCCAAAAAGTTTTATTTTGGTTTCATCAGACCAGAGGATTTGCTTCTCACAGCCTGCAAATGCTTAATGTGCTTTTTGGCAAACTCCAAGTGGGGCGCCATGTGTCTTTTAGTGAGAAGTGGCTTTCGTCTGGCCACTCACCCATAAAGGCCTGATGGAGTGCGTTAACTATTGTTGACCTCCTGGATAGTTCTCCTATCTCCACAAGGGATGTGATACGGCAACACAGTTCCTGAAACAATCCTGCCAATAAAGCTACTTTGAAAATTGAAAAAAATCATCTAACTACACATCATCTAACTACAAACAAATGAAAGCCTTGCCTGTCATATTACATAGTTGCCATCAATGTTTAGCTCTGCAGCTTACTATAATTTATTTCAGTGATATTTTCTTGCACAAATTTTGTGCTGACTCCTTTTCAATGATGTGCCAAACTGACCTTGTAAGACTGTTACATTTTGCATAATATAATACACATGAGGATCCTTAACAGGACCTGCCAAGGACCCACCGTTCTCGGCTGCAGCCCAGCATATGAAGCACAAGCTAATTTCACCCCAAATGCCATATACTGCTTGTTGGGCTGACATTCTCAGACTGTGTGTTCCATCTGAAAATATTCTAAATAGAATCTGGTTAGAGGCTTTCCAAAGCCTGCAGACAGTCATTTTGAAAACGTATGTGCCAAGTAACTCCTATATGGAACAAAACACTATATGGAACTCTACCTTCATTTTCATCATTGCTTGTGTGTTTGTCGCATTTAAACATTACTGCTCAAGATCTGATACACTTTGTAGACGCATGTCATTAAATAACAGAGGAGGAAAAACATCCTAACTGAAAAACACTGGAATAGCTTGATGGAATTTGAAGCTCAATCAAGACGAACTAGTGATTCATTGTGCACAAAAGGCAAAACAAAACAAACGAACAAAAAACTGAAAATATTTTGAGGCAGTTTCCAACAACATTAAAAAAAAAATAAAAAATCTGTACATAGACATGAGAAAAAAATAAGAACAAAT
>JBBJLS010000002.1:2668557-2683499 GCA_037577275.1 Bryconaethiops microstoma
GCAGATGATTCCAGATGATCAGGCGGTGATCAGTATACTGGTGGTGCTGAATGCTGAGTGGTTGGAACTCCTTTATCGAGGCTCCTTGTATCTTTAGACACTTTGCAGCCTGTCGCAGTAAAACATTGGTGCCCATTTCTTTCATTTAATCTATTCAGTATGACAAAGATAAGACAGTTTGACAGACAGAAAATAGTATTTTTGCACCAACAAGGTGTTTCAAAGCAAAATATAAAGAAATAAGCAGTTGCTCTAGACTTTTTACACAGTACTGTATGGGTGTGCGTTGTATTTTGTGTTAGAACTTTCTGTAAGCAGGGGTGCAGTTTTGTGATTTTTCACACACACTTTAAAAGGCCATGAGAAGAAGTGAGCTTTTGACCAGGTACATTTATAATAATATAGAATATTTTTGCCGCCTTATAATGGTCCTAGATGTTTCTTAGTGTCTTTAAAGTTAAAACAGTGTTCACCATCGCTGTTTCCTGAGAAGTCTAGTTCTAGCCAGGATCTGCAGCACTTGCTTATGACCTTCAGAAGTCCCTGATTTGCTGGAGTGTTAAATAAGGGTGCAGGTTGGAGCTAAACTCTACAGAGTAGATCTCCAGCAGGAAGGATGGTGAACACTGCTTTATACAGTAATAATCATCCACAAAGTAGCAATCAGTGATGTAACAGTGCTTGATGACTTTAGCCTCACCTGGGAAAGTAGAAGGAACTAAGCTGTCGTTATTTTCAGACGCAACTCGTACCAAACCTGTGAGTGCCGTTAGGTGAGAAGGTACCAAACAACCATAAAGCTGGACTCTTGTATTCCAGTTTACTGCTTCTGTTACTTTGGAATCCTGTAATATTCCCAGTATTTCTGCAGGGTCAAAAAGCTTGGGGGTGTATTGGGGCGTTTGAGTTTTGTCAACGAGGTGCAGGTCCAACTTATGGCCGCTTAAAAAGTACATAATAAAATGCAACAAAAAATAATGTTGTGCATTACATCCAAATCACAATTTCCAAGAGTGCAGCTTTGAGATTGCAAAAGCTTCGAATTTTGTAATATCCTACACTGTCTTTACAAGGTTTAATTGTAAAGCTAATCAGCCACTTGTAGACTGATTAGTAGGGCTGTAACGGTACATGTATTCGTGCCGAACCGTCAGGGTACACGGGCCACGGTTCAGTACATGATGTCGTACGGAGAATACACGGTACAACGGAGAAGACGTGATTAAAGTAATACGGAATCACAGAGGGACCAAAAAGCGCAAGTGAATCATAAACCTGGGTCGTAGAGTGGTGCAACAGTGCCACCTACTGGCGTAACACTTTTGCTGCCTTACACATACATGAAAATATAAGCAAGAGTGTGTGTTTACTGGTTAATACACTGCTGTTTATTTAAAATAAACGAAAACAAACCAAGCCTCATTCTTTAGAACATTTTGTTGCCGTGACTTTTCTGTACCGTTACACCCCTACTGGTTAGACCAATCTGAAGCAAACCAGACTGCCATGAGGTGCTTACATGACAGCACAACTAACAGTCCCACCAGGTTCAGGCCTTGGTCCAGGATGTGCTGATCATTTTGGCAATAATAAGACCTCTGTTTTAAACCACGGTCACAATAGTAGCAAGAAAAATTTCAAAGTGATATTTTGCCTGAATTGTTCAGCTTCATGTGGTGCTGTAACAATGAATGAAGGTCACGGATCCGCTAAACAGTGGTCTGGTGGGAAATGCCTTCCTTTTCCTGCTGCAGCCAGAATAATATTTGATAATGTTTGTTTTTAGATATGGTAGCAGGTTACATAGTGAGTAATGTGTAAACTGTTTAATACTAGTTATTAATAATAATAACTTCCAGAATTATAACACCAGTTCTGCATGATATGCTCTAAAGAGACCACAGTGCTGTATGGTGGAAAAACTCCTCCACCCCTCCACTCTGGGGAAAATGCTTCCCTCCACTGCATATGAACTGTGATGTAAACACATTAGTCCTCATTTAAGATGTGCCTTAATGCCTGCCTCCTACGCTGTGATTAACTAGAAAAAGTTGTGGTATTTCAGGAATGATGAAAACCTGTCCTGATTTTTGTGTGCACACCTCGATGCTTAGGTCATGATACATAGGGCAGCACAATGTGGGTGAAATTAGATCTGTGATTTTAATGCTAAGTATATAGTATATTAAAGAGCCCAAATCATCAATTAAAAAGGCTTAAAGTCTGTAAGTATTGTCAAGTTTCAAATTGTTCATTTACAGTTTATAACTGGAAACTAAACAACAGAAACAAACATTTTCATAGTCATTGTTTTTGTGATGTCACCAAACCAACACACCCACCCACCCACCCACCCACACACACATGTGTATGTTTATAAATATTTGTGTGTACTGAATGTATGTATGTATGTATGTATGTATGTGTACATTTTTATTTAGCCTACAGCAGTTTAGCCTGCCAATTCATGCTGAAGTTCTAAGGAGTGTTTCACCCAGGGGATGCCTTGAATAAGCTGAAATAAAGGGCAGCCAATCAGAAAAGAGATCGGTTACATATAAGTTTTAAAGATGCAGTAACAAAAACAGCCTATTTCATTTTAATGGATAAACAAAGGTTTCAAAATGCTGTAAAAATGAATTATGATGACTTATGAGGTTAAAGGTTTGATGCACAAACCCACACAATTGTATTGGAAAAACGAAACGGAAGGAAAATGTAGAATACGGGCTGTTTATAAACACCTTGGCCACTCAGGATCTTTAATGATAAAATTAAAGATAAAATAAAGGTAAAAATATATTAGACTTCACTTCTTCAGAACGCAACAGGAGCTGTGATTGATTACCCTGTCAGAAACTCTGTGAGTGGTTAGAGGTTCATTTGCATTTTTGCAGCATTCTGTGATATCTGTATTGCAGAGACATGGCGATTAACCAGCGATACATTGTAATATTTTAAACGAGCAGAAACTGAGCATTTACACTATATTACTATACACATATATATACACAGTTGAAAATCTAAATATTGATATTGGCATTTTCAAAATGTAAAAAAGAATGAAAATATTAATGCTTCTGTCCCTGGTCATTACAAAAAGGGAAATTAGATTGCCATTATTATTATTAGATCTAATCTATGAACTTGTGAGCTTATTATTGCATGCAAGGGGTGTAAGAGCCTTGGAAGATGATGTGTATGTTGTGACCTTGCTTAAAATCTTCATATGTTTATGATTAAGGATCAGACAAGAGCACATCTCTGTGCCCTGCTTTATCTGTGCCTTCGTGGCGAGGTAGAGTTCTTGCTGTGATAAGGCTAAAAATAGAAAGTGTCGCTTCATCTCAGTCAGACTGGCTCATCTCGAAGGGGAGGTCAGAACAAGGGTACTCTGGGTCAAATATAAGCAATAAAAAGGCAATTTACTATGTTGGACATGCTTAGGTACAAGTATCTGTTGACACATGGCGTTAATGCCCTGACAGAATCTCTTGCCAAGTTATGATTTGGATGTGGCGCTTGCTGCCTGGCATCAGCGTTCCTCCTCTCCTGTCACCTTGCTCAGGAATTTCAGCGTTTGAGATTAACTCTGACGTGGCATCTCATCACTTTTGTAGTGAGAATGCAGCAAATTCCTGCGCTCCAGAGCCCATCCCTTATCCATTAATCCACATCCCTGTTTTCTCATGCACACCCCAGGGATGCTGAGTGTGCCGTCCTGGCATTGGCCAGAGGTGATGTAATGCCCTCTCAATAATGCATGGCCTTAAGAAAGTGAAAGACCCTGAGTCAGAGAGCAAAAGGCAAAGGAAATCGATGTCAGTGTTGGAGAGGGGGAAACCAGGGAGAGACGAAGCAGTAGACAGTATCACATGGAAAGAAATGGCAATAAGCGCTGCTCAGTCGAGAAATCTGAGAACCCCACCCATGGTCAGCCTTGTAAGTGCAAGGAGGATCTCATTTCTACATTAAGACTAGCTCAGGTAAAGTAAATTCTCTGTTCATTCAGATGTGTGTATATGGTAAGAATTTTCTGTTTGATTTTTGGATATTACCTGTTGATGGAAAACTGTCCTGAGCATCCTATGACTATGATGACAACAAGCTCCTCACAACTTTAGCATGTCATGGTTTATCAAAACAATGCTGTGGATATAGTTTTTTTTTTATTATTCACTAATAAATCTTACATGCTTATGTCCTATTTCTCTTGATGCAGGATGTTGATGCCTGGGGGGACCGTTGCTCATTGTGCCACATTTAATTTTCTTTCATTTACAAATTGCTGCTTCCTCACTTGAATGATTTACTTGGCAAGTGGGAGTCTCTGAATGCGGGGCACCACCTAGGGTAAGCAGTGCCATGACTGTGTTTGAAGGCTGCCAACCATTTTGAGCCCTCAAGCCTTCTCTAGCCTAGCACAGACAGCGATGGTTGGCACAACAAGCCGTGTCTCTTCAGTTGCCTGATTAATGGCGTCGTCTTAAAGAGCTCTTGTTTGTTCTGGAAGGAGTTCTAGCCTTCGAGGAGCATCAGTTTTGCCAGGCTGCCTCTTGGCCACAGACAGCAGATGTTCCATCTGTGTTGCCCTAAGGCCTCTGGATCCTCTCCTTCCCAGGCTCACGCACATAAGGAACCCGTCGGCCTATTCAGCCCCTTCACGTCTTCTCTGGCAAGCAGGTTGTTGAGGTGATGGACAGCTTAGAGGTCGAGGACATCAGTCCAGCCCTTGAGGCCACAGAGGACTACTTGCACTGCCTGGATGGTGGTCAGGAGGATGGACAAGTTCGACCGCCAAAGCTGAAAGAAGTTTCCGCGCTGGACAAGTTGAGTTCTAGTGGGGTATGGGGCTTGCTTAGTGGGGAACAACCGGAGATATCAGCTTGTAACCTGGCCTGGGCAGAACAGACATCCTCCTTCAGTGTGCTTGGCCTTAGGCATGGGAGGAGAAACCGAGCCCGCTCTACAAATGACCTGGCAGCCCATGCCAAGGAGACCAACTCCACCACTACTTCTAGTGGGGGCTTCAAGCGGGGGCACAATAGATCACGATCAGATGTCAACTACCGGACCTTCACAGATAATGGCGTTCCGGCAGTGGACAAGAACACTCTCAAGAACATGGCATTGAATGACCAAAGGGAAGGTAAGCATTCAGTGTAATTATCTTCTTCACAAAATTGCCATATTGCTGTAATTGAGTCATGACCAACCTACTGGCCATCTTACAGCTGAACACTGTAATGATTTATACAAATGCTTGGCTAACGGGATGACCATTCGCTTCAGGGTATCGCATGCTTCATTCCTCTTTACCTCTCGTTATCACTCACTTTCATGTTTGTCTCCCCTTCACACCTGCATTTTGTTGTGTGTAGTGCTGTCTCTCACCTGCTGTGTGTAACATTCAACTACATTCTCTTTTTGTTGCAGAGCGAAAAATTAGGGATGGAATATCGGATGGGGCCGGGTTGATTAGGGTTGATTAGCGGTTCCATCGAGGCGAGTGCCTAGATTTGGCGTGCGTGTGTTTGTTTGTTTGTATCTGCGTTCATTTGTTTGGGCAAGCCGCAAATCTGAATTTGAAAGAGATCCTCGACAAAGAAGGTAATAGTAGGATAATGCAATTCTGTGACAAGATGGGCACAATGCTGTGAAAGAGTGAGACCCAATTACCCCTGATATTAAGAGGATTAGCATACGAGTGAAAAGGCATTAGTCAGCTTGAGGCAAGGCAAGGACGGCAGCCTGGACCACAGAGTCCTTTTTTCAGCGCTGCTGACTGTTCAAGCCTGTGTTCATTAAGGTAATTGCACGGCATGGGGTAGTTCACCGTTGATATAAGCAATGTCACCTTTCTTCAAGATATTTGATCGGTTCAGGTCTGTGCCCACTCATTCAGATAAAACTGATTAACTGCAACCCCCTGAGAAAACGCACACTCGTGTTGCTCAGAGTACTTTGTTACACCTGCCTGGTAGTGCTTGTCACTTCTCATTCTAAAATTGACATGGTCTAGACTAGTGAATGTGGTTTGCGGAATTGTTGTTGGAGTGTGCCAGAAGTAAAAAGGAAGAAGGAGACGTGAATTGCATGGTAGAATGCCCACTCACTTCCCTAGTGACTTAGTCTGAACGAAACTGAAGCCTCCAGGGCGTTTAAAAATTTGCATTCCCTTCTTGAGATACTAATGCTGATGGATCTGTTGATTACAGCCCCAACACCCCTCCCCACACTGCGTTTCGGTTTCATTTTGGAACAGTTTTGTTGATAGGAATTCTTTTTTTTTTTTTGCCAACGGTGTGGAACGAAACCTCCCAAAGGCAAGAATAAACACAAATGTTAGACTCAACTTGTCATTACTAAAGTAATGGGCAATTTAAACATATTGCATCCTATTTTGATTGGCTCTGTGTAACTAGGAGTTAATGTCTACCTCCCGTGTCTCATGTTTCGCTTTGGCCTTCAGGCTTCTGGCTGAAGAACTTACTGGTGGCCCTGTTTCCCTGATATAAAATGCCCAAAGATTATAACCCTAAGTCTAAAATAGTGTTTATCATCGCATTACATGAGCTCAGCTCTCTTTGTCTGATTACAGCCCCTGGGGAGCGCTCTGCTGTCTGGTGGTGTCGGTGGTTTAACAGGAAATCGGTTTTGATTGCACGTTGCATGTTCTCGTTTTAGATAGAGGATTGTAATAAGGCTCCTTGCATATTTGACAAAAGGGGAATGTAGTATGGAGGCTAATTGTGATCTAGTAGCCCTCAAGCAGGACACGGTCTCTTTGACAGGAACACAAAGGAGCATGCCTACTCATTTGCATGTTTATTGGACCTCCACTGACTCATGAACTCAGGAAACATTATTAAGCAGTGCTTAAATAAAAATTGTTGGTGAGTTTGTTCAGAGTCCTTGAAAGGTATACTTAAAAAATAAGCAGAGACTGGGATTACTCACAGGCTACTTAGGGCCTTTTCTCCTAGTTCCTCAATCTCTGCTTTGGAGTCAAAGTTTGACTCAGAGCTGTCTCACTTGACCTTAATGTATATGACTAATTGTTGTCCCTGGTACTGCTTCCAGGCTTTGCCACTTTCTCCGACTGCCACTTGTTTAACGAGTCTGGTCAGTCCCCCTTACTGCTTCTAGTGTGAAAGTAACAGTGACCCATTCCACAGCCGTAAATTCAGATGTTCCTTTGAAGCACGGAGAGAGGGGAGACCCCAGGCCTTCAGAAAAGGATTCCAGAAAGCCAAGGCACACAGCAGCTCTCCTGGCACCTAATGATGCCCCCTTAACTGACCGAAACTAGCCCAGCCCTCTGTATCCTCAGTCCGTTGGCCTTGAAGGGAGGGAGGAGCCCATTATGTTCCCTTGGGTTATGGAAATGGCGGTTTTGACTGTTGGAATGGAGATAAGACTTAAGAACAACATTTGGAAAATCGCTTTTAAATAGCATTCCATTTGACCTCTGTCAATTGCTAGTGTCCAAAAGCCCATGGTGCCAGTTTTCAAACACTTGCTGCAGTTTACGGGCCCGAGAGGAAACCTGCTTGTGCCCCGGCCAAGGAAGTGTAGGGATGAAGGGTGCCTCGGAGGAAGAGAGGAAAGGAGATAACGGAGAGGGGCTGTGTGAAAGGACCGGGCAGGCAGAGGAAGGGCTGAGAAGGAGTGCCCCAGATTAGGGGTCGCTCTCGGCCGTTTTGTTTGCACAGCGGCCCTGCAAACAATGATGTTTCTTCCTGCTGAGGTCACAGGGAATTCTTGGGAGAGAACTGTTGCGGCGTCTCGACGAACTGCTATCACATAGCAAAATATCATCCGTCTCTGGCCGATGTTAGCATCTGCATTCATCGCTGATAAATCCCGCTGTTGTGTCAGAGAGCAGCTCCTCTGGGAATTTGGAGTCTTATCGAAGTAAAATGAGCGTCTGAGCCACAGGACTTAGCCGAGCCAAGAGAAGTCATGAGGAAGTTGTCGCTTGTTTCAGAGACATACCTCAGTCTTAGCTGTACAAATGACTGTGTTGCAGCCGTACAGGAACCACTTAGGCATTGCTGTATTGATGAGACACCAGCATTATTGATGGATATGAGCATCCGGGATGATGTGGTTGTTGGTAGGGAAATTGGAGGCTGTAATGTACTGCTTTATTGGCAGCTTGTCTAATTCTCCATACAGTCCATTTTTCACTTAAAGTCTGACAGACAGTCACACATTAGAGTCCAAAGATGCTTCCAATAATTTGATGTAAAAGCTTAATGACTGCTTGAGCCATTATGGATTCTTTGTCTGTGCAATGAAATTTTCTTTCTTTAAAAAACTTTACTTTGTTGTATGATTTTCTTTCTGAAATCTTTAAAGGAATGGTTAGGCAACATTTTATTTAATTTTCAAGTCAACGTAGTAAATGAAGACCTATTCGGCATCTAAATTTTGGTGGAGCTATGGGACTAATGTTGCTAACAAATCAGTAGGCATCCAAATAGCCTGAATTATTCCCAAAAAAGTGTCATCAAACTTTTCTCAACCTGTGCCTAATTGCATCCAGCTCTTTATTAAGGTGAGGCAGACTCACAGATGTGTTAAGTTCTCTTATACAACTCCACTGTGAACATCAACCCTTTGGAGCTAAAGTGTAGTTCATTTTTATAGCTCACAGTCAGTCATACTGTGTCCCAAACCACATCCATAGGTCTGCTTCACCTTAATGAAGAGCTGTATGTGGTTTGAGCAGGTTTAGAGGAGTTTCAGTGATGTAATTTTACGAAAACCATCCTGGGCTGTATGGGTAACTTTGAGTAAATGTATTTGTGAGTTTCCTAAACGTAAGCGTTTAGGAAGCGTAAGTATATCGAAGGGTCACCTATAGAGGTTTTGTTGTGATGTAGGCTACAGCTCATCACCTCCACCTTCAGTAATTGTTAGATGTCTACTTCATTTAGCATGATTGTGGTGAAGGATAATCAGTCATAAATTTGCTTTGCTTCTTTTCTCTAGCCAACAAGGAGAGTAGCCCCTGCCTGGTCAGGCAGGGCATGTTGGAACAGAGGGAAGGTCCGTGGGGCCGTTGGAGTGCCTGCCACGTAGAGCTCACACCCTGTGAGCTGCGTCTCTATAGCCTGGACAACAGCGGGAACAGGCAGCTGTGTACTGCCCTGTCGCTGTCGCACTGCCAGGGTGTGGGTGCACCGCACCCGCAGGATGGTCGTGTGTTACAGGCCCTCTTCTTCAACAGCACCCGCCTGCAGCTGCGTGCTTCCTGCCAGTGGGAGGCACTGGAGTGGCGCCAGCTCCTCTGGGAGCGCGTCCTGGCTGCCCGTCCACCTCACAGTCAGGAGGAATCGGCAAACCCCCGCAAGCCGGATCCCGACTCCGACTCTGCTATCCCGCGTCCACTGGTCCGTCCCACAGCCCTGCCTTTGTTCACCCAGCGCTGCCCTGATGTCCTTAAGGCTGGCCTCTTGTACCAGCTTAGTGACCTCAACAACTGGAGCGCCTTCACTTTTGTGCTCAGCCGCACCCAACTGCAGGCCTTCCCTACCGAGGGCAGAGGCCCCGTCCACGAGCCAGTGCTGCAGTACCCTCTCGCATCCTGCCTCGCCGTCCAGCGGGATGAGGCCGATGGCAGCGCCTGTGCCCGCTTCCAGGTAGGCATGGTTATATCAATCTTTATAGTGAACATTGTTTCATATGCAGGCGTGTGCAAATGTGTATGTGCCATTCATCAAACAAATGACAAGGACTGAGTAGGTAATCATTCTCTACAGAGAATACACATGGTGCTGTATGGCCAAATTAATAGACACCTGCACATCCAATGTTTCTTTTGAAATCAAGGGCGTAAGCATGAAGTTTGTCTCCCACTTTTCTGCCATCAGCCTCTACTCTTCTGAGAAGGCTTTGCACTACAGCACTGCTGTAAGGAGTCATTCATGGGATTAAACAAAAGACATTTGTAAGCTTTGTAAACGTGTCCACCTCGCAACTTCCAGGCCATCTTCCCAGATGAGGTGTTGCGTCTACGGGCGGAGAGCGAAGCCAAGGCCCAGGACTGGGTGGAGGCCCTGCGCACGGCTGTGGCTGCCCAGAGGCCACAAGGGGAGAGTAGCCATCAGCTACCGCCACCTGGAGTGCTCATGAGAAGCAAGCCGGCCCGGGAGCGAAGGCAGAGGGAGGCCCAAAGGGCTAAACGGCAGTCCGTCACGACCAGCTTCCTGAGCATCCTAACCTGTTTGGCTGTGGAGAAAGGCCTTACCGCCCAAAGTTTTAGATGTGCAGGTTAGTGCCGTGTTTACTAGGCTTGTCGGTTTTGTTTGTTTGCTCTTTTTCCAAAGGTTGGAGTCTGAAATGCAAGTGTTCTTATATTTTCTTTGTCTAAACTTGTTCAATGTCACTGTCTTGATTACAGTACCAGTCAAAAGTAAAGTAAAGTGGCCCCTTATAGTCATGCGTGAACACACCACACCACACGACAGCACACATCGTGATGAGAAATTCTTTCTCTGCATTTAACCTGTTTACGCAGTGAAGCAGTGAGCTGTCACCAACAAGGGGCATGTGGAGAGCAGTGTGTGGGGATGGTACTTTGCTTAAGGGAAGCTCAGTGATGACACTACCAGTGTTGGGATTCGAACCCACGACTTTCTGATTGCAGGGGCAACTCCCTAACCACTAGGCCAACAGCTGCCACCAAAGCTGGGACACATCTGATTAAATGTTTTTTTACAATGCTTAAGATATTTTCCCCTAGAATGCAGACCATTATGGATTAGTATGTTTGTGAAATAAGTATTTTAACTTGTACTCAGAAAGCCAATTTGGCAAAGCGTTTCCAGACTGTCCAGAGCTGTAATTTAGGTCTACTTTGACGAATCTAATGTAGAAGAACACTAAAACCCTTCACGAGCGTCCAAACTTTGGACTGCTGCTGTATGTCAGTGATATTGTTTATATTTTATCATCGTGGTGTTTGGCTGTAGTATGCTTAGTAATGGTTGTCATGGGACTTTAGGATTACCATGGCTGTGGGTAAGCTCTGACCCTGCCATGACACCTGCCGTCCTTTAAAGGGCAGCTCTATGGCAGTGTCAACCTTTCACTCCTTGGTTGCAGTGGGCAGCATCTTATCAAACCGTCCGGACTGCTTTCAATGACCATCGAAACCCACGAGAACTGTTCCATTGTTTCACCCGCTGACATCATCGAGCACATGGTTTTTTGGGGTTTTTTTTTTATTTTTAACTTCAGTTAACCGAGGCCACGCAGAATCATTTGCTATTACTCAAGCAAACAAGCATGCGTCCTACAAAACCGGTGGTGAATCCTCACCGCTGGTCTATAATTTGGCAAATGGACACTGTCCCCCGACTCCATATGCTGCTTGTTTTTGTTTGTTGTGCTTCATGACAACATGGTATTTATACACAGTCATATGCCGTCTGCCTGCGGTCCTGGTGGCTTGCTTTGTTGTGGTGAGCTTCAGAAGGTTAGGAAGACAGCAAAGGAGTGACTTCTTTTTTCTTTTAATTTCCTATTCATGTAGATGTAGATGTTCATTTAACTGTGCAGTATGGGGTGGTGGGGCAGGTTAATAGGAATTGCACTGATCCAAAATTGGGGATCCTTTTTTTCAGTGGAAAAACATAACATGAATCCATTGTGTTGCCTGAAACAACAGGGCTGTGTTATGTTATGACATCAGTATGGATGGCCTGAATAATCCGAATAGTCTAGTATTCGTTCATAGTGTTTGTATTCATTTCCTTGTTGAAACATCTTCTGTTATGCCTTTAGGTCCCACCAGATTTCTCAGACACTCTGAACGATTTTCAAAGTTAGAGACTCGTTTTTCAGTGTTTAACAAAACATGTAGTCTGACAGTTACTTAATAATTGACATGATTGCAGATCATAAAAGAGAAGTGTTTCACGCCCAGGTAACGTAAAGACTGGACACAGCTGCAACAGTTATGGTCCTGGAAATGATAAACAAAGAGAAATAGGCAAATATAAATGAGTGTGTTTGGCTTTAGGCTCAGTAGACTCATGGACAAACAGAGATTCCAGGGTGGGTGTGTGTATGAAGGGGGGAAAAAACAGCGTGTGTGTGTGTGTGTGTGTGTGTGTGTGTGTGTGTGTGTGTGTGTGTGTGTGTGTATAACATACACACACTTCTGAAGGTTAGCAGTGGTATCACAAAGACATTAACAGCATGTCCTGTATGTTGGGATAGGGAAGAGGGACCTCCATGGATTGGACAAGTTTTGTCCTGCATGTTCCACAGAGGTTTGACCTCCTTCCATCCCTCCATGGTCCGGTTCTGATGCTGACCTGTCCAATGTAGGAGCTTTTAGTGTAAAGTGACCATTCTGTCATACGTGAACACACCACAGCACACAGTGTGAACAGCACGAAATTCTTCCTCTGCATTTAACCCATTTCACCCATTCACTAAGTGAAGCAGTGGGCAACCAGGAACACAGCTCCCGGGGGGCGGTGTGGGGACCGTACCTTGCTCAAGGGAACCTCAGTGGTGCCACTAGCCGTCTTGAGATTCGAACCCACAACTTTTCTAATCGCAGGGTGAGCTCCCTAACCACAAGGCCACCAGCTAGTGGACAGGGTTAAACATGGGCACTCTGACCGGTCTACAGCTACGCAGCTCCATACACAGCAGGGGGCGCTGCACTGTGTTCTGACCCCTTTCTAACAGAGCAGCCTGAACTTCTTCAGCAGTTTGTTCTGCTTCAGCTCTTCTGTGGGACTAGACCAGATGGGCTGGCCTTCACTCCCCAAATGTAGTGTATAGCCTTGACCCATGAGTCTGTTGCCTCCTTGGACCACTTTTGGTAGGTATTGACCACTGTATACCAGAACACACCATAAGACCTGTTTTGGAAATGTTCTGACCTAGTCATCCTTCTCAAAGTGTCTCAGATCCTTTCTCCTACTTTTGTGTATCCAGCACATCAGCTTTAAGAACTGACGCTGCCTAGTAAACCCCCGCCCTCAACAGGAGACACCGTAACCAGATCCTCACTGTTCCTCACTTCACCTCTCAGTGGCTTTAATGTTGTGGTTAATTGGTGCATGACAAACAGATCAATGGAAACAGTATAGAATGATTTTTACCATTTCCATTACCTTGAAAGGTAACAATATATTTTGCTCCTTCAGTGAAGTGTTTGGAGATACAAGGGTTTTCTTCCTACAACCTTTATCGCCCTCACAATACTTAGTAGTTAACAGTGTTTAAAGAAAAAATATATTGGAGCACAATCAATGTTCAGGTTTCTGTATCCATACCAAAATAACTCATTTCTTGACCTCGTGTGTAATTTTCCATCTCGAATGGTGTCTTCCACCATCCCCCAACAAAGAAGATAGTTCAGTCCTCTAAAAGGGTCCGAATGAGTCGCTTTCCTTCGTCGTTTGAGACCCTCGCTATACAAGGGAAGCAGGCACCTGAAGATAATTGTTCCGTATTAAGCAGGGAAGAAGAAAAAAAATGCTCTTGCAGAATCAAAGACGCTCTGGATGCTCTGATCAGGTCGAAGCGCAATTGTTCGATTGGTTGAATCAGGACTTTGAAAGAATCAGTTTTGAATGAGAGGTGTCGGTGTGTAAGAAAAAGAGAAACAGCTGGATACAAGTCTGCTCTTTCACACATTCTCTCTTTCTCTCTTTCTGTAATTCATTCTTTCTTGTCCTTCTCCCACTCACACACTCACTCTCACTCGCATGCTCCTTTTGTCCCTTTCATTTCCTCGCTTCTCATTAGCTGTCTGCCTTTCTTTTCCTCTTTTAATCTTATCTGAGGTGCTTTCTCCCGTCCTCTGCTCTTTTAAACTTCTCGGGCAGTCCTTTTCCATACGGAACGCTGTTTGGGAGCTTCGCTCCATGTATTCCTTTTGAAATGAAACATTTCATTGAGGGTGTGAAGGGCTTCAGCAGTGTCCTCTGTCAGTCAGTGCCTCTTCCCTGGCAGTCCGGGATTCTGCATTCAGAAGATTTCCAGTCTTATCCCAGTTATTAAAATTTCATGTATTAAAATTGAAATGCCCATTGACATTGGCATCAGTGTGTAGAGATTAAGTGGTGCTTCAAGTCTCAGAGGAAGCAGTGGCTCGCCTTCATCCTCGTAGTTTGTTAGCATTGCAAAAAAAAATAAATCATAATTTTGAAAAGACCAGCTTCCTTTAACATTCTGTCAAAAATTCAAGATTAACCAGCCAAAAAGAATTAGGAAAACATCTGGTTACAGAGCCTACATGGACACAGTAATGATACAGTTATTATGTATTATATATCATTTAGTATGTGCACATGTCTGATGAGGATGTATTAAATTCGATATAATATCAAAAAATGTTTTTGTAATAGGTATGTGGTAAGCTGTAAAGAAAAGTAAAGTGGATGAAGATAACATGCCCTCACGCTCCTGTAACTGGGCTTTTTTGCCTTTAAATTCTAGGGGGTGAAATTATTATTATTATTATTTTTTTTTTATTTGGTTCAAGGGTGGTGGAAGAAAGTCTGAAAACCTTTAAAGTATCCAAACCAGATCTGTGTCACCAAGAATGACACATTTTTAACACAATCAAATCGAATGTTGATTTCAGAATTAAAAAATAAAAACCTAACAGTGACCCTGGTGACCTCTAGCAAGACCTGCTTTTTGAGTATAACACATTTTCAGCTTTTCACAAAAAGTGCTTTCAAACAAAGTTGCCAAGGCAGAGCAAAGGTACGAAATTATACAAACAAAAAGTTTCTCATTTTATGACTTTTTGCTTGTTTCCACAGCACAACTCTCTCTCTCTCTCTCGCTCGCTCGCTCTCTCTTTCTCTCTCTCTGTCTGTCTCTCTCCTCTCTTGGCAGTTTTGTCTGTATGTCTCTCTTTTTCTCTACATCTCTCTCTCCCTCTCTCTCTCTCTCTC
>JBBJLS010000002.1:2766854-2778121 GCA_037577275.1 Bryconaethiops microstoma
TTAAAGGGGAGTGTTACTGGAGAGTATTACTGAGGAGTATTAAAGGGGAGTGTTACTGGAGAGTATTACTGGGGAGCATTACTGGGGAGTATTACTTAGGAGTATTACTGGGGAGTATTATAAGGGGAATTACTGGGGAGTATTACTAGGGAGTATTACTGGAGAGTATTACTAGGGAGAATTACTGGGGAGAATTACTGGGTTGTGCTACTGTGGCTGGGGTTCAGTCTGTTTGCGTTGACAACTGACATCGCTGACATGCAGACAGAGAAGATGACAGTGGAGGTCAGGCCTGTTTTTAGCCCAGTGGACATTAGGCCTTATGTAGGTTATTTACCTCTTTGCTCTTGTTAAATAAAAGCAACGTTTCACAGGAAAAATCCAACCAAATCTGGTCGAAGCCCAATATCTCAATATTGAGTTCAGACAGGATTTGTGATATTTTTTTCAAGATTGGGTTTGTTTTCTATTGCATGACTTTTGTTAGTCAGGGTTGGGTTTGGGTTTCAAAGTCACCAGTAGTAGTTGGGCCAGGCTAGGTTTAAAATTATGAAGTTCTAGTAGGGCTAGGCCGGGTTGGGTTTGGGTTTCAAATTCAGCAGTTTTTGTCATTCCAGGCTGGGTTGGGTTTTAAATTTGCTAGTACAATTCAGGTTGGACTGGGTTAACGGCTACAGGTCAGATTTGTTCTTAAGTTTCATGCCTGTGCAAACCTCCAAATAATTCCACAGCATTGCTCCGAGGAACCCTTTTTTGGTGCATTTGTTTCTGTATGGAATATGAAGGACCTTTAACAGAACAGCACAGCCAACACAAGTGGAAATAAGTCAAGTGAGGAATTTAATTTTCCAAATTGAACTGCGCCTTGGAGTCACTGTCGGAGCCTGACAAGTGACATTGCAAATTTCAATTACGACCATAAGCAACGGTGACTGAGGAGAAAAAAAGAAAAACACTCACTGGAAGACATTAACGGGGCTGGAGCGCTGTAGAATCACCCGTTTCTTCCTCATAATTACTCGCTAATTAGCCATTAGTTATTCGATTAGGCCTTTTAATCTGTAAGTCATGGGCATGGGCCTTGTAAATGGCGGCTTAGTCGCTGGTGAACTGGTTATGGCTCTAATTAAAGGACACGGAGTCGTCCCTAAAGGAGTCGCGTTTCATGGGGGGGGGGGGGTGAGTCTCTACTTTGTCATAAATGGCAAAGAAAGGCAACAGCAGAGATACAGGAGTAACACTGCAATCCTAACAGTGGCTCCACACTCTTTAGAATAACTGTTGGGCACAAAAGGAGTCGTTAATAGGAGCTATAAAGAGAGCCATTGTTGCCCTGTCTTCCTCTTTGCTGGGAGAAGAATGAAAAGACTGATCATTTTGGAAGTCTGGTAGCTACATCAGAAAACAGCTTCTTGTCCTGTCAGCCCCCCATCCCCAGTCCCAAACCCCCCTCCCACCCGCCCAAGCCCATTCCTCCCCGTTTTGAAAAAGACATTACACCGTGATGTTCAGATTCTACCATTTATTACACATATTACATTCTTAAATAAAAATGCTCCACTGAACAGTTCTTGCATAGATATCTTACAATACCAATTTAAAAAAGAATTATGAAACAGACCAGTAACAAAAATAAATTTTATCTTCTTCCTTAATAAAGAACATTACCATACTAACATTATATCATACAAATAATAATATTTTAAACACTTTATACAGCAAATCAAAAAGGAGAAGAACGGAGAAACAAAGGAACCGAACAAAATAACAAACAAATAATAAAAAAAAAAAAGAAAAAGTGAGGAAGTGAGCGTGAAGGTAGCAGGAGGTGAGGGGTGGTAGTAGTGTGTATAGGTGGGGTGAGGATCATGATGATGATGATGATGATGATGATGTTGGTGGAGATAGTGGAGTAGGGGGCCCTGCTCTAGCTAGAAACTACGTCTTGTACAAATGGTGTGTTTTTTGTTGTTGTTTTTTGTACAGTTTTCGTCCCACCACCGTGAATGAAGGATGGTGTATACTGAACTCCCTGTCGTTTTCCATCTCAACCTGCGCTAAGCCGTCGGCGGCCGAGCCCTGCGGGTGGGCCGGCGGAGGAAAGTGGCCGAAGAGGAAAGCACCCGTCAGAGGAGGGAAGCGTGTCAGCTGAGGTCTGGCGTTGGGTTTAGTTGCTCCCTGGTTAGTGAACTGCCCGGGACGTTCACAAGTGAAAGGTCACACACGGCATCCTCTCTGCGAAAGCGACGGCACTGTAACTGAAGGGTCTCTAGGAGCTGATCTGGGAGCAGCTGGCGGCGGTCCTGCTGATGCAGGGTGAGACAGACGAGAGGGGGGCGGGAGAGAGACAGGATGGGGGGGCGAGAGACATAGCGAAAGGAAACGTGTGGTGAATCCTGTATATACTGACACATCGAGTTTGGACAAGCACAGCAGACAGAGAATGACTCCAAGATGCACTCCATAATCGCAGGACATGAGCGGAAAGATGCTAATTTTGGTGGGAGCCAATAAGAGTCATGAGGAGAACTGTTATTTTATGATATACGCAGTGAAATCTGCATTAAAGGGAATTCCCAACAATAGGGTTGGAAAATTTTACAATGGTCGTGAATGGAACCAGATGTCTGAAGAAGTCTCTAAAACTTCCTGGCATAAAACATTGTTTTACAACTGTTTAGAGAGAAAACTGATTGGCAAAAATAATACATTAATGGTCGAGGGACACATGCAGGGCGTGGTGAGACAAAATAGTCCCCAAAATGAGCCGAATTTGTTCAGATTTGCCACTATTTTACCATCATCTACACATGGAGCTTTACTGGGGTTCAATAAGTGAATAAATTGGCCAAGTTTGATTTGGAGACATCTGGTTCAATTCACCATCACTGCAAGTCTGTAAGTTCCTCTACAATGAACAATATCACACCAAACCCACTTTGTTTACATTTCAACCGTATAGAAATGTAGATAAATCAGGGGAGTTCCCTTTTTAATGACATACTCCTGTACAACCCATTGCATGCTATCCTGGCACACCTGGGCTCATGTGTTGGCACTGTCATGTCAAAACCTCGTAACCCTTTATTACCTCTTCATACAATTCAAAAAGCTGCCTTTTACACTGCATGAGTTTTTCACAGCAATCGGACACACAGAAATGATCCAAAATTACCTGGAATAAAATCCATTATTTTATCATTCCATAGATGAAGTTTTGCCACGACAGCCAAGAGAAACATTCCAGGAGTTGATTTGACGCTGTAGGAGCGTAAATGCTGACCATTATTAATTTTGTCCGATTAGGGCTGTCCAATCTGACATAAAAGGAGGGTCCTAATCCCAGTCATCTCAACAGGAGTTCACTCTGATTTTCCAGACCTCCAATAAAAGGGACAATTCCTTTTAGCCAAAAGAGTAGCTCATGTGGTCCTGCGATTGGTGCACCTTGGACAGGAGTCATGACAAGTGTACGATTGACAGTGGTGCGGATTGACAGACTAATCTACTGTAGCAGTACACACGAAGTGCGTATGGTATGTATTGAAATGCTTCTGTTTAAAGTTCTGCTCAAACTAACAAACGGAACACCTACAGTCTGTGAGTGGGAGGAGCCAGAGTCATCCAAAGCCGGTTGCCGTTTTGGAAAAATAGTTCTCATCCGAATATCCGAAAAAGCTTGACGAAGGCCGACCAGGGAGTCGTTTCAAAATACAGTGACTTGAACGGATGCTGCCCTGATTTGACAGGATAAATAAGATAAATAAAAAACACCTTTTGTTCTTTTACAGACTCCCAGGGCTTTAGTTGGTGAACGTGCCTGAAATTGTCCAAAGAAATGGGAATTGTTTCTGTGATTTGATGCAGTCAAGCTTTTCCGCCTCAACAGGCAACCATGACCTTCCAAAGACTCTCGTTCCCCTCCACGTTCTTCAGAAAGATTAAACTCCACGGTAATATATGCAATGTACTAAAACCAGTGCGACTACTTCGCTGCTGCCGCTGCACCGCTACTCTGAAAAGAATAAAAGGAAAATCGCCCTCGGCCTGGCGAGCAAACCGGCATGACTATATTACAAGCACACATACCCAACGACCATGGCAATGGTCACACACTGATGCTCAGGAATGGGATTGGGTTGGGTCTGCCTTGGGGGAGGGCATAGCACTCTTTAAGTGGTCAACAAAGCAAGAATGAACAAAATAGCCCCTTTCTCTCTGTCATTTTTTTAAAACATTTTTCGTCAAACACTCAGCAGTTTTCTTGCAAATCTTTGGGCAAAAGTGTTTGAGTGTGTTGGATGTTCCTGCAGATGGTTGTGCATCAGTCACTGCTGTGGTGCGGCGAGAGGAGGTGGGGACGGGGCGGTAGGGGTAAAGGGGCGAAACTCTGAAGCGTCTGCTATCCTGTTGGATTGGCCTACGTCCTATTCATTTGGTACGTCTCGGAACGTTATAATTATTTTTTCATGGCACAAAAATAAGCTCTTCGCATTTAGTCTTGCATTTACAGTGGCAATGTACATTTCCGAACGGATGATGCTAGAGGCTGTATGCCCCTCTGACGTTCATTTTACCATGACACTGTTTTCTGGTGGTTGCTTTCTCTGGAACTGGAGGAACCTCCACGAAACCTAGGTACCCTAAGAGTTGTGGGAGACTAGATTCAACACGGCCGAGGTTCAAAAGGGGAGGTATCGCTGAAATCAGTCGAAGACCTTTCCCGACCCTCGTGGGGGCGATCCTCAAATGTTCTGAATTCGATCTTGCTGTACGGAACCGGTAAAAAAAAAAAAAAAAAAGACCCTGGTGTCCCACAACTCCTTAAATGGGGCGTGTAGTGTTATTCACAATGCTAACATGACACTATAGCGGTATTCCTCATGGAATGTGCCCTGCATCAACAAGAAGTACAATCATCACGAACGCGTGCCGCCTCTAGCAGAAAGTGCCACACAGTAACCCCGAAAGTTGATTGTACGTAGGGTGTGGGAGGGGTCGATCCACTTCGATTTTGGCATCCTTTGCATCTCAGTGGAGAACGAAAACAAGAAGCCAAAGAAAAACAAACAGAAAAAACCCAACACAAACAGGTCTTGAGCGTACAAATCCGAAACCGAGTCGCTAAAAAATTCCAGGTTCACCTAGAGAGCAGATTGTTATGTCCTTGTGATCGAAAAGTGTGTTTGTTTGTGTGCACGCGCTAGTGTGTGTGTTGAGGGAGCTGCCCCCAGCAGGCTTCGCGTGGAAAGCGACGCCTGGCCTTTCCAAGGTTTTTGGTATTGATCGTATTTGCGAGGTTCCCCTGATATTGGGTCCATATTGGGTCCGTTTCAGTTTCGATGGCTTTGGGTCTCCCTCGACCTAAAGGGGAGGAAGGTTCTCTGGGGTCACTGGGCAGGCTTGGGAAGGAGCGCGCAGACTTGAAGCCGATAGTTAAGCTGGAGCTAAGTCTGGGCCTCGATAGCTCTCGCGTTCCCACATGAAAGCACGACTTCGGGCGCAAAGTTACACTCCAAACCCCCCGCCCCCCCCCGCCCCCCGGCCCCCCCCTACTGCGGAGATATCGGAGTAGAACAAATCACGCCGAGAAGCAATCTGCGTGCGCATAAAGTGTGTGTGTGTGTGTGTGTGTGTGTGTCTGTATGTGTGTTTGAGAGAGGCTGCCATGCAGTGTTTTGTTTTAAACTCTGTTCATTAACTCCGTAATGATTTTTCCCATGACTTTTTTTGTCTTTTTTTCGTCAGAAAGAAGAGCCGTGAGCTAAGAAATTGTCCTGTGCGTGCGCGCATCTATGTGAGAGAGATTTGTTTGTTTATATATTTTTTTTGTTTTCTGTTTTTTTTTGTTTCCTTGTGGTATTTTTGAAATTTTAGGTTTTTTTAAGAGGTTTTTTTTTGTCTGTATGGAAAAAAAAGCACAGAGAGAACATTGGAAAAAGTCAGTGCAGACAATGGATATGAAACAGGCAAAGTTCGTCTGGCCTGACGCCACTGTGGTCTTTTTTTTTTGTTTTGTTTTGTTTTGTTTTGTTTTTTATTCCTTTTTTGGGGGGGTGGGGGGTGGTTTATGATGCCAGCAGGCGTCTCCAGTCCGAGAGTCAGAATGTCCTGCCCGGCTTCCACCCTCCTCCTTCTCCTCCTGCCCTGGCGGTCTCCAGAGCCAGCGAACATTTCCAGTGTCGATAAAGCCCCTACTTCCGGAACGGAGACCCGAGGCCCCGTTTTCGTCGCGAGCCAGTGGAGCTCAGGTCCTTTCGGTCTTTGTCTGTTTCTTCCAGCCCCTGTCAGGGCTCGATAGGTGCCGTTGAATTGAACCTTGTTGTGCGTACAGAGGAGCGCCGCCCCGACCCGCCGGCTGCCCGTGCCCGTGTGCACATTCATGCTCGTGTACGCAAAGTCGTCCCTTTTTGTAAGACGTTTTCAGTTCAGAAACAATCTTTTTGTTGTTGTTGTTTGTTTTTTGTAACACTGTCTTTTACAAAAACAAAACCAAAAAAAACAAAGGCAAGAAAGTGTCGCTGCGCATTTGTTTCCGTCGCCCGCCAGGTGACAGGCGCCGAAAAATGAGAGAGGGAGGCGTGCCCCGAAGCTGGAGAGCGAGGGAGGCCAGCCTGGGCCTCGCTGTTCTTTCTTTCTTTCTTTCTTTCTTTTTGTTTGTTGTTTTTTTTCTGACCCACCGGCTCTGCCGGTCATCGTCCAGGAGGTCTCTTTTGGCAATGTGGTCTTCCAAATCTGGCGAGCCCGCCGCCCGTGGCACCGAGGCATCGCCGTGACGAATCCTCGCCGCAAGGAGAGGGAAGAGAACTTTCCAAAAGGCAACGAGTCTGGGATTTACATTTCTACAGAAAAAAGCATTGTTTATTTTTTGTGAGTTTTTTTGTGTTCTTTTATTATTTTGTTTGTGGTCAAAGGTGATGTGCGTGGGGGGGAGTTTGTACACGATGTGGCGTTTGGCAGGTGGTCTGGTTTTCGTAGCGGTGGAGCTTTGATTTGACTGTACAAA
The DNA here is from genome assembly GCA_037577275.1 of Bryconaethiops microstoma. Taxonomy (NCBI): domain Eukaryota; kingdom Metazoa; phylum Chordata; class Actinopteri; order Characiformes; family Alestidae; genus Bryconaethiops; species Bryconaethiops microstoma. Next base: position 2,773,861 of record JBBJLS010000002.1, read on the forward strand.
GAAGAGCAATAGTGAGGAGAAGAAAGAAACCAGACGACAGCAATAGTTTGGCAGTGTCTCCCGAGATCTCAGGCTAATCAAACGGATCCAAAAAAACGAGAGAATGGCGTGGATTTCTGCGGAGTCCGGCGAGCGCTGCCCTCGGAATCGCCTCGCGCTCCCCCCTCCCTTTTCCCTCCCAGGAAGCTCGAGCTTTTCTTTCTTTTTCTTTTTTTGTCTTTCTTTTTCTCCACAGGGGTCTTCTTCTCTGGATGATCAGACTCTTCTCGTTCGCTTTTCGCTCTCCCTCTCTCCCTCTCTCCCTCTCGTGCTCTCCCTCATTCTCATTCTCCTCCTCTCCCTCAGATGTGCCTCTTCATGTGCAGAGCCAAATGGTCAGACCTGGAGAAACACCTGCAGAGAGAGAGAGAGAGAGAGAGAGAGAGAGAGAAAGAGAGAGAGAGAGCATGAGACAGTGCGGAGTGTTTGATGGATCAGGTTGGGGATGGGGCACCATATGACAGTCAGTGCAGGCTCTGCAGATGGAGTCTTTCAGGCTTTGTCAGAACAGAAAGAAACAGCATTTGGTGTTCAGGAGGAGAAAAAAAATGAATATTTAAGCATTTGATTGTCAATGACAGCCTCATCGCCAGCGACAGGCTGTGACTGTGCTGAAGAAACCCATTTTTTAAAAAGAATATCAGCAAATTCAGGCTTTCTTGCAATTTATCTCAATGCCAGGAGGTGAAACCGCGCGGCCGCATCAGCGGTGTAACACTTGAGTCTTGGTGTTTGGATGTGTACGGGACCGGGGGCTTCATTGTCATAATCGATTCCCCTCCCCTGCAGTAACTGTGCCGGGTGTGAGCGATAAATAACAGCGACGGAGGGAAATCTGAGGCTTGAGACGTCGTATCTGCTTCACGTTCATCAGGCCACGAGGACGGCCGCGCCGCCGTGCCGCCCTCACCAAGATGAATCACAACAGGAATGAAGGCTGGAATAAAAAAAAGGGGAGTGTGGGAGAAAAATGAAGAATTAAAATTTCAGTTTGCCCCGTGGCTGTATCCATTATTAATTAGCGGCGAGCCGCGGTGTTAAATCCTACAGTGCTTTTGCAGAAAGCATGCAGGCATAATGGGAGGTGGGTGGAATTAAAGGGCAATTCTATCAATTTTTCAGAATTTCAGGTTCGGATGACCCTGGCCCGGTCAGACTCGTGACTGCACCAATGATGCAGCACAAAAACACACAGGCAGTCATTTCTATACACTTAAACACTTAAAGGGAAATTCCACCCATGGTTGTGATGTAAACAAAGTCATTCAAAGGGGGTTTGTTGTGAAGTGGTTCACTGTAGAGACTCTAATTTCTTTCCAGTGGAGGTGAATGGAACCAGACGTCTCCAACACGAATCCAGATGTTTTATTCTCTATCGACACCCCAGTGAAGCTCCACGAGTGTTTATATGGAAGTTGATGATGGTAAAATATGAATGGGTTTAGTTTTAGAACCAAAATCTTCTCAGAACAACGTCTCGGACGTCAGACAGCTCATTCATAACCATTTGATGGAAGAACTTTCTGTGAGGGAGCTTTCAGAGGCAGACGTCTGGTTCCATTCACCACCACTGCGAACGGTTCCGACTCTGAAACCAAACCCACTCAGTGGAATTTCCCATAAAACCTGGTTTCCTTTTTTTTTTTAAAGTGCTAACATGGCCGCTAAAATTTGAAACCTTTAGTTCGCTTTAGACAGACGGAATCCTATGAGGGTTAAATGATTCTTAGCCATGAGATTTTTACGCATTTTTGCGTCAAGTGCTGCAGTCATTCGCCCTTTGCAATTTGCATATCATCACTGTCACAACAAAGCTGAGTAATTCTATTTATTCGTTTATTTATTTATTTAGGGAAAATGCCAGCTGCCTTTTTTACATTGACAATTCAACATTTCATGATGAATGGTCCAGCAGAAATGGTCCAGAATGATCTGGAATATCATTTGTGTCCAAAAAATTTACATTAAAAGTTAAAAATGCATTTTTTTTTTCCACTTTTGTACATTTATCGTTTTTTGGAGATTTTTGTTGTGACGATTCTCCTTGCGCTTCAAAACCAAATGGAGACGCACCAAGCGACAAACCTCTCTCTTATGATTCAGTCTTTGCTGTCAGGAATCTAGGGTTGACAGAGCAGAGGTGTGTGTGTGTGTGTGTGTGTGTGTGTGTGTGTGTGTGTGTGTGTGTGTGTGTGTGTGTGTTCGGGGCCTGCTGGACAGATGGCCCTGTGACACTGGCCGCCACACCAGCTGGCACACCCATAACCCCCCTATCCTCACCCTCACTCAGCCCCACTCCACACCCCACAGGGGGGCTGGGCTTGATTAGGCAGGATTAATGATGAACCGCAAGTGGGAGTGTGTTTGTGTGTGTGTGTGTGTGTGTGTGTGTGTGTGTGTGTGTGTGTGTGTGTGTTTGTGTGTGTGTGAGCTGACTGTATTTGCTGTTAAACTTTCCACGGCTGCTGCTCTCCATAGCCCATTCTGATGGTAATGTGGGATTCTCCTGACACACACACACACACACACACACACACACACAGACACAGACACACACACACACACTGACGAATTCCCCCAAGGAATGGCCCGTAGAGAGGATGGAGAGAACCATCTGACGATTTGCCTGCACATCACTTTTGAGACATTAAAGCATGTAAGTGGCCATTCAGGCTAAACTAAGGATGAGTTAAGGTCCTTTGTGAGTCACTTCCAAGAGCCGTGACAGTTCGGTCGGCGCTAACAGCGAAACGGTGGCCGGCATGTTCCGCTTTTAACCCACCCAACCCGGAAAACTGACCTGAAATCAGGGCTATGAAGGGAGAGACGCCTGACCTGCACCTCGCGCCCATGTTGCAGGAGCCACTCCGACTGGATTAGTGGAGTCGAGAGAGGTTCCACAGGGGTTAATGCTAAGCCCAATGCAAAAATACAGGAACCAGGAGGGTCCAATTTAAAAGCTCCCCCAGGGGCTGACGGAGGGTTGAGGAGGGGGACTGGGGTCTTAAGTTCCAGAAGCAGCCCTGTCAAAAACCTTGGCATCATGGAGAGTCAATTATAAGCGCTGCATTCTGTATCCACATGCCACCCCCCCCCCCCTTCCCCCTCGCCCCTTTTCACGCGATCAATGCTGTTGTGCATTTAGTAATGAGCACTGGAACAAATGCTTCCCCCAGAGTGTGGCGGAAAAAATCAAATTTGCAAATTTGCACAACTTTTCCTGTTTCCCCACATAAAGCTGATTACCAAAGACGTTTAATGTTCAGACGCTGACGTACACTGTCAGACAGAACAAGCCTTGGTGGTTTCAGACACTGTAAGACATTCAGTAAGTGGACATTGCCCTGCCAAAACAGTAGCCGTGGACATGCTGTGGGCTAAAATTATCCTGTGGTTTTTTGGGGTTTTTTTTTGCAGATAACAGTTTGTCAGTGCTAGAAAACACACAGACAAGTCTGTTTGAGATATTCGACACAATCTGAAGCCCTCATTAACTTAATTCGTTAAATTGATTAGCCATTAAGATAGCTAACTTGCAGACTTGCTATGCAGGGCCTGTACTTCTATATAGACAAACTAGGCAGTCACCTGGGAAAGGCAGCCCTAGTGACCCCCAGTGCCACTGGGCTTTCAATCAGGTGCTGAAACTTGATTGGCCCCTGTGGTGCCCCAGTGCTGCTGGGCTCGGGTTCTGACAATCTAACAATGTTCAAAACCACTGAAGGCTTCTTTGGTTAAAGAATCATTATCTGAAGCTGGACAGAAAGGTAGAGTGCAGCTGACAATGAGGCTATACTGAAGTTCTCAACTAAAGAGTCGACTCAGACTCGTACCCCAGACATTCGAGACTCATGGGAAGTGATCTTTGACTTTCATTACTTGTTAGATATATTAGTCTTGTAGTTCCACTGTAAAACTACAAACACCAGGCGTATGGCAGGAGCCTAGTGGGTAAAACACTTGCCTGTGAACCGGATGACCACAAAGTTGCAGATTCAAACCCCCCCAGTTTCTACCATTGTGTCCTAGAACAAGACACTTAACCCTCAGTGTCTCCAGGGGGCCTGTCACTGTAACTAAAAATTGCAAGACTGTCCCTGTAAATAATGATTGTAAGACTGTCTCTGTAACTAATGACTGTAAGTCTGTCTCTGTAACTAACGACTGTAAGACTGTCTCTGTAACTAACGACTGTAAGACTGTCCCTGTAACTAATGACTGT
>JBBJLS010000002.1:2781652-2802569 GCA_037577275.1 Bryconaethiops microstoma
GGAATCACGTTTCCAAAAACATCTCCCCCCCCCCCCACACACACACACACACGCACACACACACACACACACACACACACACACACACACACACACACACACACTTCCGTTAACTGTTCCCTCACCCCCTGATGAGTGAATGTGAATTTCAGATGAAGTTAAAGCAGATGGTGGAGGAGATCCCTATTGTTCAACAGGCTGTACTTTTTATCTATCAAGCTTAAAGGGATGGGGCTCGACGCTGGGTGAGTGTGGGGAGGGGGTTCTCCGTGGTCACGGTTTTGCCCCGGCCTCGAGCTACCATTCCTGGGGAGCAGATGCTAGGATCTGGCTCTAGGCGTCCAGGTCTGGAGGAGGAACTGGAGGGGTGTCGGCGGTGCTGATTCAGATCCAGGGGTGGTAAGGATAATTGGGGTCTTAATGATGCTTAATGGGGAGTAATACTGCACTCACAGCCAGCCAGCTGCCAGCACTGCCGCGCCTTGCCTCGTCCACCAATCTTCCTAACTAGACTAAAGTGCCGTATAAAGTGAAATTCAAGGCGTTCGATTGGAAAAACGCACTTCTCCAGATTGCAGGCGACAGTGCAGTAGAGGAATGGCCTGGTGTCTACTGCGAGGGCCTCAGGACGCTCACTCACCCTGAGTAGTAAAGATGGGCAGTCACCAAATAGCTGTCTGGAAGGGATTAGCAATTAGACGACTTATTGTTGCCTCTTGCAATGAAGAAGCAATGCATTCCTGCACAAAATGATGGCCTGGATAACAAATGGACGAAAAATTAAGACGGAATTTGAAGATGCAAGGCGCGACTCGGATTCACAGTCCAGAGCCGCACTGCAGAGACATTGGCTCTTGCACCTTAGAGATTCGAAACACCACACTGAGTCGAGACCCAATCTGTACCTCAAAGACCCCAGTTACTGGGGACCTGATTCACATTAACAGCCTAGAGACTTGAGACTCGGCTCAGACTTACCCTGCACAGACTGGACTCGGACTTGCATGGAATTAATTGTGAATTTGGTCTTTGACCGAATCCTCACTTGTTGCCATCAAGACATGGACGCATTAGAAATTTGTTTACTTGTTTATTTGGTCTGGATGAGGTTTTTATTTAGTATTTAGATATATGATGCAATGGGCAGTAATAAAGGCCAAGGTTTACATAGGCTGTGGGAATACTGTGGATTAGTTGGTCTTCCATTTGTGGAAGCGTGCGATGATGAAACGGAATGTAAAGGATGACACAGCACAGACGACAAAGGCGAGCTGTGTGATGTAACTCTGGCTACCCTTTTCTCCTTCCCTTTGAGAATTAAGGGGCACGAAAGGAGAAAACCATACTTCCATTATTTCCACTAAAACTGGCTGCACTTGTTCTTTTCTCCGTGGAGAACAGCGTATGGAATAAACAGACCAGGGTGTCTCTTACTGCTCGTTTTTGCCTGTGACACGCAGGAACAACTGGAGCAGGTCTGAGTGTCATCTTCTGCCTTGTACTTTTAATGGATTTGCCTATCCTTGAGCTCCTCTGCTTTATGAAATCAGTGGTAAATGATGTCCCCAACGTGTACCCTTATATCTACAGAAATGGGTGGAACGGGACAGGAACCCTCCCTTGCTCTGTCATTTGCAAAGTGGTGGGGCCTCAGGTGTGAGACAGCAAACGTTTCACGCTGCACTCTGGGTAATTGGCCAGAGACCCCCACCCCCTAAGCCCACCGCCACCACTACCACCATCACCACCACCACCACCACCACCATCACCATCACCACCATCACTGCCTATTCCTCACACATGAACCCGCACCCTCTCCCTCCTTCTGCCACAGCCCCTTCTCTCTCTCTCTCTCTCTCTCTCTCTCTCTCTCTCGCCTTCTCTTTTCTGTCTTTTCGACAGCAGCAAGGCAGGCTTGGACCTGCAACCACGGCAACTGCAATGCCAGCCAATTATAACTTGGGGAGGCATGGATGCATGATGGAGTCGCCTAGCAACCAAACAGAAAGAAAGAGGGAGTGAGAGAGAGAGAGAGAGAGAAAGTAAAGGTGCAGTTGCAGTATGCAATGAAGGGACACTCTGCAGCACCAGCCAATTATTGTTCGCTTTAGATGAGAGTGATGTAGTTGCCTGGCAACCCAAACCTACAGAGGGGAGTGGGGGTGGACTGCGGGATGAGGCTGGACCCTTGGCTGGAGGACGAGCGCTGGTTGGATTGGCAGACTGAAGCTGTTAACTGGTGGCCAGAGCTGCAAATAATCAGCTTATTAGTGCCTTTCTTCTGCCCCTGATAACGGTATCCTAGCAACATACCCCCTCCTAATCAACAGCCCCCCACTGCACTCCCACCAGTGGCCTAGGTGCATATGCCACAGTTAATTACATTTCTTCAGTCAACTGGAGATAGAGAGAGTGAGGCACTATGATCTCTGAGGTTTGAGTTTCAGCAGCGATCCAATTACCGGGCCTGCTTTTCCTCCTCTCTTGTGGTTCGTCCAGCTCGCATTGTATTTCAGAACTATTTTGCAGACCATAAGCCACCCCCCCACCCCCGACCTACCCCCTCCTCATCATCCCCTTGTATTGTATCTGAGAGAGATAAACCATTAACGTTGCATTGTGGCATTGTTGACAAAGCCGTATAGGGCCCTGCCACGTTGGTGTAGGCGTCCCAGCAGTAAGTCCTGCGGTAATCTTAATCTCTCTGTGTCAGTAATCTATTGAAATAATAACCGAAAAAAGAGGATTAAGCTAATTACATCGCTGAATCCAGCTTGTAATGAACATATCGGGTGCTGTGTGAGCACGCAGCAGTGTGTCTTCAGGCTTTTTATTTTCTCTCTCTCTTGCTCTTGCTCTTGCTCTCTCTCTTTCTCATTTGTCATTTTCCCCCACTCTCACTCTCCCACTCTTCAAAAGCAAGAGTGCTGCCCGCAGTACAGGCATCAATGCGAGTGACTGGAATCACCAGTGCTCGAAGACAACCTGCCGAGTCAACAGCCGGCCTGAGGAGCCAGCTTCACCGCAGCGAGGCCGTCATCACAGCAGGAATTGGGTCCACGACGGAGCGCGACTCGCTCTCAGGGTTCAGCAGGAGGGCAGCGGCAGCTGCTCCAAAGGTGGACAAGGCCGAATTAGCTGAGAAACAAGATTTGGCCGAGCCGCTCTATCAATCATCTTGCAATTACTGACAAGGCTGACAGGTTTGGAACGGTGCTGTAGTTGGAGTCTGAGGCGGGAGAAGACTGTCGCATTCTGTTGCTGAGATGCATTAAATCCCTGAAGCTCTAAACTGTGGTAATATGAGGAAGTTCATTACAGTAAACAACTTGGCATTTTTTAAGAAGAAGCCATTAAGAAGCCCAAACCAGTGATTCCAATTTAGCAGAAGCCCCTGAGTAGGCAGGCGAGTGTAAGGTTGGGCTATGGATGAGGAATGGAATGTTTGGATGACTATTCAACAAAAAGGTCAGTCTCACCTGTGTGTGTCCTCTGGTGTGCCTTCAAGTGGGAGCTCTTTGTGTAAACCTTCCTGCAGCCATTGAACTGGCAGCGATGGACCCTCTTCTTGTTCTCTGGAATGTCGCTGACCCCTGCCGAGCCCACACCTCCCTCACTGTCACTCTGTGCTCCACGGCTGGCTGGTGAGGGTAGTGAATGTGTTGCCACTAGCTTGGCTGCGCCCAACCCCACTTTCTTGGCCACCAGCTTCAGTGTGAGCGTGCCATCGGCCGGGGTGTTCAGAGTCTGCGTGGGCTTGACCAGGTGCCGCCCCAGCTCGGGTGAGGAGGGTGGCGTGAGGGAGGTGACGGCGCTCAGCTGTGCTGGGTTCACTCCCCCACTGCCCTCTTTCCCCGCTGCCTCAGCAGGTTTTCCGCTAGCTGGGATGTGGAGGCTCTTGGGTAGGGAAACAAGCAGCGGAGGTGGTGGACTGGGCTGGTCGGACAGGCTGGGCAGCAGAGGGTCCATCAGGTCCTCATCACTGTCCCCTTTCATAAATGCTGGTGTCAGGAGACAGTCCAGCTCCTCATCAAAGAGGTCGGAGAGCCTCTTGGGCTCCGTCTGAAGGTACCTCTCCAGCTCCAGACACGTCTGTGGGGAAGAGAATGGGTATATGGTCAAACACATGTAACAACAGAATCCAGGAGTGTAAACATTCAACCTGGCAAAGATTCTGTTTGATTGTGAGTCTTTAGGAAGCAATTCAATGCACCATCATCTCAAATATCCAAGACATTATTTGGTTATTTTGGTATGATTCTTTTTATTTTTTAACTTTATGGTTTTGATTCAGAGAGTTTTATTCTGACCGCAATGAATCATAATGCATTAATACAACACTACACCTCTACACAGAAAAACGAGCCCACAACGGGTTCTTCAAGCAACGCCAAAGAACGGTGCCCAGTTCTGTTTCTATAGATCTACCACCCTGCCATTTTAGTAACACGCCTGGTCCAAGAACTAAAGGATTTCCTTAATATTCGATCCAGGTGTGTTGGTCCTGAACTCCTAATAGCAGTGGCCGATCTACATGACCAGGATTGGGCACCCCTGCCAGTGAAGAACCACTTTTGGTTACCCAAAAACCTTTCGATAGATCTCCAAGAACAGGGTTTAGCACATTTGCCATTGAAGAACCACTTTTGGCTCCCTAAAAGACCTTCAGTGGATCTCCAGGACCAGGACTGGACATGCCCACCATTAAAAAATAATATTTGGTTACCTAAAAATCTTTCGCGGATGGTTCTTTAGAGATCTGATTTTATAAATGACGTGTAAGTGTTGGGGTTTTGAGTGAGATGTATGAGAAGTTTAAAGAACTTCACATCATAAAAGGGTTCAGACCGCTGGTTCTGGTACAAACAGACAGGGATCCTTACACTTCCCTTCTTGCTTGTTGGTTAAATGAACGAGTTAATTTTGGCAGGTGAAGCTCTAGACATCTCCCGTCTAGCGTGCGTTAAAGATAATACCATTCACTGTTAGGGAAAGAATGTGCCGTCCCCATCCAGCACGTGCTTTCATTGTTCCGAGAACAAAGGCGTAGGTCTAGCTGGACACGGTAAAAGGAGACGCGGTATAATAGTGTAAAGAGGTATCGGCACCCACAGCTGAAACTGCTGTAAAGCCGCCTGGCACATTAACACCTTGCCTGTCGAGCGAGCTCGGGCTGGTGCAGTCGGCCACTCTGGAGGTGTCAACAAGCACACCTGCTGGAGAGAGGTCAGCGTGGCGAGTGATCGATCACAGCTGCAAGGCGGACCAACTCTGCTCTCTCCGCGTCACTCGGGAGGGGGAGGTATAAAACATCCTGGGAATTTTCATTACTCTTGTTGAGCGCGAGGGGAAGGTATTTACCCATGCAGGTTATGCTCTTTCGGATGGTCGGCTCGCTCCACACTATTGCACTGGAAACGAGCTCCTTGCTTAGGAAAATAAACCTTTAGCCTTCTTTTGTGCAGGGAGGATTCATTAAAGTGAGATATAACCCAGTGGAGGGAGAGCAAAAGTGGGCGAGAGAGTTAGAGAGAGACAGAGACAGAGAGAGAGAGAGAGAGAGAGAGAGAGAGAGAGAGAGAGAGAAAGTCTATGGCTGACTGACTGCCTATTCAGCAGTTTCTTTTCTAACGGTCTAACAATATTGTGCTCCAGTCACAGTGGCCAGTTTGGATATTAGAGTGTTCCGTTCCGCATGTTGCAGCAAAAGCACTTTGGCAGCGAGGTGGCAGGAACACTGGGAGGGGTGGATGGAGGCGGGGGAGGGGGTGCGGTTGGGGGGCTTCTGGCTCATTCCTCTATGTCATCAGTGCAAATTACAGTGGCTGCGACTCCATTCTCTTTACTTCAGAAACATGACGGGACGCATCTACAGCTTACGCTCACGTTTCCTATTCTGCACCACAAATAAATAAGGGGCCTCTGCACATTTCCTCAGCATCTGCGTCTCGCCGATAAGCTTCGCTGTTCTTTTTCTGCGTTAAAAGAAAGAGAAAGAATGTTTTTTTTCCGAAACAGAAACATTTGCATATGAACATAAATCAAAGGGTTTTCTCCGACGTGACTGTTTCAAACTAAAGAGGCTGAAAAATGTAATACACTGAACAAAGTCTTTCTGCAGTGCAGACAGTCGTAAGGGGGAAGGCCTTTGGCCAGCCTCTCGTCCGCGATGTTGATAGGACTCTCAAAAGGGGCTCGTTTTTGTAATGGAACATCAAACATGTTGGTTAAGGAAAAGACACCCCGTAGCACTGGATTCCTGGCACAGCAGAAAAACAGCAATTGTACAATTAAACCTTAACATCTCTTATGTCATTGTTCTCCTGACTTGCTGCACCAGATATTGGTTCCCTAAAAACCTTTTAGTGGATCTCCAGGACCATGGTTGGACACCCCTTCCATTGAAGAAACAATTTTTAGGTTATTAAAAACCTTTTGGTGAAGCTCCAGGACCAGGTTGGCCCTTTTTCCATTTAAGAACCACTTTCGGTTCCCTTGAAACCTCTGAGTGTATCCCCAGCAGCAAGGTTGGGCACTCCTGCCACTGAAGAACCACTTACAGGGCAAGTTCTGATCTGGGTGAATGATCCTGCAAATCTGTGGTGAACCCTGACCGTCAGAGCTAGGCCTTTAGGTCAGGCCATAAATGTCAAAACAGACAAAAATACAACGCACCTCTACAGTAATGCTCACTCTTCATATGTGAGAGTAAATTAGCTCCCACTCGTTGAACATCACAGCTGTAGGGCCTTCTGTACCAACTCACACTGGCTGTAGATACCAAAAAAACCCTGAATGGACAGTTTTTTGTTAAGCATTTTCCCCAATAAGTTTCCAACCGAAACGTAATGATGAAATAGAAGAGCACCCTGTAAAGGAGGAACAGTGTCCTGTCCATTAATGGCTGTGTTCTATGTACCTGAGATCTTTGTTTGTTTGTTTTCTCTATAACCAGATTGTTAACTATGTGATAAAAATCCTTAAATAAGCCATATGAATAAAAACGTGCTTACAATACCCGTTACTACACATTTATTTCACATCAAAAATGACAAACACTGTGAATGTGTTTTAACGACTAGATATCTTTAGACATGTACCATAGAATGATGCAATGCCCAATGAACAAGCCAGCCACCCACTCTATACCACATGTAGGCCCTGTCTAACTGAGTGGCCCGCAAATCACGGGACTGCATGGCGATGTGAAGTGAAGCTCGTCTGATTCGGGATGCCTGCGCGAGGCTGTTTTAAACTACCTGGCAGGTGCATGAATTATCCATGTGGACTGAGGATAAGCAGTCTTTTATCTGTGTGTTGCGGAGCGAGACGCTCCACAGCAGACAGGAATTCTGTATCAGAGGAACTCCTCATTGCCTGTGCATTTCGGTGGGCCCTCGTTGTGTCTGCCGAAGCTTCAAGGACACAGGCAAGTCATCATTGATGAGAACACGGGGAGACGTGAATACTTGATACTAGAACAGCTTCCCGTAACAAGCAATGCGGTCATAAGACAAACCTGAGAACAGCTCATATTTATCCATGCGGGGGTGAGCACGGAGGCCAAGCCGAATCAGCCTTGCTCTGATACTGTGTGGGCGCTCTTGGAAACTCTTTATACATGGGGCTGGTCAAAATATCAGTGTTGCATTTATACTGCGGCATGTTGCGACTGCAATGCCTTTCAGTACTTACTAATGGGCCCACACAATCACTTTTCTGCAATTAAAAAGTCTGTAACTGCTGCTCAAGTTTCAAAATGTACGTTCACTCTACCATTCATTAATGGAAACTAAGCTGGAAAAACAGGCCATTTTCAAATCCAAGTTTTTGTGATGTCACAAAACCAACACTTAGGCTTCCTTATGAATGAGCTGCAAATCAGCGCAGCCATTTAGAATAGAGATCATTTCCGTATATCAGTCTTAAAGGCTCAGCAACAGAGGCAGGAAAATGGTCATGTAAGAATAAATCAGGAATTATGTAATTTTTTTTTTAGTAAAGAAGCCCACATGGAAATGGAAGAAATGAAACAGAAAATGTTGAATATCAGCCCTTTCAAAACACCTCGGCCAGTCAGGGGCTTTAATGGCTAAAAATCAGACAAAACAATTTGACCTGGATTATATGAAGACCTTGATTTAACAGATTATCCAGTAACTCATCTAGAGCTGTGATTGCTCAGCCTGTCAGAAACATTTGAGGCTCGTTTGCATATTGCAGCCTTCTGCCATATCAATATTGCAGATGCTGATATCGCCATGGCGACTAACAAACCAAATATATTACTCAGCTTTCCTTATGCGAGTCATTTAGATTTCTGCAGTGCTAGTAATGTAAGGGATTAGGCCTAATCCTGGACTACACTTTCCATTTTAATGAAGAATCTCCGTTCTAAAAGCTTCATAGTCCAGGCCTAGTCCTAATCCCTGTCCAAGAAGCACCTGAAGTCCCACGTCTTCAAGGAGTACCTTGGTGACTAATCACGTCTCTCAATTTGCCATCCCCTCCAAAAAAAACCAAAAAAAACCCCTAAAAACCCTTAACCTCCTGACTTTCTTTGACAGGTGTTGTTTAGGTATCGTTTGAAAGGTGTTTAGGTGTACCGAGCATGCAGTAACTTGGCTGAATAGTGGATGCTTACTTAAGTTTAGCTTTACAGGTTTAAGAAACAGATGTGGACTAATTGAGCACTGTTGTACGTCGCTCTGGATAAGAGCGTCAGCTAAATGCTGTAAATGTAAATGTGAATTTTTCATGATTTTTATTTAGAAAAATATAATTTACTAATTTTGTAACAAATATTAACGTAAATTCAACTACATTTCCATATACAATATAACTGCCGTAGATACCAAAGAAAACGTGCTTGCATGAATTACAGTACAGTACATATAGTGGTAACATCGATATTTTACATTCTAGCGTGAGACAGCAGTTCAATATAAACTGTACAGTACAGATACAGGTTTACCTTTACATTTTTTAAGGGTAATGTATTAAGCTGAGTTTAAAATGAAATGAAAGCATTTTGGGAGCATATTTGGGTGCATACTTAGGGTTTATACAATAAAAATTACCACATCACAAATTTGCGGTATTTCATAATTCGCGGATGCTCTTGGAACATAATTTTGGGAGTTTATTGGATTTATTTTTTTTAAATGATGCCAGATGGTTACCTATGTAATGTTTACATAGTTTAAAACCTCTTAAACTTGGAAATCTGCAGTTTTTATCTTTGGAGAAAGTTGTGCATTAGGGCAAAGTAAACTCATGTTTTTGTACACTCAATCACATCCCAGATTTATAGAGGTCAGCCACATTTTGTCCTGTGGAATTCATGTATTCTCTGATCTTTCCTACATTGATAGCTCTTGCTAAGTGTTTATCAAGGGCAAAGACGTTGATGTTCTCCTAAGGGTTCCTGAAGACGCTAAAGACGTTCTTAAACAGGAAAATTATGATTTCTATGGGATTTTGGGATTGCTGAATATTTTTACCTCACTGAGGTTTCTCTTATATTTTAGTGCAAGATTGAGCGAAAAACATTAAATATTTTCATAATTCTTGGGGCCCTGTAACCCATGTTATCTATTGACTGTTGGTACTTCAGAACTAAAGAAACCTAATCTTAATTCAGTGTTTTTAATTAATTCTACCATTTTACATATTTGCAACTAGTTTTAATACAATGAAGAAAAATCTAATTTAAAGACATAAAATAGAATGTACACTATATGGACAAAAGCATTGGGACGTCTGACAATTAAACCAACAGGGACTTTAATGACATTGTATTCAAATACATAGAATTTAATATGGAGTTGCTCCCCCCTTTGTGACCATAACAGCTTCCATTCTTCATGGAATGCTTTCCACCATATTTTGGAGTGTTTATCAATAGATGTTGGACAAGAAGGCGTAGCTCACAATCTCCGTTCCAGTTCAACCCAAAGGTGTTGGATGGGGTTGAGGTCAGGGCTGTGTGGGCCATTCAAATTCTTCCATACCAAACTCCTCCAATCATGTGTTTATGGAGCTTGCTTTGTGCACTGTGACACAGTCATGCTGAAATAGAAAATGTGCTTCCCAAAACTGTGTCCACAAAGTTGGAAGCATGCTGTTGTCCAAACTGTCTTGGTCTGCTGAAGCATTAAAATTAAGCCCTTCACTGGAAGAAATGGGTTCTCCAAACCCTGATAAACAAGTGTGTCCCAATACGTTTGTCCACATATAGTGTACATATAGTTTTCATGGTTTTTGTAGTTCTAAGGCCTTTCAGTAATCTGTGATGTTTCCCATACATGCCTAGTTCTACATGTCTTAGAACATAAAACAACTCTGTGTAGTATGAAAACTACTTTATTTATTCTTGACCTGTTTGACAAAGCCTAAAACAATTGTGTGTTCATTATAAATGGGTATTGTGCTGCAGTTAGTACGGTGGATGTAGCTAGCGAGTAGGTACTATAACTGACTCACTAAGAACCACTCTTCCAAAGTTTTCCTGAGGATTATCTGCTTGTAACAATTAAAGTGTAAGTTATTTCAGTAAATTTATGGAGTTTTTATTTTTGATCATATTATTATTCATTATATTTTTGAATAACCATGCTCATTTTTCTGATGGATTCTCAGTGATTTTGTTCTAAAACTAGGCTTGCATGTCCTGATGGACAAACATATCTACTTATAGATTTCCATTAAAATCCATTACTGGTGGCGTTCCAGATAGCTTTTTGTCCTCTTAAATTGGACCAAGTGATGCTTCGGCTCTTATTGCTCCTAAAAACTCTTATTATCTTTCCCTTGTGCACATACAGGGGGTCCTCGGGTTACAACAGTCTTGACGTTTTAAGTTTACGATGCGCACTCCCATTAAAACATTTTAAAACTCCCACTAAAACTTTTTCGGCGTACGCTGTTAGCGTCGTACTTACAGACTAGGTGGGTGAACTAGTTTGGTTGCGTGTGGCAGAAATTCTTCTAGAATACACAGTAACACAGAATGAGTGAGGGAGCTGGTCTCCCCCCGTATGCTTACCTACGTCATGTGGGACTGTTAAAAGTACAAGTACAGTATATTTATGTCCTTTTCCTTTTTCTGTGGCTTAGTTGTGTTTTTTATGTTCTAGATTATGATTTTACAACTGTGTTAGGATAGGTACTTTTGATACAATACATTTAAAAAAAAATTATAATACATAACAGACTTTCAATACTGCAACAGTTTAATCCACTGTTGAACTGAAGTAGCAAAGCAAATCTGCAATACCATGTATCTTTTATGAGCTAAGAAGTCCTTACACGCTGCGTGGCAGTGGTGCTTGTTGTTACCTATAAACACACATTTGGACATGTATCCCCTGACTTCATGGGATTCTTGTTACCTTTAGAGGAATGGAGATGAAGAGGATGGTGAACTCAAATAAATGGAGGATATAAACTGGGTTTCTAATTGATTAGGTGTGACATGTAAGTCATCCACTGGCCAGATACTTTTGACTACCAAATCACGTCTTAAAACCTGCTGTGATACTGAGATGTTCAAAAACCCCAGCAACACTGCTGAGCCTTATATACCCGATATACCAGTGCCACACACCCTAACATGTCACTGTGTCAGTGTTACTGCTGTGCTAAATATGGTCCACTACTCCAATAATATCTGGTCCATGGTGGTCCTTTTCTATTGATTGGTGGAATGGCTGATGCTACAGTTAGTAACTGCAAACCTACAAAGTGCACTTAAATGGTGTTCCGGATAAAACGTCTTATGAGAGTAGATGCAAGGTAAGTGTGTATAATATACGAGCTACTCAACATATAATATCTTGCTCTTGCTTTGCCTTTTTACATCTGAGAGGCCCACTTTTAATACGTTTCTATTAAATTAAGTCTCCTTTGAGAGTGTACCACTGCTTCTTTGTAGTCATCCTACAGGCGGGACACCAGATGAAGGCAACATGGGAATTTTCAAACTTTTCAAACAAAAAGTTGAAAAGTTGACAGGAGCCTGCACTCTTACATGTAGAAATGGGAACATAAACAGTTTGCCAGACAAAGAGAGATGTGTCTATGCATGTGTAATGAATGTGTGTTATATATGGAATAAACAGCAATGTCATTTGCATCACACATTCAAATGGTTTCCACTGATCACTACCATTTTGATTTAGTGTCTAATTAATTGCTTAAGTTCTTGTGTTTATTGGTGTGTGTGCATGTGCTGGCAATGTATATGAGGATGGGAATTTGTCTTTGAAGTTGCATTGAGCAGTCTCAGGAGGCCTTGAGGCTTGAGGCTGGACTAGGCAAGTGATGAAAAGAAAACTGATGTGCTAAAAGAAAATTCCTTATCCACCTATACAAAAGCTTTTCCTACCCACATACTATGCAGGTAGTTGATAAAAAAAAAAGAGTAACATCTGATAATAAGCAAAGTAAAATGTCATTCATCATCATTTTGCTAGTGTGAGCATCCCAAAACCTGATGCAATTATGTATGTACATGGACAAAGCATCCTAACCAATCAAGCATTCTTATAAAGGTCTGTGAGTAACTATGTGAAGATAGTGTGGAAATGTGCAGCTTAGAGGAACCCTATAGAAAAGAATTGAAAAAATACATAAAATGACATATTCGTACATCTGCTAGATCTAGTTCTCTACTATAACCCAGCATATCTGCACGTCATGCCGCATACAGATTTTATTTCCATGTATGTAAATTTTGTTTTTTATGCAAATTCTGTCACCGGACTTTCACTAAAGGCATTTTACGGCACATGTGTTTACTATGCATGTGATCAAGAAAATTTTATTTGACTTGATTTGATGGTAGCAACAACTCAAAACAAATGTACTTGTTATAATATTGAAGATGTTTGACTGCTGTATTGGTAAAATGATTATACCACAAATCCAGGCCCCAGACAGACATTCCAATAACACAAAGGACTAAAAGGCTGACAGAAATAATTTGTTGTGTTGGGGGGTGGGGGTGGTGTTAAGCAACTCAGCATGTAGCATTAGGCTAATACCTTTTGAAAGGCATTTCTCATTTTTAAAAGTCAAGTCTACTCAATTTTCCTGAAGTAAAATTTGCACCATTTTGAGCCTTGTTTGTGTAATTGACCCCATCTTCCAGCTAAGGGGCCCTGGCCAGTCCCTTTCCTGACCAGCTTCTGAATCCCAAATCTCTTTTCCAAACAAGACATACAACTTGGGCTATTCCAACTCATTCAAGGGGTTTCCGGGTACAGTGGGTTAATTATTAGTCCGCCGACGTGAACAACAGCGATCAGAAAGTTGTCCCACTTGCACTGTATCACTTGTCTATACATGTGGATTTTCATGTAACGCAACACTAAGGAATAATATAGATTAGACGAACTTTGTATTCTAAGCCGACGAGCCCCGTTCTACGAGTGGTAGCGCTCACTCTCCAGCTGATCGGCCTGGACTCCCGGTGCGGTCCGTCGGACTGTACGCGGTTTAAAACATTTCTCCAGTTTCATTCACGTTCAAATCTAAAACGCAAAGCAGCCCGCGTTCTTGGCGACGTGTGTTTCGCATGTTGCTTTTTTCGAGGCGAGGATTACACCGCTAAAGCTTGCTTGGGACGCGTCGAGTTGAGGAATTTGCCCCTACAACAAGCAGGCCGCTAGCACATCCCCGGTCTTTCCTAAAGGGAGTCTGCCGCGTCCACACAACGATGGGGGACACAGGTAGCGAACGGAGCAAGCCGACAAGTAACGTTATCCCTCCGCGCTGCCCTTGTGGATTTTGGGGGTAAGTTGTGTTCACTTTGAGCTTGAAGCAATGCTTGTTTCTAGCACGTTACTGTAAACTACATAACAAAAGTGGAGCTGGAGGTTTGCTAGAATGACCTGCTAGCTAGCTGTTAGCGCCGGAGGCTAGCTGCTGTCAGTTTGCGCCCATTGTTGTTTGAGCAGGCCCGGATGGGGGTGGGGAAGAGGGTCTGTTTTTCTTCATACCAAGTACCCACTTTTTTAAAACCCTGCTGATTTTATACTCGTCGAACTAGTCGCTTTTGGGCCTTATTTTCAAAACAAGGCGCAAAGTAATCGTATTCAGACTACAATTAAGCGGCTCGGCACATCAGCTTGCAACTTGACAGGCGAGCTAAAATAAGCTTTGACGAACATTAGCTTGCAGAAAAGTAGCCATCGAAATGCCTAGTTTGTCTCGAAACCTAAGGAATTTTGACGGAGGAATGCACTACTGAGGGTTTGTCCCTTTTATTTAATCCACTAGGACCTTCACTGATCAAAGAAGCTGTCAGTTACACAGGTGGTCCTTTGCGCAACGCTGTAAAGACCATCTGATACGGAATGGGGGAGGGTAGCAAGACGGCTTATGCGGTGTAGCTTGCTGCCCATTTCTCCATAATGCCAGAAAAAGATTTCTGTTTATTTTTTTGTTTTATATTTTGGCTAATCGCATGTGTGTTTGTCTGTTTGTTTGCTTGCTTTGTTATGGAAGTATTAGCAGTGATTAAAGCACACAGTAATGGCTCTGAGTGCCATACAAGCCATGTGTGAAAGCATTCATGTTTGGGAAACCATACGCTTCTGGTTAGGAAAGATTACACTTAAAATGACACTTTACATAGCTTTTTTTTTGTACAAATGACATGTCAAACCTTGCTATCCATTGCATGTCCTGTTTTATCAAAACAAGCCTGTGTGATGACTTGTGTCATGGTTTAATAGCTTACTAAGGTAATCAAATGTTTATCTAGTCAAATAATTTGTAGCAGATGAGGACATTTAAATTGTTTCCTGTCGTTTCAGTGTTGCACTCTATAAAGAGATTTATTCCGATGGTATTAAAAAATCTAGTAATGGGATTCACCAACAGCATTATACACCAGTGGACATTACAGTGTTATCTTATTGGGCTGTCACTTCGGATTCTGTCCAGTGATGTCTGCACAAAGATTTTAAAGAAACAAACAAGATTGGCTTTCAAATATTAAATGCCATAATTTAAAGGGATGGGTTACAAATAGGAGACTAAATGGGAAGACACATGGTTGGGTTTACAAGTTAATCATCTATTTATAGCCAAAAAATCATACTTGCAATGCTGTTGGTGTCTGTCATACTAGTTTGAAGTCTGCTGGCTAACCTTGTGACTCCATGGCCAAGTGTGTACATGGCATGGCAGTTTTTTTTGTTTAGTCATTTATTAATGATCTTGCTGGTGGAAATCATGCTTGAGGGTTGGTACCACCTTTACTATGAGATGGTGCTGTCATATTGGTAGGGTTAGACAGATGGCAAACAGTGTTGTGTAGATTAAAATGCCCTTATACAATTAGATGGATCCATACAAACTCCCAAACCAGAAATGATGTAATAAATAGGAGTCATTCCATACCAGCTCCCCAAGACCAGCCAGTTCATGTCATGTATTTTGTTGAAATAATCTGTATGAAAACTTTCGTTAAATGAATGGGAATGATCAAAATCCGATAGCTGTGTTTTCTAGTAAAAAATTTCAAAACTTGACACTTGGAGCATTTTTTTGGAGACTCTTTGTAAGCTTCACTTGTTTGTTTTTTTTCTTTCTTTCTTTTTTTTTCTTCCCACTGATTTTTGTTGACATTCATATTCATGTAAAATGTTTTTTTACATGAATACAAATGTTACCATTTTGTTACCTGAACAAAGAATCTTTCTTTTAAAAATAATTCCTCTACTAGTTTTCACATTAATGCTACTTGATTTTATACTAGGTAATGGTAATATAGATCTGTCACATCTAAAAGTTATTTGGCCTTGCTTAAAAATTGAGAACCACTGCTAAATATGAAAGGTGACCTGTCTCCAAGAGATCACCAAGTAAACACTGATGGTTTTGTAAAGGTCAGCAGTAATTGTCTTTTAAGCAGAGAATCTAATGATTTCAGATTGGTTGTAGTTGCGTAGCTGTATATCTCCACCATGTAAAACTGAATGTTGTGTTTGCCAGTTTAAATGGTGTTCAGACAGTGATGTGTACAGTGTTCCTCCGCAAAATTGCGAGTTTGTGGCTACAGTCATTCATGGATTTTTTCGTAGAACCTATCTAATAATTATTTGCAGAAACCCCCGCAAATTTGCAGAAACCACAAATATCCACCACATTTTTTTTGCTTTATTTTTTATGCATTTTAGTGCTACATTATTAGGAAAAATATAATTTACTAATTTTGTAACAAATATTCAGCTAAATTTCCATATAAAATGTAACTGTATACGTTTTTTGTAGTGTCGGGAGAACACAAAGCAACCGTGTTTTGGCTGCTGCCCTGTGACGTGTCTCTGGCAGATGCAGTCCAGCACTCCCGCATCATAAGTTTCCCACGTGGAGCTATCTCAAGTGTTTCGCTGAGTGTTCTTGTGTTTTTCATTTTGTTGTTCTTAAATCCCTGTATTTTTATGACTGTAAATTAAATTATTACTGTATTTACCATGCTTATACCAAAGAAAACAGAAAACGACAGCACATACCAAAGAAAACGTGCTTGCATGAATTACAGTACACTATATGTAGGGGTAACATCAGGATTTTACATTCTAGCACTGTGGGAGACAGCGGTTCAGTGTACACTGTACAGTATGTATACGGGTTTACCTTTACATTTTTTAATATAATAAGCTTAAAATGAAGTTAAAGTGATTTGGGGGCATGTTTAGGGTTTACAATATAAAAATAAGCTTTTTTTTTTTTTACCAAATTTGACCAAATCACAAATGAGCTTTTTTTTTTCAACAACACGCGGGTACTCTTGGAATGTAACCCGCACGAATTTCGGGGGCTTACTATATTTTTAAACTTTCAATCATAGTATCTTTTGATGTCACATATTATGGTGCCACACTTGGTACACCGTATAATCAGGCTGACTAGGTAATTGTGTAACATTTTAATGGCAATCGCAATAAAACAGTTAGAGAGTGATTGCATCACAAACCTTTACTGTTTCCTGCATCCTGATATTAATTACCTAGCACAGTTCCACAGAGGAGATTAGTTAGCTGCCTAGATGGTACCTATGTAATGATATACTCAGCTCAACATTCAATTTGATTTAAAATGTGATATTCTCATATTTGAACGTGACTATAAATGAGTATAAATATTCAGTTGAGATGCTCAATAAAAACTTATGACACAGCAACTGGGAAGCAGGAGGAGTGCAGATATGGCTTATTCATTGGTGCTATTTGTTGTTGCTTTTTTGTTCAAACAAAACATCTGGTAGCCTAGTGGTTAGGGCGTTTTTTTTTATTGAAAAAAACAGCTGGTGGGTTAGTGGTTAGGGCGTTTGCCATCAGATCAGGAAGTCGTGGGTTCGATTCCCAAGATTGCTAAGCACCTCTGAGGTACCCTTGAGCAAGGTACCGTCCCCACACACTGGTTCCTGGGTGCCTACTTCTTCACTTGGTGAATGTTTTAAATGCAGAGGAAGAATTTTGTGCTGTTCACACTGTGTGCTGTGGTGTGTTCATGTATGACAAAACGGTAACTTTCACTTTTTTCACTTTCAATACAGTTGCAAAAGATGGCATAATTAAGAGACTGCTCATTATCGATGATGTCCATGTTGCAAATTTTCAAAGTTTTGCCTTAGCATCAGTAATGAGAGATTGGTGTATGTCTGACCACAAGTAATAGCAAAATGTTAGAGATGGCCACAATTACATGAAAATATGGATATTGAGGCTCTTCTTGGTATTTGTTTACTGATATTGCCTCTTACGTTAAGCAAAGCAGAGCTACGCATTTAAATATCTTGAACAAAATGATGACACCTTTACGGAGTTCAAGTTATTAATTTAGGCAGCGGGTAGTGCATTACATCACTTGCTAGCTGCATGAAATAAATGAATGTTAAACCAATTTGTTTGTTTGTTTTTTTTTTATTCACAACAGTAGAATAGATTGTCATTTGAATAATTGTGTATCAAAAATCACCAAATTCTGAACACTTGCGTTATTATGAGTTGATACAGATAATAATAATAAATACCGATGCTAAAACACTCAGAAAAGCTGCAGATTGTTTGAGGGCCCTAATGTCATACAATAGCTCATTGTGGATTCAGTTAAATAGGGTGGAGTATATTAAGGAATCAGTTAAATAGGGCGGAGTAGTTAAATATCTCATAAATAAAAATTCCAGTATGAATTGGGGAGTTTTGGTATGAATTGGAGTTTTTTTCAGTGCCTTCTTTTAAATAACAAAATGTTATGTAGTAGTTATAGTTTAAACCAAAAATAAGAGATCCTGGATGTAGGTATATTCACTGATTGCAGCAGACTAACCAAGAATTAGCAATCTTGCTTTTGAAAACAAACGGTTACTAGCTTACATGGTAAGACTGCACTGTTCTAGAAACTGAATAGCAGAATTGTTTTGATAATCTGTTGGTTTTTGGTCATTTGTTTAATTGAATTTTAATACAGTTTTTTCTGCATTTATATGTCATAAGCAGTTTGCTCTGTTGTGCTGAAAGCATTTATATTTTCACTTTTAATATTTTCATACCACCACCGTCAAACTAAATCTGGAATATCGTCAGCTTCATGAAGGAAAGCTTACGTTCTTTTTCAGCCGTCCCTAAAATCACACTTTATATCCCAAACACCAGCAATCTGTAGCATCAATGACAACACAAATTCTGTCACAAAATGGAAAATAATATATTTTCCGTTACACAGACTTATCAGGTTCATTTAGTGTCATGAAGTTAAAAATGCTACCAGGTGTTAACACACCTCTGCAAGTAATTAATTCTTCATTTAGCTTTAGATATGCCCCTGAATCTCAAAATGGTGGTTATCAAGCCATGATTTTTTTGAGATGTTCAACAAAATCTCAGTTTGAAATCTCATTTTATGTCGGCAATGGGGTGTACTTGGTCAACAATGATTACGTTTTGGTGGTATCTGTCACAGTATCACATTTTGTAGATACCACTGCAAACCAGGAATGCCACAAAAGACCTACCATTTTGGAGGTGCTCTGATCCAGTTGCCTAGCCATGACCCCTGTGCCATGAATTTGGCATTTGTCAAAGTTATGCAGATCCTCATACTTGCCTGATTCCAATACATCATCTTAAAGAACAGGTGCCATTGTAATGAGGTGAATATTATTATTATTATTATTATTATTATTATTATTATTATTATGAAGAAGAAGAATAACCTGTCAGTGGTTTTAATGTTGTGGCTCATCATTATGTATTTAGCAGAACAGAACTGTCACTGATTGTGATTTTAGTTTTTTTTTTTATTAGTTGTCTATACAGCTGTCTATATGATAAGAATATATATTTTATAGAAAGTGATTACACAAAGTGGTTATATGAAATGGTAATTATGGTACGATTTCCCATTTATTGTGACTGCAATTGTGCATATTGGCTCAG
This sequence comes from Bryconaethiops microstoma, assembly GCA_037577275.1. Lineage (NCBI taxonomy): Eukaryota > Metazoa > Chordata > Actinopteri > Characiformes > Alestidae > Bryconaethiops > Bryconaethiops microstoma. Next base: position 2,801,107 of record JBBJLS010000002.1, read on the forward strand.
GCATACCTTTCCTAAAAGTGAAGAGAAAATATCATTTCAGCATAATGCTTTTGGACTTGCCCTTGATCAGTGACAGTAAACTGGATTAAAGATTCTGGGAAAGCTCAGAATTAAAGCACATCTTGATGGAAATGAAATGCAGACATTGTTTTGCTACTGAGCTGTAATTTTTTACTTTACCTTCCTATTGTCAGTTATAGTCAGCTAACTAATAGGGTAGGATTTACACTTAGTGTTGCTTGGTAGTGCCTTTTGTATAAGCAGCAAAGGGACATGCATGTCTTTGTGACAGTTCTGTCTGTTAAGCAAAGACTGTCTCTTTGTGTTCAGCAACACAGTCAGCTAGTTGGTGGTTGCATGTGTTTATCCAGGTTCAGATTTGTCTCAAGCAAATTTGTTTGAGTGATTACATAGAAAAATGCATGTACAAATTCTAAAAGGAAAATAAAAGAAAGTAAAGTGTGCACTTTTTAGTTATTAAATTAAACCTAAAAGCTCAAAGAGATTCATTCCCAAAGAAATTGTTCTTGGGATTAGAACCCGTGAATAAGAGTTAAATAATGAGGTTGAAAGAAAAGTTGACAGTGTAGACTCAAATAGGTGTTAATCTATTAATACTTCAATATTATTTTGTTTAGTTACATGTCTTTTATTAAGAAATGCATATCTTTAATACTACTTTTTGTTTTTATATTTTATTAGTTTTTTCTCAATAATATAAATTTAGAGGCTTAGCCTATTTTTGTAAGTGAGCAGTGACTTTTTATTTATGTCCCTTCACTCTGAAGAGCTGCATTTTAACAGCAGGCCTAAATCTGTGATACGTTTATTGCGCAAAATAGTATACAGTAAACCCTCGCTTATACGTGGTTCAGCAGTTGTGGCTTCAGTCTCTTGTGGATTTGTTCTGAGAGCCGAACTAATAATAGTTCGTGGATACCCCCGCACATTCGCGGAAACTGCAGATATCCTTCGCATTTTTTTTTTTTTGGGCTTTGGTGACGCCCGGGCCTTCTTCGCCATGTCCCTCATCCCTTAGCAAGGCAATTAGATGCACCTGAACGGGCTGAGCCTCCACTGCTCAGCCCCGCGCCTAAACATAAACAACCCAGCACGAGGACAAGGGAGCGTGGCAGACAAGGCCCGGACGTGACAATTTTGTGGCAATATATAAATTTTCCTGCATTTTAGTGCTAACTTATTAAGAAAAATATAATTTACTATTTTTGTAACAATTATTTTTTTTTTTTGGCACTGTCCAGAGAACACAAAGAAAGCACATCTTGGGATGGCGAAATACTGCCGTACTCAGACGCTGGCGTTTTGAAAGTAGCCAATCCAAGAACGCTATTTATTTCTCTGCCCTGTGACACGTCCCTGGCAGCGGCAGTCCAGAATTTCCCCCGTGGAGCGTCTCGAGTGTTCTCGTGTTTTTCGTTTTGTTCTTCTTAAAGCCCTGTATT
>JBBJLS010000002.1:2806072-2817790 GCA_037577275.1 Bryconaethiops microstoma
GTTGTTTGGATTGTGAAACTCCATCAGCAGCTCCTGATTTAATTTAATGAAGGACTGATTGAGTCAAACCAGGTTTCCCATGAAACTACAGTAATGCTGAACCTCCACCAGAACTCACTGATATACTGAACATAACGGCGCTTTTTTTTGGGAAAAATCACTCACTGCTCAGCTAAACATATTTAAATATATTTTAGACTTTTTTTCACAGGTGCCTTAGACTTTTGTACGGTACAGCAGGTAGTTTCACACTTAAAAGTCAAAAAACCCACTTTAGCGTCGTTCCACGCTGCGTTTACTCTGAAAACTCGCCTCACTGCCTCAGGTTATAATGTGTCCAAGTGACTGAAGTCTGTTTATGTCACTTTTATGACTGTGTCATAAGGAAAACACTACACGAATATCAGAATGTGCAGAATCTCTGGAATCATACATCCCTCAATATTTAAGAGCCTTACATTACATTACATAACATTACATTCATTTGGGAGATTTCTGGTGCAACATCTGCAATTTTTAAGGGTAAAATATCACTGTGAGCAATGTGCAATTTGTCTTATTACATTGTTACTGTTCTGCCAATGCCTGCTGCTACTAAAAAACTGAGGACACTCCAATGTGTACCTGTATATATATCCAGTGTTCATACATATACATATATATTTCCACTATGTACATACACACATACATATATAGGTTATATATACACATACATATTGCATACACATACAAATGTGTATATTCATATTTTTGTATTAGTTGTAAATTGTACTTTTTATTTGATCTTCTTGTGTTGTATAGCTTTTATTTCTATTGTTTTGTTGCTCTTACCTTTGTTCTGTCCACTTTCTGCCCTAACAATGCAAACTAATAAAGGTTTATCATATCTTATCTTATCTTATCTTATCTTATCGGAAGTGACCTACAACACGATGACACACTCAAGTCCAAGCAAATGTCAAGTGCAGAATCCTAAGGCAGCTCTATTTAGCATGGGCAGACATGGGCTCCAGTTCGGACCCCAACCCCAAACCCTCCTCCTATGAAATTTTAATCAGCGGCCCATGATGGAGCGAGTCCACTCAGACTCTCCCGCTGTGTAATAGCCCCCCTCTCTGCCTGTCTCTGCACCTGTGTCACCCCCCCACCCGTGCGTCAATACAGTAGTGCTACACTGTCCCACCCTTTAAGGCCCATGAATGGACTTACACACACACACACACACACACACACACACACACACACACACACACACACACACACATATACATGGCAGCAAAGTAATTGGCAGCCCCTCTTTTTCCCCACTTTAACCTCCACATGCTCAGCGTGGGTTATAAAACAAATGAACACTGGAGATCCACGCAGAAGGAAAATGCAAACAGCTGTTAGCCGGGACGGGACAGATATACCCTTTTAATTTGGCCAGATAATTTAATCCCATTTCCTTTGGCCCTTGGCCACCGAGGCTGGGATGCCACACACACGCACACACACACACACACACACACACACACACACACACACACACACACACACGCAGGGTCTTTTAGTCAAGTCTTACCCTCTTGACACGTGGCATTCGTCCACAGCGGAGAAAGAAAAACGATGCACTTCTTAGTGGAGCATTGACCCAAAGAGGAAGCAAGCAGCACAAGACCCTTCCAGCAGACAAGCTGCAGAGCTCATGTTGGTATAAATTTGTAAAATTGCACAGTTTAAGTCTGATAAGCACCCTGCCTCATTAGACCGTGCAGGGTGGCATGCAAATGACTTCCTGACACGGATCTCTTCCTTTCAAAGGCAGCCAGATTATGTGGAATCTGCAATTGGGCAAGAAGGCGAACGCCGACCGTCAGGGACAGAGGACAGCCTTCATTCCACCACCATGATCTCACGGCGAGAGAGGAAGTCCTCTGAGTGCGGATGAACGGGTTAATGTAGAAACCTCGGCCGCAGAGCAGGGAGTTTACGTCGCTGAGACTGCGGAGAGGAGAAATAAAAGGCCAATTGCTCACAGAAGACAGATCCCTATTAGCAAGTTGGCTGGCCCAGACACACTCCGTGACTGATGGGCGACTGCAGACAGCCCTCAGGCCGTCCCTGCCCCATGCCTTGGCGCCAGGTTTTTCGGGGCATCTCTCCACTGGCAGAAACCCTGAAACCCTGCACCTGATTTCTCCTAAGGGGGGAGAAAGAGGCCGACTGTACGCCGCTCCGGTCCTGCATTTACATACGTGTTTCATTATTGTTGCGGTTGCCTGGTTACCGGGTGATAGTTAAATCCCTTGTGTCTATCCGCAAAAGCAGCTCCTACAGTTCGGGAGCCAGGCAGCTGAAAGCTGAATTTCAGGGGGGCTTAAGTTGCTGAAGAAAACGACCTTGAAACGTTCACTACTGAATTCATGACAGTATTTGCAGACACATGCTGGGAACTTCATGCTTGGGAACAGACGTATAAACTCAAGAGGCTAGAACGATCTGCAGCAAGACAGCGTGACTGTGACCCTCTGACCCAGCAGAAAACACAGGATCCTTACATGCCATGCATTAGTGCGGCAGGTCTCATGTTCTCGACTGGTTCTAAGTCTGGCTGCCAAACCTCTGAGCGAGAGCGTCTGAGTCGTCCGTCACGTAATGACTAACACGCTTAATATGAAGACGCTGGCTGCAGTTTAAGCTGTAATGTCAGGCGTACCTGTGTACCCGGCTTGACCTTGGTCAAATATGTACTTAGAGTAATTGAATCACTGGCAAAACACCAAAGAGCGCTCGCTTTTTTCTTAGAGATGGATTTCTTTCGGTAAAGTAACATTTTCGGAAACAAAAAAACTTCCTATGCTCTTACGTCTACAGCCGACCTTCTCGTCAAGTGAGAAAACGGGGAGCTTACACAGGCAGCGCTGGTTTAGGCCAGATTTGCATGTGTCATGCGCCACCAAGTCTTCCTACCTTGAACCAAATCCCTGATACTTTAATGCCAAGCTAGTGTCTGCTGTCATTACCTCGACGTTCCTTTGCGTAACCCATAGTGGGTTTCGGTAGAGAGGCTGACTCCAGCTGTAACAGCTGTTCTCCACAAGACTGTGAAAGGCTGGGTGCGTGCGAAAGTTCCTCAGACAGGCACTCACCCCAGAAACACTAAGCAAACATGATCCTCCTAAATGCGCCCCATGAAAGGCTAAGCCAGGCTTTGGGTCTGAGCTTATTGTAAACTCGACACACTCATTACTGCGTATCAATATTTACCCTTCGCCACAAAGCTAATTGTATGTTCATTGCGTAACACGATTTGCTGGTTTACGACAAATTCATTATGTCGTCGTGCCCTCCGGTTCTTATCCGCCCGCTTCTGCTGCCTAAAGCCGGCCTCTCTGGCAGCGCGGCGGCCCGGACCCTCGCGCTCTCTTCCGCTTCCTCCCTGCGTCTCTGGCTGGCGAGTGCAGGATGGCTCCTCCGGGAGACGAGAGGAAACAGACAGAGCCTCGGCCAGAGACAAGCATAACAGCGCCTGCAGCTGTTTCCATGGCAGCCACAATGTCGGGCTTCGAATTCTTTGGAAAGATCGGAGAAGTGCATCGGACCTGCTCTTCATGAACATTCACAAACCAAAATGGACAGGTTTGTTTTCATTTGCCACAAGTACTGCATTTAGTAAAAGAAGAAACAATAGGACACGTTGGACAGTCATTCTAAAACAAACACGGAGAAATCATCACAGTTTTTCCACAAAGTGATTTTGTGGAGGACTCACTAAAACTGCTCTGCTTTTTGGCCAAAACAAGCCGTTTTACTAGTGCCGCACGATGAATCGTCTAATAATCGCTATGGCGATATTAGTCTCTGATATTAATATCACAGAAGGCTGCAGTATGGAAATGAGCTTCTAATCGTTCAGTGCTTCTGACAACACAACCAATCACAGCTCCAGGTGAGTTAGTGGGTGTTCTGATGAATGGAGGTCTTCATGTAATCCAATCATGTTTAACCATGTTTTTAATCATGTAATCCAACAATTTTTAATCATGTAATAAAACAATGTTTAACCATTAAGGACTGAGATTGGTCGAGGTATTTTTAAAGGGCCCATCAAACTCATTCTTACATGATCAGTCTCCAACCCCTTAGAATTAAACAGGCTGTTATGATTTACTGTGCATTTCAGACACAAATATTTAAATGAGCCCTTTTCTGATCCCCTGTCCTGTAGTTCACTTAAAAGGGGCTGAATCACTCCAGAGAACTTCAGCATGAATGGGTGGGACTAAACTGCTGTAGTCTTAATAAGGAGATATATTTAAATGTGCTTTTTTTTTTGACATCACAAAAACTATGAGCTAAAAATGGGCTGTTTTTTGCTGCTCAGATTTCATATATAGACTGTATGGATGGGGGAAGTGATTGTACATTTTGAAACTTTATCTATGTTTACACACTTATTTAAGTCTTTGTAATTCCAGAAAAAGTGATGATATGGGCCCTTTAATATATTAAAAGGCATCACAAAAAATACAATTTTTTTTGTTGTCAATATTGTGCAGCCAAACTGTTTGATGTTAGAAAATGTGAACACACCTCAGGACCCCCCGCCTATTAGCACTAACAACAACGCCCTTTCTGTTTCCATTACCAAGCGACCACTAGAACTGCGGGCCTGGATCCTCACTTCTGCCTGAAGTATGCAAGGCAGCAAATGGCTATTTCATCCAGTTACATAACAGAGAGTGTCGAGTTACGGTTCCCTCAAGATTATGAACGGGCGCCATCAAGCAATCTGTGGGGAAAGAGTAATTTCATTCAAAAACATCCTTTTTCAGAACCTTTTTTGCCCCGAACGGAAGTGAGGACATGGGAAAACATTCATTAGACGGAGGTGCAGAAGTTGTGCGTGAGTTGATCCATGCTGACAGCCCTTGGCAGAACATTTGGGCCCCCACTCAGTTTCATGACATAACAGAAACAAGTTTATTATGACATGAATTCTCTTAGGGGCCGGCTGGAGCTCGCCACCTTAGGAGAGGTAAACACTTCGCTTCAGCTCTGACTCACTGGCCAGAGAAATCGTCAACTCTTCAGAAACGAGTCTAGGAGGGCTTCGTTAAGCCTTATTTCTCTGTAGACACATGACCCATTTCTCTACATATGTTTGGCAGACGTACACGAAATGAGGAATAAAGAGCGATGCTGACCGCGCATGGTAATTAGCGAGTGTTATCTGGACCGGACACCCTTGGTGGTAGGGATTACTGCCAAAATGGATGGTCATGTTAGCAGAGACCAAGAAGTCTCTTTAGCTCCTCATTTAAGGACCAGAAACGAGCTCGAAAAGAAATAATACTATTGGTTGTGTTAAATTTCATGTATAATATAGACATGGGCACATTTATTCACCAGCAATGCTCTGAAACAACCCTCTTTTCACACTGTAGAGTCATTAGTTAGGCAGTCAGTAGGTGGTCAGTAGAGCAGCAGTCACTTTACAGGCTTGGGGCAGAAAAACTAACGACCTGAGTTAGGTTCTGAAAAGCAATTTAGCGTTACTCAAGATTCGAGATTCTTTGTTTGTCGCATGCATAGTTATACGAGTACAACACGCAGTGAAATGTATCCTGACCTGCTCCTTTAATGACTGTGCAACATTATCAAAATAAGTACAATTTTAAATTAAACACAAATCAGAACATTTCCTAAACACAAATAAAAACAAATAAAGAAACAAATAAAAAACACAAAATGTAAAACAGCTTAAACAAGGAGAAACACAAGTTAGAGGTAAAATATATAAGCTAAATTTGTGGGGGGTTTTTTTGGTTTTTTTTAAGTTATGAGTGTAGCAGCAATCTGCCAGATTTACATATGTACAATGTGCAAGAGGGATATTAAAGTGCATCGTGCCATCTTAGCACAGCATTATTCTGTAGATCCAGCATGTCTTGATGGATGGGACGGTGTCTTAAACCCCACCTAGACAGAGCTGGCACCCCTGATCACTATTATAACTTATTATATCTTAAATATGGGCAGGAGATAGTGGGTAGCGATGGGGACACTTCTTTATTTGGCACTGCCACAGGAGAGCTGCGTCTGCCAAACACACCATCTGTATCCAGATACACAAGGAGACTTTAAGCTTGACATTGTGCAGCTGCAACTAATGAATACATCCATTTAAAGGAGGAGGGGGCGGACCGTGTGCCAATCAGCCTTTGGGTGCACTAGTGTGTGGCCACTGAGTGCTATTTATACGAAGACCAACACTGGGTTAGCTCTCAGAATGATGCCAAATGTGAACGATAGAGGTCACAGAAGGGACAAAAAGACTGTGAGAGAAGAAAAGGGAATGATGCCCCCTTCCCGACTCTTTATCAGCAAATGTTTGTAGAAGAGACAACACCCCCTTGATCAAGTCCCGAACCAACACAGGTCCCATTAACCACCACCCTAAATTCAGTCAAGCGGTCTTGACTTTGTGAGGGGCGACAGGACAGATGAACTTGTTTTTGGGAAAGGGCACAGAGATTACCCTGTGTGCCCTGCTGCCTCCGAGGCACTGCAGTGGAACAGTGGAGGGTTTAAGAGATAAATAAATGCCATTCAGGCTTGTGCACCAGCTTAGACATTCTAATGTTTCTGAGGAGCCATTCTTATAAGTTTTTGGGGTTTTTTTTTCTACCCTTTTGGCTAGCAAGGAATTACTGTAGTGACTCATGAATGCGAGCAATGAACAAGTTAAGTGAAACAGTTGGAATAATGGCTGTAAAGAGGCTGTTTAAAAATGCAAATGTACTGGCTCTGTATGCATAGCAAGTGGAGCTGGATGCAGTAGGCAAAGAGAAGGACGAGGTTTGGTCGACAGCAAAAGACATGCCAAATGTGGGGTAATCCCACCAACAAAGGCAGTGAGACAGCAGGCTGGGGAGAGGCAGGCTGAGCCCTGGAGAAGGGATCCCTGTCTTCCTTTAACTGGATTTGGGGAACGAGCCGCTGTTTATCTGTGTACGGGTCGGTTAATGGCTGCCGGCTGCCGGCACTGGGGTAATCTAATCAGGATACACCGATTTACATTAAATCGCTCAAGCAGGATTATTCCCCGTCACAAGCCGATTGAAAGGGGACACTTTTAAATGGGGTTAACAGCTTGTTATAAGAATGGGAAGACTAAGTGAGGGATACTGGGGTGTGTGTGTGTGAGTGTGAGTGTGTGTGTGTGTGTGTGTGTGTGTGTTTTGGGGGGGGTCCTATTGTGCGACACTACAGGCTAATCTTCATTACACAATGCCAAGAGATTGGCGCTCGGGCGGGGGATACAACACCGGAAGACAAAAGGGAACAAGAGCAGAGAGTGTGAGGAGACAAAGGGAGATGGGCAACAAAGAGAGCTGGAGGCGGGGGGCTGACAGTGGGGCTTTTTGTCTCAGAAGATGCATGGTCCTCTGGGCCTTGTGCGGAGAGCTCCGGTTACATACGCTGGGGTACAGGCGAGAGATCTGACTATCAGGGCAAGTTCTTTGAGGGAGTGGTCTGTTCTCCTGAAGGGCATCTGGGCATTCGTTACTAGACCGAGTTGAAGTATATGGCTGTTTTGACTACAAGTCACGTGGCAAGTGTGTATTTAAAAAACAAGTCCAAAGCAGTTACAGGGGTCCCTGAGTTACGACACAGATCCGTTCCTTCGACAGTGATATAACCGAAACTTTGGTGTTAGCCGAAACTCACCCTAGCCTAAGTCAATTACCGATCCTGACACAGCTGTAAAATCATAATCTAGAACATAAAAACACAACTAAGTCACAGAAAAAGGAAAAGGAGAAAAAATGAGTGTAAAAACACTTGTGCTTTATTAAGAGTCCAGAATGGCGTAGAATGCCAACTCCCTCACTCAAACGTAGCGTCGCTGCGTATTCTGCGTAAAATTCTGCCACGCGCCACCAAACTAGTTATGGGAGTGAGCATCGTAAACTTGAAATGCCGCATGTTGAGACTGTCGTAGCCAAGGATATTTCAAATAATCAACAAATATATGGCTATGCAAGGCAATTTATTGAAACCCCTGGGTTACAATCCTCTCAGCTGGCAGCTATGCCACGGAAGAGGTTGCAAGCACTTCCTTTCTTAGAGTAAACATCGTTGAACCAAATCTGTCTGTGTCTTTCCATCTGTTTATGCAAACCCTTATGCTGAAGACAGCAGGTCCAAATTCTCTCCCTTTACCTCTTTCAGTGGTTTCTGGGCTTTTGTCCAAAGCACACCTTGGCACTTCTGCATTACGAGCGGGAAGCCACACAGAGAGAGGCTAAAATTACTGAAGGATGAGGGTGAGGCGGTAGAGTTACTATCTGAGTTATGTCAGAGTAATGTGTCCCGTCAGCTCAGGTCACTGTGCTTGTCCATTTTTGCCCGTCCTATCCTGCCCTTGCAGAAACCCCGTTACCTCATCCTCCTATTAGTCATAAAGGCATGGAGACTGCACATTCAACAATGAAGCGGCAGGGGAGAGCTGAAGGGATGAGTCTTGCTCAACAGCTACTGAGACACACTTCTTAGAAAGCCTGCTCTTGTTTGACAATTCTGTGCAGCTCAGTGTTAAGGGCAATAAAGAGAACAGTAAAGTCTTTCTCTGTAAACGCATTTCCTTGGGATGACCGGTGTGTGAAGTCCTATAAAACTGATGCAATCACGCTAGCCCGCAACTAAATATAACTCTGGGTGATCCTTTGTACCCAACCCACAGGATGTGACCAGTGACAAGGAGTTGAGAGTGTGACAGCAGTGACAAGGAGGCCCTAACAGTGAGGAAACACATTCCATACATGTGAGCTTGTTTCCTGTCCCATCTGACCAAACTCAGTGACTCAGTATGGGCTGGACAGCAGGAAATGGGACAGGAAATAGCACAGGTAGGACGCAGGCATCCATGCCTGACTGCAGATACCATGTCTGTGCCTCGACTTAGAGCTCAGAAAACAGGTTATGCAACACATACTTGGCCTCCACGCTCGGCTTGCAACCCTACTGATAAGAAGCATCACGCACAAAAGATCCTGCCTGCCACATTCCAGGCTAGGGTCACTTTGGACGGTGGTGATCAGACTACCCAAGGTGGGGGGACTCGGTAGGGGGCATAGGTGGCTACGTCACCACGTCCAGCCCCCATTCGAGACTCCGGATAAGCCAGCAACGATAGACAAAGGCAGTTAAGATAACAGGAATTCAAACCCCCCTCCATCCTTCCCATGTTCGGGCCCCCGTCCAATCCAGCAGCACCACCGCCAAAGCCTTTGTGCCACAGGGATTTTTCACGCACGGAAGGCTCCTAAACAAAATGGAGAACGCCGATTTTGCAAAGCCGCTTAAAAAAATTAAACAACTCCTTTCAAGGGCTCACCTCCGAGAGATAGGAGAGGGCCGTCGGGTTCTGTTCCGCGTGATAACTGCATGCAATACCGGCCCGGCCCAATTTCTGCGCACCAGGTTAGGCAACCCAGTTAATTGCTGTCGTTCATTTAAGAACACGTAAATGGCTTTTTCATCCCTGACTCTGTCCTCTTTATAATTATCTTGCAGAGTGGTAATTACACAGAGCGAGCTCAGCCCGTATTTTATGGGACAACAAACTCCTTTGCTCTTTCCTGGGCTCTACCCCAGCCCTCTTGCATTTTACATCAAAGAATGGGTAAACACTGGCACTTTGGGATAAATTAAGCCCTTGAAAGCCTGGCGCAGAGACCGTTCACCAAAAAAGCAACCAATCGCTTGCTGTTAGATGATTAGATGATTTATTAGAAAGAGTGATGGGACCGTTGTCTATCATAAATAGTCAGAATTGGAGTGCGTAATTGTGTTTTGACAAGCAAAAGGTAATTTCACAGAAAGCACTCCTAGAATTTAGACCGTTAGCGGTGAGGGAGCAGTCCAATCTTGTTTTCTAAAGCATTACACCTCACTGACCGAACATAAGACACAAAAATCAGAAGGGAGATCTCACACCACATTCCTCAGAAAGCCTTAAAACCATTTTAAAGAAACAAAACACGGGGATATCTCACAGGAGATGGATGTCTAAAAATGCCTCCCCTGATCTGATCCCGCTCCTGCTACGTGCTTGCGATGCTGAACTGAGTGCCTCAGCTTTGTTGTGACGTCTCAATCTGTCCATGCTGTCCTTTCCTTGCATGGTATCAGCCCATCTCATCTCTCCAACGTCAGACACAATGCCCTGCCACTCAGACGGCCGGCACTGAGAGGGAGGGAGGGTGAGTGTGGAGGGAGGAGGAATATCATGGAAACAACATGGTTCTCTAAGGTATAAAATCTCCTTGCTCTTAAAGCAATGCACAATGCTATGGCCCAAAGCGTGGGTGACGTCTGACAATGGATCTTTCACAGCCTGCCTGATCTGCAAAAACACACAGGCGAATGAAACAACCCTCACTTTTCACAGCAACTTATGTCCCATTTTCTTTCGCACTCCCTGCTTCCTCGGTCCTTATCACTCGTGCATAAACACACAGACACAAACTCCCTCCCATAGACCTTCAATGAAAGAATGACCTCACTCCCCCCCCCACACCCCCCACCCCCCAATCTCTGAACACAGACACGCACACCCACACACACACCAGGGCGACCAGGCTGAGAGTGAGGTCACCTGAGACGGCGAGGGCCCCGTCCTCCCTCTGACTCACTCCCACGCAGCCTTTTACAGCGATGGCACTTTGAACCCAATTACCAGCGTCTGACACGGCCGCTACAGTGACATAAAAGGGAGCCTAACTGGGACTTGATGAATGCTTTTGCAGTCCATTAATTCCTGACTACAATGGAAGCCACGGAAAAGCAGACCTCTGCCAAGAGTGCGCTGAGAAGGTGGGCCGTGGGAGCGGTGTTTACGTGGCCGGCCAAGTGGAACTCGTTTATTTATTTATTTATATATATTTTTTGCCCCTCTAGCATGGGCGTGCTCATCCGAGGCGGCCCAACCTGTTCGGTGTATAAATAACACCCGGCCAGGAGCTGAGCTTTTTGAAGCCGCCTTGCTCCTCATCAGGAGGGGCTGGTGCGGCAGGTGCCCCTGCTGCCATCACACCTGTCCTCGCCGCAGGGGGGCCCGTGCCGTAGCACTCTCTCCGAAACTCCTCCTCGCTCCCTTCCCTGCCGCTTCCCCGGAGCGGCACAAGGTCATGCACGCGGTGATGACGGCATGGTTACTAGGAAGAATGCAAACCAGGAGTGGTCAGAGGCATTACCTCATCATTATATATATATTTATTTTTTTTACAGGAATCTACAGTGTGGTAGGGACTGTGCAGAGCAACTTTAGTGGAAGAGCCAGTGATCTCATCCTGAATACAGAAGAGTGGAGATGAGTCACTGGTGCTCTCTGTGGAGAATGGAGCTGTTGACCTGTCTGTGGATCGCCTAAGAGAGAGAGAGAGAGAGAGACAGAAAGAGAACTCCAACTGGAGTGTGTGTGTGTGTGTGTGTGTGTGTGTGTCTTCTGTAGAAGGAAGGAAGTCAGTCTCGACTAGGCTCGCTCAGAGCAGCAGCCCATGCTTAAAAGCATGCTCAGCCAGCACTTGCTCCAGTGAACCTGAGAAAGGGGAAAAGTACTCAATACTCATCCCTTAAAGTGCACCAGAGCAGGGGGACGTTCTCTCTCTCTCTCTCTCTCTCTCTCTCTCTCTCTCCTTCTCTCTCTCTCTCTCACCCACACACACA
>JBBJLS010000002.1:2817890-2833953 GCA_037577275.1 Bryconaethiops microstoma
TATGCACACACTTGAGCGCGCACACACACACACACACACACACACACACACACACACACAAACCCACCCACCCAGACACACACTGGCACTTGCACACCGACAGCCCCCATTCCGACAGAGCCTGGCCATTCCCTCAGGTATTCCCGGCAACATCGCAGATTAAAATAGCTGACGACCCACATAGCTCCGCACTGGCTCAGCCTCCCCTTCAGAGGAGACAGACTTTATAGTCCATGCACCGCCACCAACGCGCCGCACCGCCCGTACCTTTCCCATCATAATTACCTTTCCGTCCCATTTCAAAAGCAACTCCACCAGATGGTGCGAACACTGTCATCCAGAAAGCACCACAAGAAATTCACCAACATGTCACCTATTGCTCCCGAAATCTGTCTTTGTGAACCTTCCCATTAGTAAACGTGCCAAAGAGTGTATTTTGAGAAGCAGGACTTGACATGGCTGCGCAAAACAAAGACGAGACGCTCAACTGGCAGGACAAATTCCCAAGGACGGCGTTGACTCTGCGTGTGACCCATTTTTCGGCGCCATCCACAAGCCCTAATGTTTGAGTGGAACATGCTTGCAGAGTGGCCCCTTCCAATAAAAAGGGGGAAAAAAAAGAAACAGCCTAGATAACCTTCAGGACGAGGTGGACTGTTTAGCCAGAGAGAGGACATGCGCTCAGGATGAAGTCTGGGGAGCTTCTTAAGGGGTTAGGGGGTTACTGGCACAAGCTGCTCCAAAAAACCCCAAACATTCAGCTTCCGTTCCAATACTGAAATATATTCTGTGGCCATACGCAATAAAAAGAGGCTTTAATTTGTTTTATGGGAGGGAAACTAACCTGAACTTTTCATTTTTATAGCTTAGCTTAAATGCACCTCATTCCTTTTTTTGTACCTCAGACCCCACCCCCCCCACCCCCATGAACGACCCATCTGTGGGACGTTAATGTCAAATAGGAAAAATCTCTTGGCACGCGGCTGCTCTTTTGATTTCGACGTGAGGTCACGGCGGAGGATGCAGAGCTCCTCGTTTGTCTTTTTTTTCCCTGGCAAAGTGGATCAGAGCAGAACAGGTGGGTCTCGCAGCGGAACGGCACACAGACGCTCCGAGGGGAGACAGCAGTGCCGGTGAATCCATAGCCAGAGCTATATCGGGAATACAGTATGTCACCTGGCACAGTCCGGGATGAGACAAGCTATAGAGCACTTAAAATAAAGAGCACGCTCCAACAACATGGTGCTTTGTGGTTATGGCCAACTGCTACAGCACCAGCAGTGGTGAAGGTGGGATGGATGATAAATGGTGCAGAAATTGGCAGCTGTCCATGTGGTGGGGATGAAATTTTGGTAACGCAGAGCGGGGCAGTTCAACAAAGTAGCCAATTTGTTACAAAGCATCCATTTAAAAAGCATCAAAATTTAAATTATAATGTATTATTTAAATATATGTGTGTATATACATACATATATATAAATATATATGTGCTACACACGTCTATATTTACATTTTTGTATTATTTGTGTAGTGTAGTTTTATACTATACTGTTGTGTGTAGCTTTATTCTATTGCTTTTTGCTGCTCCTACTTTTGTTCTGTCCAATTTCTGCTGCAACAATGGAAATTTCCAACATGTGGGACTAATAAAGGTTTATCTTATCTTATTCAAATTCACCTTTGAGTTGCTGGGGAAACAAGCATATAAGTAGAATATATAAGATAAGATAGGATAAGATAAGATAAGAGAAACAAGTTTTTTGTGATACCTCGTAGCATTTTTTTTCAATCCCTCTTTGAAACGTGGGAGTTATTTCTGCCGCACCCACAGGTACGCAATGGAGTGACAGTCACTGACAAAATATGAAACATAAATATTTACATATATGAAACATATAAGTAAAACCTACACTCCTGCTAAAGCATTGACCACAGCCATGTGGTGAGGATGCTTCATTCTGAAGTGGTTATGTATAACAGAATTCTGACTATGGGTGGAATATCAATTTTCCCACCATATTTTCTATGGCACATGACGTGAATATGCTGGAGTGGGTTCCTGATCGGCTCTGGTTGTTCACCAGGGATGGGCATCCGGAACGGGTTCTAAACTGGTCCCAGTTCCTGACTGGTCAGTGCTGAAATCTGGAGAATCTCCTGTTCAGACGGTGCTGCTATTTGTTTTTGTGCTGTTTTAGTACATTTAGTATGATGGATGCTGCATTGGATCAGTGGATATGAACAGAAACTCACAGTTTACATCCTTATTTCTCCAAAAAACATTATGTAGAACAGGATCAATAACAGTGTGGATAAGTAAAGGTATGGATAAGCAGTGTCAGTATCAGTACAATCATAACCAGACTAATCCCCAGTCTCAAAATTCATGAATTGCCTGTTTGCCAAAATGCACATGAACCTGTTTTTTGCATCTCACAATATTTGTTCAAGCTTGCGTTCCTGCGCTGAAACAGTTACTGAAAGGAGGGAAACCACTGTAAGTGAAGCCGACTCCGCAGGCAGAACCCCTCTCTTGACTGTGAAACCACCAGTTTCCTGTGCATGGTGTTTCAGGCATGCTTCACCCGAAAAGGGGAAGTCCTGCCTCCGAAACGGCTCATCCCTGGTGTACCAAAATCAAAAGACACCGACATCTCTGCACGGGGTCTGTGTACAGCATCCTGCTAAGCCAGCAATGGGCTGGAGACGTGAACGGCGAGAGCTACGGGATCCGGTGCCAAGGGGGCATCTGCCCTTTTTATTTTCCCTGCATCCCTTCAGTGAGCGGAGCTGTTAGAGAGCTCCGTGGAAGAGGCCGAGCATGCCAACCCCGCCTGCAGCAGCAGAGGGAGAGGAACGAGTGGAAATGAGCAAACCCAGCTCCGACACAATGAGAGTCTGGACAGTAGCCAGGTCATGTGGTCACCAGGGACATAGTCACTGAGCATATGCAAATACACACACACACACACACACACACACACACACACACACACACCAGTGCAAACAAATGTAGTTTTCAAAACCTGGGTAAACGAACCTCCATTAGAACCATTTCCACCCACGGATGAATTTCAGGGCCTTATAAAGAATGTGACGAAGGAGACTTGTAATTGTTTTTCCTGAGGGGCAAATGTGCTTATAAAGGGTTCAATATCGGATTTGTGTACGTATTTGTACACCGTCTTCAATATGTGATGAGTTTGTATGGCTACTATTTTGGCCAGGTCTCTCATGTAGGAAAATGTCATCAAATCCATACGAATCCTATTAGGCTTCCTGGTAAAATGAAAATAAATTGAATTCGGTGGTGTTACCAAAGACCTACATCCTAATCCAGAACAAAAACACTTCTCCTTATATTGCAGAATCCCAGTCTGTTGTGTGTGTGTGTGTGTGTGTGTGTGTGTGTGTGTGTGTGTGCGCGTGTGTGTGTTTACAGCCAGGCAATGCATTCAGCTTTGGTCTCTGGTTTCTCTTTCACTTTCAAGGTCTATTCCAGGTCACGGGAGCGGCCCCAAAGGCACTGTTACCCCTGATGGAAAAGTACCTGTTGTTCCGCGAGTGTTTGTGTTTGAACGTGCGGGCAGTGTTGTGTCTGATGCCCATTCCTATTCATACCTCGCTGCTACCAAAACAAACAGATGAGCTCATTGCCCCGGCCTGGCAGCCACACAGCAGGCGTTTGGTGATCCAGACCAGAGCTGCTGCCTCACTGCTGCCTCACTGCTGCCCGCGAGCACATGGGCGCTCACGTAAACGCACAGGCCTTGGGGTTCTGTCTGCAGAATCTGATTCATCCGAGCGCTCACACTTATCACACTATCATATCGTCCCGTCCTCGCTAAGGAGGCGTTATTACTTGTCAGTTGTTGTAATATTTAAATGCATCAGCATAATTACATATTTTATCATGTTGTTACATAATGATTTACAGTGGGAGGGGCAATATGATATTGTTACTGTGATAAGTAATGTCACCAATGGCGTTATCATGGCTATTTTGTATATAAACAACACGGACCGACACATGTTTTATTACAGTGACAAACAGGCCTGTCTAATTGGATTTAATGCAGCACAGAGTGGTTGAATAAAACCTTCACATTCATTGTTTTTGATTGCTAATACCACCTCTAATTTACTGTAGATTTTTCACCAAACAGTGACAAAACAACAAGCTAAAAAATGGTTTACCTTTATGTACGAAGAGACAATTTCAAATGATTCCATTAATGTTTCCTGCTTGCGAGCACAAGCATGGATCAGAAAGTTATAATCCAAGTTAGAACTATTTGAGACATCAGCAAGAAATAATGCTTGTATAAGTTGCAACGTCACCCATAGCACCGACTTCTACGGGTCTAAACAGTAGCTATGGTGAAGCTGAACACGATAAAACCGTGCCGAAAACATGCAGGTGTCTCAAAAACACCCCCTCTGGTGCTGTCACTTCCAAGGCGGATGATAAAAAACCATGGGTGGAAAATGAGCAGTAGCGAATCAGAACTCAGCCCCGGGGTTTTGGTCTCGGCTCTTTTTGTCTGGACGTAGGCAGGGAATTTCCAGCAGGTTGACTGGAGAGTGAAACGACGAATGGCGTGGGAGGTCCCACCACTCCACCCCAGCCTTAGGAGCAGTTGAATAAACATAAGCTGCCTCCTCTGTGCCAAGATGCCCTTCACATCTTCACATGACTCCTCTCTTTCTCTCCCCTTTCTTCACTCCCTTTCTTCAGCTGTTTTGACAGTCTGCGCTGCTACTTATAGCTGGTTAGGAATACCAAAAATATCGTTATCTATTATTCATCAGCGACTCTCTCCTAGCCTACGTTGAACATGCCAGGCCTGGAATACAGATAGGTGGCTTTGCTGCCGAAGCAGAGACGATGCCGAGATGGAAATGAATGGTACGGCGTTTCATCAAAATGTCTCAAAAGCTCTGCTTGGTTTCGCATGATTTTTGCCACCTTTTTAAAGAGAGGCAAGAGATTCAAGCCGACAGTCAGTCTGAGTGTATTTGTGTTTGTGTTAAACAGGGTGTGTGGGCACTTGCACTTAGAGAAAAATGGCTGGTTCCTCACAGGCTGTTAATCAAACACTTGAGTGCCTAAGCTGCCTCTCCATCGGACTGAGGGGACGACAAGCCTCATGAATAAAGATGCATTCTGGATTCTCATCTTTCTCTGTCTTTTGCATTGCTCATCTTTCTCCTCTCTTGCACTCTCTGCTTTTCGTTCTGCCTACATCCCTCCACTGCTCCTCCTCTCCACGGGCTAACAGACACTTGAGAAGCGGTCAGGAAAATGACCCCCCCACCACTCCTCCGTCCACCCCCTTACGGATCGCAGCCCCTGAAAAGCTCTTGATCTCCCGATAACAAGGCCGTGTCCATCGGCGCTCAAACAGGTGAGGAGATAATTAGGCCGTCGGCACCCATCCGTGCCTCAAGGAGCGCACCGAGTGGGAGGATGAAGGTAGGAGTGTTTGGTTTAGGGCTTAATTGCTGGAGGACTCATTTGCATTTGCTAGGAAGAAAGAGTCCAGATGGTCTCTGGACCATCGGTCATAAGTAACTTCATCATAGTTTTACTTGTGCGGTCGCTAAACATTAGAACTTGTGCAACAAACCTGTAAACCTGTAGTGGCTGGTGATCCTACTCTGTCTTTCAAATGAGTGTCCATCGACCTCCCAGACTGAATTCATCATAGTTCATCACAGCAAACGAATGATCACTTGTTCTCCAAAACAGAAAGGTATGATTCATATTGGTGGAGCAACATGAATCTTCCAAGATGTATTCCTGTTTCAAATCTGGGGAAACACTAATGTAGTCTTGCCTATGGAGTCAGCCCTGCAATTCAACATCTCTGCCTCATGAGTCAAGCTGTGGTTGTCTGCTCTCTACGGCTTTGCTCCACCCCCAACTGCCCCAGCAGAATGCCTGACAAGCTCAGTAACATCACTGATGCACAGAAGGTTTAAGACAAAGTGAGATAAATCCTCTTTTATTCTAATTATTACTGATTAAGACCATTTACAGTTACCTAATCTCTAGACAGTTGGGATATTATTTAGAAAAATATAATTTCCAGAGCCAATTCCCTTCTCAGCCCACAAAATATCTCTCTTAATGGTTGTTTTCTCTCATTTCTGTGTCGGAAATGCTAATTATTCTCTCATTTTCTCATTTCAACAAAAGCTCACTGCAAGAAGACCTACACTCTGCCAATTTGACGCCTACTTTGATGTACCTCTAGCAGGGAGAATAAATTATAGAGCAACTGCCAAATTTCATGGCAACAGATATTGGGTAAACAGCTTTCAATCAACCCGCATGATGGGTGAGGTCTCAGTGTCCGCTGCAAAATGTGCACAACATCACTGACACGATTTCACACCGCTGAAATGACAATGAGAACGACACAATGAAGACAACATTGTCCTTCATGGAATGGATTTCCTCCAGTTACTCAAGAAGACGGTGTCAGTTCTTCTGGTGCAGCTGGCTTTTCTTCGTGTTGACAAAAAATTGCACGCTTGTGTAAAAAGTAGCGTGTGTAAGCAACGTGCGGGTTTAAAAACAACACAAGTGCGTAAGGTGAAGGTCCCCCTCACTTCAAAGGAAACCTGGTTCAGCCCGACACATGAAAGACCCTGCTGCCTCATGCCAGGGTCTAATTACTGTCAGCTGTCTGGGGGCTGACTGATATGCTCTGGTTGGTTCTCAGAGAGAGACAGTACAAGAGAGGGAGAGAGAGAGAGTCTCAGCTTTGCTCCAGCTGGGTCATACTGTACCCTCTACTGTACCCAGAATTTGAAACCCGAATCAAATGAGCAAGAGGGAGGAGAGGTTGATGTCATTTTAATCCCGGCCCATGAGTCACTGAAAGGAGGCTTTGCTCCACCCAGACTATGTTGATTTTGCCCTTTTTGCTCTGTAGCAGATACAGCATCCAGGAAATGCTTGCTACAATGGCTTGGCTTTCTGATGTCACACTGATAAATCCTAGCGGGTGACTCAACGCTGTCTGGCTCATGCTGATTCCTGGTAACCCTTTCAAACAGAAGAGCTGATACCAGAGGGCTGATAAGAAATCAATTAAAAGTTGCAAAGCTCACTGATCAGAAAACGCCAGGAAATGTTTTCCCGTCTCAACATGTGTGGATTTAATTTCTCCTGTGTGTACAGCACAGAAGTATGGAATGCTCCTTGCAACTACTGCTACTGGATCACAGACTAATTTCCTGACAGGTCTTGTCCATGAACGATCATAGATGTCAGAGACCAAGCAACCAAAACTTTTGGTCAAACAGAAGGGACACAGTACACCAATGCATTGTCCATGTCTATTCGGGGGCCACTGAGGTCACAGCTGTAAAAGTGAAGGTGACTGTCCAGTCAGGCCTCACTACTCACAGAAGCGCGTTGAGGAGAGATGGCTTTGTGCCAGTGGACTTATCAGACAGAGGATGAGATAAAATAAATTCTTCTTTAGTCCCACAATGGGGAAATTAGCAGGAAATCTGAAACGAGTCTTCATGTTTCCCTGAGTATCAATGTGCAAGTCATGTTATCACTTCAAAAGAGGAACAGGTAAAACTGGTTTGCAGGTTAGGTGCCATGTCCTTCCCATGTAACACTAGGCCAGGAGCACTGACGTGAACAAGCTGTGATTACAAACATGTTTAAAAACAGAGTGGGAGGCATTTACAGCTGGACTAAATAGTTTCCTTCATCTGAGAACCACAGGAGATTGTGCTTTCAGCAGACTCCAAAGGAAACACAGAGGGGAGCAGTGTCTCTAGCTCTAAAACCATCCAGGTGTTTCCAGTCTTTCCACGCCCCCATCCCTAATGCGGAGGGATTCTGCAAGGCTTTCTCCGAGGGCCTGCAGTTTGCCAGCCTGGCAGCTCTGTCTGGCTGTAATCCTGGAGCTTTTCCAGTGGCAGAGAAGGCCGCGGACCAGTCGAGAGATTGGGCTCGAGCGTTCTCCATGCCCTTGGTGGATACTCTGTGAGAAACCAGCTGTGCTCCTCCGAGAATTACATAATGTGCATTTCTGTACCTCGACGCCGACAGAAAATGGGAGCGTCTTCAGCTGGATTGAGCTCAATGCGGCCAGTGGGGGAAAAAAATCGGTAATGAAATGTAAAGCAGGTCGCTGCCTGTGCCCCCACCCACAGGAGCAAAAGACAGGAAGCTAGAGGACGGTGGGGTGGTGGGGGTAGAGGGGCTGCTCTGGGATGGGCAGGGGCTTTGGGAGGCATCAGGAGCACAGAAACATCGTCTCCATCAGAACTCCATATAAATCCATTTTTAATGGTATCGGGTGCTCTCACACTGCTGGCCCCCTCCTCCCCCTGCTACCACTGCCGCCGTTCCGAAAGTTACTGGGCTGTGAAATGTGAAAAACTGCAGCGCAGAATATGCATGCAGCGTGATTCATTATCTTGTCAAACTTGGCTACTCTGGGACAAGCCGAGCTCCCTGGACGAGAGCTGGCGCTGCCGTCACCTCGGATGACTGCTTGCGGCCTTTCTCTCGGGGTTACATGACCCTGGTCCGAGACACCCCTAATACACTGACTGCATTGTGGTTCTCTGGCTTAGGCACCTGACCCTCACTACTGCAGTGCTGGAGGGTTTCTTTGAAGGGCTCACACTTGAACACACTGAAACCCCCTCGACCAGACAGGTCCCTCTGTGGCACACCTACGAGAGGTGTTAATGGAACAGGCGGTCAAACCAGAGGGGCCACCAGGTTTTGAGTCTATCACCATAGTCTTTCTGGGATTTTCAGGACAAACAGGTCTGCTGGCATTCGATAGTCATGTCCTCTCACAGGGGTCCTGCAATGTGCATGTCAGCGAGGCTCTGAGCTTATGAGCTTAAAATAATTCTTTCTGAAACAAAAGCAGATAGGGAGGATACTTCAAATTCCTGGCTATCCTGAAATAGGCACTTTCTAAACAGAAACACAGTGAATAAAAACAACAAGGCAAATTTGAGAGACAGGTCTGCCAGGCATGTTAGACAAAGAGACACAGAGTGACCCATTTTCACGACGGCCAGTGAAGAGGAAAAAAAAGGAAGAAAAGGCTGGTTGTCTGAGGGAGACGATCTAACAGAGGTGCACGTGGTGTTCTGGATGATGGGGGACAGATGGACAGACATTAACAAACACCCCCTGCCTTTCAGACACACACCCACTCACAATCAGTCTCTCAGGTGATCTTCGCTAATTGGCTCGGCTACCTCACTTGCTTCTAATGGTGTTGTTTACCACCACAGACCAATTCCCCAGGCTTCTCCACCTGCTCCGACCGCCTCTAGCGTGGAGCTCAGAGGGCCTCTCTGGGTGGTGCTACTAGGGGAGGGGAAAGAGAGAAAACAGGGGCCCCCTTGTTGCACAAACAGCCGCTCTCTGAATTAACCTTCCTCGTGGGTCACTGCCGAAATAATCCCTGCCTTCTCTGCAAAAAAAAAAAAGAAAGAAAAAAGATGCCAGCATTCTGTAATTACACCAAACCGTGTCTTTCACTGCGTCTTCCCTTCATCCTCCTCTCTGTCTCATCCTGGCAGTGAGAGATGGTGTCTTTGTTCAAAGACGGGAGGGTGGTGAGGGGGGGGCAGTGCCAGCAGGCCCCGAGAGAACTTCATCATGGCTGGGTGACGAAACCTTCCCGGTCTGCAATTCTGCTTTCTTTGCCCCTTCCATACAGCCTAACCCTGGGCCAGTCAGAGCACTAAAACTCAGTGCACCCATTTCAACCCTCGGAGCCCAAACAATACACAACACTGCGAAAACATGACTTCTACAGAGGTACTTCTCTACTTGGAGGCTCCGGGTCGACAGATGTCATAGAAGGTTTTATTACCATACATTGTTTAGAATCAGAGCTCTTTAAGCTTTAAAAATATAAACTTTAGACTGTTTGGAACCCTTTAAATGATGTCTGTTTAAAAATATGTTCTTTAACAGTCAAAATGACAAAAAAACACGTGTTGTGAGAAGCCATGGTGGTTTGAGTGTGAGGGTGGGTGGAAGGTGTGTGAGTGTTTGGTGGGGTGTAAATGGTGAGTGCTCCCTGTTGGAGCGCAGACAGAGGAAAAGTAAATAAATAAACCTGAAACAGACTTGTGATTGCAGATAATTTTGAAACATGTCTTATTACAAATCTGTAATATGTGTAGATTTCCAAAGTGTTTAATACGTATGACGATTGTTGCACTAAAAAGGAGAAAATTCTAATGGATTTTCTGATTTATTTATTTATTTTTTTGATGGGTCAGCTGTGTCCAAACAGTTAGTTAAATTTTTTAAATAGTCTTTTGTATCATATAGACTAGATTATGCTGAAAAAAAGGATCTGAGACTCTTGTACATTACACATTGTTCAAGGCTTTAAATATTAGAAAAGGACAAGTAATGCATAAATGGGAAGAAGACCCTCAGGGTTCTAAGGGTTAAGGTCTGATTCATGCGCTGCTCACTCAGAGCCGAGAGCGCCCATCCATCTTGTCCCCAGGATGAAGGGTGCCGTTTCCTTCCACAGGCAGATCTAGGCTACACTATCAAACCACCGCTGCCAGTAAAAGCATCAGACTTTTAACAGCACCAGGCCGTTCAACAACCGCCTTCACTTTATTCACCTGTCAGCCTGGCAAGGCCCTGCTTCGCTCCCCTTCACTCTCTCTTGCTATTAACTTTTATTGTTCGCATTTCCCAAAACATTGCTTCCCTATTCCTCTGAGGCCTGATCAGAGGACCTTCTATCAGAGAGAAAACGTGTGTTGGGTCACATCTGATCTCCCATCCACACAATGTCAGGTGGTGCAATGATTCAGGTACGTCACTAAGCTAGATAATCATTCAGATTTAATCTGTATATCACATTATCAAAGAATGCCAAGGAATTAGAAGGACTACCTGTGATATAACACACACAAACACACTCACCCACACACACACACACACACACACACACACACACACACACACACACACAACCATCCACGGCCTTCTGTTCGAACGGATGCAAAGCAGCAGGCAAAAAACTAGGATCCCATGTGTGCTTGTGCAGCTAATTGACTTCACCACAGGCCTGAACACACACCAAAACTCATTGTCTCACTGCAGCTCGTCGTTTGATCCCTTACAGATGTGAGATGATGGGGACCAGGCTATGTGCTGCCCAAATGCTTCCAACGTACTCAGGGTATCCAGCCTCGCCTGGATTTGAATGCAAATCTGGTTCACGTTTGCGCCTTTCATGCACGTGGCTTCGGCGTGTAACCTCCTCCTGACGATGGTGGATGTCGTTTAAACGTCCCACTAAGAAATAAACCCGAATATTCAGGGACGTGGCTCCAGTTGGGTTTAAATAGACGCACATGCTACATCCCACAAAGACAGGAGTGCATGTGCCCCAATCTTTAAACCCACATCACGAACCATGTAGCGCTAATAAAGCGTGCGTCTCGGTTTAATTAATGACCTATTAGCTATTAATTACCCCTGTCCAAGCTGTTCCAGCTGTATCCATACACTAGACCCAAAGTGCTGAGAGCGTGCAGATGGGAAGCCAACGAGCTTGTCAGGGAGCCCACGCGTGGCTTCCATTGCCAGTAACTGACTGAATGAATGAATGAATGAATGAATGAATGAATGAATGAACGAACCGCATGAACAGCTTGTTTAAAAAAATCGTCGTTTCTGATGACGGGAAGCCTAAACAGTGACCACAACTACTACTAACCCCCCCCCCCCCATCTTCCTCCTACTCCTGCTCTTCCTCCTGGTGGAGATGGCTGAGGCTGATGCATTATGCATTAGGAACGGGAGCTGCCCCCTCATACCGACGGGGGCTGAAAAACAAGCGCGCGCGAGGCTGACAGCTGCGGATGCATTATTTAATGACGAGTCTCTCGTTATTACTCAAAACGCACGGCACCGAATTAACCGAGCGCACGACTCCCCCCCGCAACCGACCCAACACTCTCCACCGCCAGGACCACCATAACAAACACCGCGCGCGCTCTCAGCACTTGGAAAACCAGGACTTCTGACAGATAACACGCTGTCCGGAGCGCGCGCCACAACTTGGCAAAACACTTGGAACCCCGTGCGCGCACTGGAGGGCGAAGACTTAAAAAGCACCACCAGTTTAAGGGACGAAGACACACACACACACACACGCACGCACGTACGCACAAGCAAGCACGCGCGCGCACCAGCCCATACACCTCCGTGCAATTAAAAAAGAAAAGAAAAGAAGGAGCCCGGCGCTCTCACCTGCTGCCAGTTCTCCTCCAGCGACGGGAGAGCCGAGAAGTAGCCGGTGTCGTGCACGAGCTGAAGTTCCTGAAAGATACTGTAATTCGCCAACACGTCCATCCTGAAGCCCAGAAGCTCACCAAACGCTCCGATCTTCTCGGCTTGGTGATCCACCTCGAAAAAAAAACACACGTGCAACAACAAAAAAAGATCCCCAAAAAAACAACAAAACCAAAAAAAAAAAAAAAAAAAAAAGCAATGACCAAGAAGAAGAAGAAGAAGAAGAAGAAAAAGAAGAAAAAGTGTTCAGATCCTGCTCCTGGAAGAAGTGGAGTGGTGATGCGGAGGAGAAGCGCAGATGTTTGTTGGGAACCCTGGAATTGCGATCCCCTCTCGGATCTTCAGCCCCAGAGTGGGATGCGCGAGAGCAGCGACGAGCAGCGGCCACCTATATCCTCATCTCTCTCTCTCTCTTTCTCTCTCTTTCTCTCTTTCTCTCTCTCTCCCTCTCTCTCTCTGTAAATCCAGGTATAGTCTGAGCCTCAGCAGATCGAGTTGGTTTGGAATTGGGGAGGGGAAGAAGACGGGGGGCGAGCCGAGGGGACTCTCAGGGAGTGGGAGGAGAGTCGAGTTGGGTTCGGTGGGCGTGGCCTGCTGTCAATCAATTCCGTGCGTGACCATATAAGGCAAATAGGGCTGATGATCTCACTTGCGTCTAATTAAGGCGGTGCTAGAGGGGCCCGTGGGCGGGGCCGGAGGCGGAGCGACGCGCTCCCATTGGCTGCGCCCTCCTGTCAGTCCGGCCGTAGATGGTAGTGAAAGGTGAGCTATTTTTAGAGAGGTATAAAACAGACTCCGAGCGTTGGACTCCGACACACGGGCCGAGGGAAGGCGAGGAGGAGGAGAGGGAAAGTTCTTTCTCCCCTTATGGTCATTACTAAAGGAGAAGAACATCTTCTTCTTAAGGCTGTTTGGTTCCGAGGGGCATTAAAGGACACGTAGAGGCTGAGGAGCACCCGGAGCCTCTGAGGTTCAGAAATGAGGTTGAATGTCACGAAAGCATCAGAAGGGTTGTGGATGTGAAAATAAAGGTGGTCTTACTTCCCCACCGGCGCGAAGCTGGAGCTAATGGGCCGTGCGGCTGCCGTGACTGGGGCGGGCACATATAGCTTCATTAACTCATGTTCCATAATTGGCGGTATTGATTCGTCACATTGATCTGGTGATCGGTTTCTAATGGACAATTCCAAGCCAGCGACGCCCGTAGGCTGCAATACAGCGGGGTATCAACTTTAATGACTTCGTAGCACACCTTAAGGCCAGAAATAGGCTTTTTAAAAATGTTTTAAAAAACATCAAATTTAGAGCATATAGCGGCTGGTGTTTTTTTTTTTTTTTTTTTTACATTTTTAAATGATATTTTGGGTTTTTATGGACAATTTCACACTGCAGATATCCATAACACTGTCATCCCCATTCCATCCCTTTAAAAAACTACAAGGTGAGTGTTGAACACTGTCTAATGCAGAAAACTGAACTTGACAAAGTGGCTTTCGCGAGCCGGCTCTAAGCCTCGTGCATGCCTGTGTGATTATATAGGCCAGTCATATATGCACAGTGTGTTGCGAGGCCTTGCCACGTATCTCACTTCGAGCTGACTAACAGATAGAGACATTCGGTGAAACTAGGCCAAGCATTTCCCCCTTTTCTTTCTTTTTTTTTTTTTTTTTTTCCAAACGACCACTATAAACTCTACAGCTATAGGCAACAATGTGCGCTCTTTGGTCCAAGCACCGCATCAGAGTGGGAAAAAATGAGTTCTGGACTTGGAGAATCCCAGCATTTCTTTGGTCCCCAAGAAAGGGGCCTTGGCTTCATATCAATTAGGAGTATAAGGCAAAGCCATTAATATTGTCTAAGGGTGGTAGAAGTGAGAAAACATCTGTCGTTTCATTAGCTCACAGTTTTGATCCACAAAGGAAATGTTGCGTTCAATCACTCCGGTGACAGCGGGCCCACCTTGAAGGGGAATTCCACCAATTTTTCAAAATTGGTGTCAAATGGTTTGTGGTGGAGAAGCTCGCTGACTCTGATCTCTTTACAGGGGGACTGATAGGAGCCATTTGTGTAGGTAGATTTCACGCAGCTGTGTTACTTATGTATAGTATTTATACCCAGCGTTTCTGTTTATAGCATAGTGTATTTTCATATTGAGCTTTTTCTACAGATCTTTATTTAGATTTGATTTAGACTTTATATTTTATATTGTTCTGGTCTCTGTGTCTCTGTGTCTCTGTGTCTTTGCAGTCATTACATTAGCAATTTCCTCCTGGATCAATGAAGTTTTCTGATTCTGATGTGATAAAGCGTCTTTCTGCAAAGTTAACGTTAGAATAAATATAAACAAAAACGATCGGGATTACTGTGTGAGCTGGTGAGGAGAACACAGGTTCGGTTCCAGACTCCTCCTCGGTTCCTCCAGCCGTTGTGTGGATTGTGAAGCTCCATCAGCAGCTCCTGATTTAATTTACTGAAGGACTGATGGAGTCGAACCAGGTTTCTGATGAAACTGCAGTAATACTGAACTTCCACAAGAACTCACTGATATACTGAATATAACATCACTACAGGATGGTATTTGTTTTTATTCCGTTTAGTATTATTTAGTAACATTAATGTGAAAAATAAAACACCCACCGCGCATGTAAACAGTTTTTAAATATCATTTTTACTGGCTCCTAAGTTGTTTGCACAGTATTGTGCATATACAAATATATAAATAATTGAGTGTTTGATGAAATTGTGGTCAATCTGGGTTTTCTCAGGTAGCTGTTTGTCCGCCATTAATGCCTTTAGGGAAAAAAAATACAAATTCATTTAGGCCAGAACCTTCTCAAAAACAGTGCACTGGACAACATTTTCTACCCATTTCGTGTAACAACTTGTATGAGGGAGGCATTAAACATGTCTAAACACATTTGGTACTATTATTTTGTGACCAATTCTGTGTGTAGAATGGCACATTTCTCTTGAATGAATGATGCACACATTTTGGAAAATTGGTGGTCTTCTCCTCCAGCAATGTACCGCAGAGCCTTGAGTGCATGGCGTTTACTGCAGCTGGAATATTTGATGTTTGCATTTACCGTTATGTTTAGGATATAATATATATTAGGAGCACCACACACACACACACACACACACGTTCACGGAAGGGGACGTGACAAAATGTGAGTTTAACTGTCTTTTAATTAGTTCCCCATTATGAGCGAGTGGCTGCCTGCGAAAGTGTTGGTGCGACTCTGCAGTGGGATGGAGTGCTCCGGCGGTGGAGAGTAATTGAGTTTGTATGTGTGTTGTGCTTCTTCTCTCTCTCGGCCCGTTGTCCCGGGGGACGCGGGCCTTTGTCTCAGAGGAGTCCGGGGCAGATGGTTGCTAGATTGGCTGTTTCAGGACATTTTCCCTATTGATTTTTACAGGTCTTTCTGCCAGGGAGAATTAGCCCGAGTGGGGGTTGGTAGTGGCCGGAATGATGAGGTGTGTGTATGTGTGTGTGTGTGTGTGTGTGTGTGTGTGTGGTGTGGGGGGGTGCATTGTTCTTCTAGGCTACATTAGCTTCTCTCTCACTCCGACTCTGACAGAAACATGTATTAGAAGAAACCAGCTGTTTGCAACTGGGCGCCTGTAGCCGAGGGCTTTTTCGGTGCACACACACACACACACACACATACACACACACACACACACACACACACACACACACACACACACACACACACACAC
>JBBJLS010000002.1:2874453-2887842 GCA_037577275.1 Bryconaethiops microstoma
TTGCTGTTACCTGGAAATGACACTTGGATAGTCTTGATCCAAATGCTTTACCTGATCAACTTCTTCCAAAGGGTCTTAACACTAAAAGGCAACAGTTCCTTTACAAAGAAATTAGGGAATTTGTTGCAGAGGACGAACAAGACTTGGTTTGCCCACAGCCGCAGGTTCAGATGAATTAAGTGATTCTGGTGATGAAGTGCTTGTTAAGTGCGGAAAGGGTCGAGGCCAGTTTTAAAAGAAAGGGTGTCTTTGTGCACTGAATGCCTATAATCTGCTGAAAATATGTTTATATTTTCTGTCATTTCAAGTATGCTATGCTAAAAGTGAAATTTTTAAAAAGGGTATAAAATAGTGGTTCAATCAGTATAAACTAATTGATGTATAGTACATAAATAAGACTTAACATGTTTTATATATTGTATGTGTTTTTACTTGATGTGTGTGTCAAGTATGTATCATATATAATTAACAAACTTATATTGTATAATAGTAAATGCCTGATAACAATAAAGTAATCACTGTACATATTACTGTACATCTTGTTTATTATTATTACATCTTATTATTATTATTATTATTATTATTGTTATCAAAATATATCTTAAATATGTTTCATCAATATGATATGTGGTGTTGGAGCCAAAATTAACCTTCTCTGTGTGAGTCTTTTGTGTTATTTACTCTTGAAATACTTCATAACTAACAAGAGTTAAAAACTTGCCGATAAGTTAAACTCATTAAATGTGTTTACAAATAAAGACATAGTGAATGTTCTGTTAATTTATGAGTGTTGTGTGATGCTTGGTGCCAAAGTGACCTTTTTTGTATGTATATTGACTAATTAATGTTTTACTAAAGTAAAGTGATTCATTATCTTCGTTATCTTCTGCTGCTGTACTGCTCTGATTCAATTTAGAATCCTCGTCTTTAAAGTGTTTTTTCTCATCCCAAAAAATCCAACTGTTCAGCTGACTTTGGACAATTATAACATTTGATAGAGACAAAGTATGAAAATTATGAAAAAATAGATTTAGTAATTTTGGACATTTACAGCATTTAGCAGACGCTTTTATCCAAAGCCACTTCCGTTCCCTAACTACAGGGGGCAGTCTTCTCTGGAGCAACTTGGGGTTAAGGGTCTTGCTCAGGAACCCAGTGGTGGTGCTGAAGGTCCAGATGCAAGTATCCTACCGACTAGGCCACCACCACCCTGCCACAGCCTGGGTGTCCTCCGGTTCCATTGTCCAAGTCTTTTAGAGCTGATGTTCCAAAATGCAGTCTCACCATGCTTTCACCATCCATATTTGACATAAACCTCCTCTGTGTTACCAAGTCTCCTCAAATACTTCCAAGAAAGGTAGATACGGATGTCTATTGATTGCCCTGGAAGGCCACCCATGTTCACCGGACTCAGAAAATACAAACCTAATTTTGTTAAGGATGATGAACTTTTTCCTTGGCAATCCTAATGCCATTAGGTTAGACAACTCCATCAAATTCAATCAGTGCAAGCTGCAGCACACGCCTCAAGTGATATTGCTTCCCAAACGAAGATTGTGCCAGGCACTTTTGGTCAACGCTGGCCACCGCACAGTCTGGAGACCATTTAAAATCATTTTCGTATGGTGTCTGGTAACCATCAGATCACGTAAATACAACACATATCGGCCTTGGCATGGCCTACTCCAGCTAGACATCCATCATGGCCCTTTACGAGCCTCAAAGTTCAACTTTATTGTTGTAGGACTCTCAGAATCTAGTGTTTAGATCTAAAAACTGACAGATGAGCATTACAGAGTTCTGCTGTCATTCAGATGATGTGCCACCAGTAAAATCTTCTGTGAACCGACACAATTCTTCTTTATTTGATCCCAAAGTAAAATCGAGTGTTTTTCACGTGCCATTTCTGATCCTGTGCCGTTTTCTTTCTTTTCACGTGCCATTTTCTTTCCCCTTGACTGAGACGTGGCTGGGACTTGCTTTGAGGCTACATGCTTCGCCTTCAGCAGTGTTGCCCTCTATCCCGTGTCCTTTGCTTTGTCAACCAAGCCTCACACTTCTGGTCAGTTTGCCGCTCCTCCTCAGTCTCCAGGGTTTCTCTTATCTCCCCTGACTGATACAGGCAGGAAGTGCTGGCCTCTGTGATCATATCTCTTCCTGTGTGCTGTGTGTCAGCGAGCCACCTCACCTCAGCATGTTGGAGTGATTGAGATCTAGAGCTGAGAGAGACACGTAAATGAGGAATGTTATCAGAGGATGGGAGGGCAGATTCGCAGCACCTCAGATGTTTACCTGCAATGTGGCACTGCGATAAGACCCTCAGAGCTAAAGAGCGGCCATGTTGTCACTCTCATCAATCTCCCACTGGACACTGTAATGGCTTATTGTGTTAGAGGAGTATTGCCAGTTTGTCAGCTCATGATATATAGTTGGGTACAAATGGGGGCTAGTGAAAGATTGAGTGGATGTAGTTCTGTGCACAGTTCTGAGCATCCTTGATGTTTTCTGTTGAAGGCATCCAAAACCCATCACTACTTTTTAACTTACATATTCATGAAGCATAAATTCTATCATGCTACCAAAACTTTTATCTCTTTAAGTCATAGAAGGTTCAGCTAATCAAGAGATTC
The DNA here is from genome assembly GCA_037577275.1 of Bryconaethiops microstoma. Lineage (NCBI taxonomy): Eukaryota > Metazoa > Chordata > Actinopteri > Characiformes > Alestidae > Bryconaethiops > Bryconaethiops microstoma. Next base: position 2,877,084 of record JBBJLS010000002.1, read on the forward strand.
TCTGATCTTTTCTGTTTGTATTTCCGCTGTTAGTGGAGAGAAACCAAAAAGACATCAAACCCCGCCTTGGTCCTATTTGACATATGCTGAAGAACAAAAGGAAAATCCTCTTTATTTTACACAATTTGGGATAACACTGGTCTGACAGGCTTAGGGTTTTATTTGTGCTTATCCAAATGTTGTTCTCTAACGCCAATGTCTTCTGGACGTCTCTATTGATTTGGGATGCCTTGCGACTGGCACCCTGTTGTGTCCCCCAAGCAGATACATGCTGGGTTGGCTGTGATCAACTGGGGGCCCCAAAATCTGGACAGATGAGAGCTAGCTAGAGGGGAGAAAACAGAAGCAGCGAGTGAAAGAGGAGGAGGATGAACAATGCATAAGCACTTTAATTCCCTCTGGTCCGAGCAAGCTGCTGGATTTTAAACCATCCCTCCCACCGCATACACTCGTGCCTTGCTTACACTTGACTCAGGGAAGAAATGTTTAGGGATCACCTGCTGAGAGGAGTCCGGGCTAGACAGGAGTCTGCTGTCGATACTCCGGGGCAGTCTGCGAAATCTCACTCCGGGGGATGTTTCGCACCAAATATGAGTGGGGAGGGTGTTCTGGTGACAGAGGAGTCTCAGGGGACTCAAAGTCGTTGGGGAGGAGCAATGCTGAAAGGAAAGGAGAAGGAAAGTAAGAAATTAATGGCAGCATCATTCACTACCTTTCCTAGTGACTTACATACACAGGTGTGTGCTATAAACAGCCATGCTGCAGAGCAGACATAAGGACTGAGGGAATATGAGGGAGTAAAACTGCTTATGGTCTGGAAGTGTGGTATTCCTGGAGCTTTCTGCCTGCAGGTCCTGTATTTGCTCTCCTACTGAGCTGTGTGGGTCTACAGTTGGCATACATCCCGCCCCTCCTTGCTTTACCTCCACTACGCCCAGCAGATTTGCAGAAGGAGGGGGGGCTGGGAGAAGTGATGTACTCTGAATAATTAATCCCAATCTTGTGCCTGGATGCAAGCACGAAGCTAGGCCGAAGCCAACGTGGTATGGACAATGGCCATTCGCAACAGATAGTGACCCACCAGAGAGGCATAGAAGAGGTTCCTAAACTGCGAGGCATATTTCATCCACTGATTATGCTCTCCGGTACTCATAGGTAGCTAAATATGGGCCAGATAAAAGTGCACCAGATTGCTGTCGTGTCAGTCCTTCTCTCCTGCCACTCCTGAGAGGAAATCAAGGTCAGCCTGGCCCACCCACAGGGTGATAAAAGGCCTGTACCTGCCCACTACTCAGCAGGAACCCCAGGCATGGGTTGTAATCAGGTCTGCCATGCCTTCCTGTTCTTCCTTCTCCTGTGCATGTACATGTACACTGTACATCCGTAAAATTAAATCTTGCTCATTTCGGTGAGAGGAGGAGAGGGGGGGAGAGCAGAGATGATTTTACCATAGAGGCCATTAATGAGTGGAGTGTTGAGATAGGAGGAGATTCGATGTGGAATGAGATATGGCATGTGGAACAGGAGAGTGTAATCAGATTACAGTATCAGCTCCTGCCAGGGAGGGAGGTGAGCCAACGCTACTGATGTGGATGACTAAGCTTCTATTCACCAGAGCAGGCTGTCTTGCTGTGTGCTAAACAATGCTGAGGGAGTGTCAGCGCGTTTAGCTGTTAATTAAAGCAAGGCGGTCCATGAGTGGCCAGCCTCGGCCCAGTCCAGCCAGACAGGAGTGTTTTTTTGTATACGGAAGCCACTCATTCCAGACCAAGTAATGGGGTCTGTCTGACCAGGAAAAATAGTGAAAACGAGGCACCAAGTGATCGCCAAGGTGTTTTGTGAGAAGGGCTCTAAATTTGCTTACGAAGGGACAGACTTGACAAAGAAGCTCATTGGTGTTTCAGTTTCGATTCTGAGGTTTCCATTAATCTCCCCTTAAATACTTGACCAGTTTGGCTACCTATTTACACTTAGAGACAAATGACAAATTGAATCCATAAATCACCGGTGTAGCATAATGATACTACTACATTAGGTGGACTGGGCCTCAAAGAGGGAGACGGATGGCGTGGTATTCAGAGTGTGATCCCGCTAAAGGAGACACTGATGTCGGAGAAACTGTAATGCTGTTTATGCTGCTGTCAGTCAGCTCGCTTCAAGCTCAAAGCACAATACAGTAGACCCCCGAAATTCGAGGGGGTTCCGTTCCAAAAGCACCTGCAAATTTTGAAAATACGCAAATTTGTGCTGTGGTAAAAATTTTCTATAGTCCAAACCCTAAATATGCCACCAAATATGCTCCGAACACACTTTAATTTAGTTTTAAACTCAGCTTGATACATTACTTTACAGTGTACATTGATCGACTGTCTCCCCGCAGTGCTAGAATGTAAATACCAACGTTACCCCTGTATAGACTGTACTGTAATTCATGCAAGTGCATTTCCTTTGATATAAGCAGAGGAAATAGAGTAAAAATGTAATTTGATTTATGGTAATAAACACTCGAGGTCTATGTGGGACACTGTTCTGATGCGGGAATGCTGGACTGCATCTGCCGGAGTTGTGTCACAGGGCAGCAGCCAATATACGGGTGCTTTGTGTTTTCTCAACAGTACTAAAACAATACAGTTACATTTTATATGGAAATGTAGCTGAATTTACATTAATATTTATTTGTAAATTATGTTTTTCTTAATAATTTAGCACAAAAATGCAAGAAAAAATTATATATTGCCACGGAAAATATTGCGGGGGTTCCTGCGAATAATTATTAGTTCGGTTCTGAAAAAAAAAATCTGTTAATGACTGAGGCCGCAAACTCATGGGGACTTCGCGGGGGTTTGCCATTTCTATCCGTCACCTCTGAAATTAACGTAACTCAGCGGCACGTGGCTCTATCTGTCTCTCTCCCTTAGCTGACCTCATGCAGTGGGCCTCACGCAGTTGACGGTAGATTCCATTACCAACCCACTCATTGTGGAGAAAGCTCTCCAAATAATCCAATTGCAGGTAGAGTGTGGCGGCCATTCATCTAGTGAGAGGGGCGAGGGGGAGTGTCCTGCATTGGGGTCCACTAGTCATCCTGATTACCAGAATGGAGGCTGTATCTCCACCGCTCCCCCACCAACCCACACACACTGCACTCACATGAGCCTTCCCCACCCCTAAATGATCCATCACCATCAGCGACAGGGCTCAGGTACAAACAGGCGAAAGATCACTGTGTCATTTATCCGACTTGTCAAACAGGCGCTGCGTAGGTGTCGTTAGAGTGGGGCCGTCGCATCTCTCAAGGCTCAGAAGTCCAACAACAGGCTGTTTAAAAATGTCAGCTGTTTAATAACATTACAGTCTCACTCTGTTTAATTTTCATGAAACCATAATATTAAGCCTAGCAGTAACATCAAATCACTGTTGAATTTAATGGATCTGGAACAAAACAATTTTAGAAACAATATACTCAATATACTGGTAGGTGGTGGCAGCCTAGTGGGTAGGATGCTTGCCTCTGAACCAAGAGGTCATGGGTTTGAATCCTACCTTCAGGATACCACCACTGGGTTCCTGAGCAAGAAGCCTAACCCCTAGTTCCTCTAGTGAGACTGCCCCAGGGAATGGAAGTTGCTTTGGATAAAAGCCTCAGCTATTTGCCATAAATATTTTGTCATGGTCCAGCCCATAAATATGGTTTTGTATGTAATTGGCCACGTTAAGAATTTGCAGTTTGATCGTTTTTTCATGTTTTGGTTCACCAACGAAATTAAAACACATAATACAACCACTGGGAATCCCTGTGTTGTCACCCAGCTGTGGCTGCTAGCCTTGCCACTGAGCTATCAGCTAATGAATGTCAAAAAACAAGCAGAATCCAAAAAGATTTGACCTTTTTAGCCAGAGAAAAGATGGCAAACTGATATTATCTAGGTAGCTGGGTAGGTCCAGCTTGTAGCTTCTTGTCCTCCATATCTGAAGCCACATTTCTGTCACTCCACTAATCCATCCTTTAATTGCAATGATGATATAAGGCAAGTTGTAGAGTTATATTGTTGCAAGAAGATATTCAGCTTCCGAGCAGAAGCACTAGCTGTACTTTTCAGACAGCACACCTCATCCTGCCACTTTCAAGATGCATAGTCAAGATGTCTTTAAGTGGAAAACTCTTCAGACTACGATGGCATGTTTACAACAAATACAGCAATGACTAAATCTATTGGTTTGGCCAGAAGGTCCCATTAACGGCCTCTCATGTCTGAGCCAGAGGCCGGAACAGAAGAATGCGGATGCGGAGGGTGGCTGCATGGTTGGAAGTGGCTTGGTGACCATTTTGGCTCGGCATTTATACCCATTCCAGCATCTCACATGTTCCACGCTTGTCCATCAGGACGATGGAGCGAGCATATGTGTGAGGATGTGAGGACGAGCACCCACCCTCTTCCCTCTCCCTGCTCTAACAGTGCTCCATTACTGGAGTCTTTTCGCCTGGCAGCAGCTGTGGAGCTGGGCGGCCTGCCATGCTTGTATTGATCGGGCCTGAGCCCGCCTCCATTAGTGCCCCTGCCTGCCCCTTGAAGGAGGCAGACTGTCTGCGGGGAGCTATCACTGCCAATAAATTACCATACAGGCCCCACCACAGGAACAGTGTGTCACAGTGCAGGGAACCACACACACATACACACAAACGAGCACCTACCACAAGCAGGAGAGTGTAAAACTATATCCAGCATCTACCGAAAGCTTGAAAGCTAATGCTAATTGGTACATGTGCAGTCCGGATAGCGCCCAGCCGTGTTTGTGTGTGTTTGCATGCACGGCATGGGATGTTTTCTAGCAGCGATAGGATGTTGACTTGGATGCTAGGCACACATTCACGCTGCACTTATACACACACAGCCGGAGAGAGAGAGCCAGAGTTGAAGGCTCATTAACATTTCATAACCTTCCTCCCTCTGAAGTTCTTTTTTTTAATGGGCCTAATTACTGCACGCCTATTGATTCAGCGCTCCCTCTGCACTTCCTGGCTCTGGTATCATCTTGGAAAATCAAATCATACCAGCTCCGCGATCCGCTCTCCCATCTCATCACAATGGCCTTTTCATTGGCCTTTCGCAGGGCTCCGACAGCGTGAAATGCAGCCACAGAGGGCTCAGAGTGCGTCTGTGTGTGTGTGTATGGGTGGGTGGGTGTGTGTCTGTTATTCAAATGAGTGAAAAGTTAATGCCTTTGTGGAAAATATAAATTGTGAAAACAGCTGGAGTAAATCGGGATTAAAGGCTAAAGGGATAAAACTGTTGCCAGCCGCTTGATTTCCATTGATGAATGTGCTGGAAATTAATGCTGAATGTCGGAAATGCATAGAAATGGACACTTAAACAGCACAGGCTGCCCCCCCGTTAAATCTACAGCCATGGAATTGTAGATAAGCACGATGTGGACTGAGCGTGTTGGGTATATGCATACAAAAATGTGACCTCAAAAAGGAGCCGGCCACTCTAATATGGGAGACACACAGAGATATGATAGAACAACAGTCTGTATGTGTTTAGCTTTCACTGCTGTTTTGTATTTCAGGACTGGAACATCGTCACAATGATAGTAAGATGCCTCTGATCCAACCCCTAACTCCCAAAAGAGTGTATCATGTGTGTGTCTTTGTTATTATGATAACAGTGTGTGTCCTGCCACGGGCCTCGTCCCTTCTCTTTCCTCTCCCGGAGTGAAGACGAGCGACTTGCCCCCCAGTTCAAAGCCTCTTCTCCCCGTCTGCCCACCCCCTGCTGGCCCCAAGAGAGATCTGAGACGTTTCTCCAGCTGACATCATCAGGCCCATTATGGATCTAAACACCACTATTAACGCCCCAGGCCACAGCAGCAGCCTCTCGGGGAGGAAATGCTGGGGAGAGAGGGTGACAGGACGGTGGGAGGCTGGAGGGTAAAGACTGGTAGATGACAGGGCAGCAGGCCCTCCTCAAAATCCAAGGTTCCACGAAAAGCCATCTTTGGTCCCCTGACGGTGTAAAGAAGTTGGACGAACCTCCAGATGATTGAATGGTTCTGTACGAATTTTAGTACCACATGTCCAGGCCAGGAACGTTTCAGGAACCATGATGTTAAATCGGGTGTAGCTCCCTTGCTTGTCTCTTCGTTTCTTCCATAGTTCTCCTACAGCATGAATAATGAGACACTCGCAGGGAGACTCAGTTGCGTGGATGCAGCATCTGGATGCTGGCGGCTAGAGAAGGAGTCTTGTGGGAGGGCCTACGAGTTGCTTTATGGTTATGCTATTGAAGACGCTTCCAGTGAAGGCTGGGAAAGCCACGATGGCACGGGAGAGAGAATACGGGGAAGTGCGTCACATCAAATCCTCTACAGCAGCAGGAGCACCCTCCACCGCACCATCCCCGATGAAGGCTTTCCCTCGAATGCGGGTAATTACTTTTCCTCCACACACGTCCCAAACCTCATAACCCCAACTCTTCCCCTCCTCCATCGCAACTCCCCCTCTCCCAATCTCAAGCTCGCACAAAGAACAGCGGCGGAATAATGCGCCGCAGATGTCATCCCGCTTATCAGAGTGTTGGCACCGGGGCTGAGGAGTCAGCCGGCGCTTTCATACATAACAACCCTTCAGAATCAGACAGAGGGATCTGTCGGCCCCAGAGCGATGGAATGTGACAGGCTCCTGTCAGACGGATGGATTTTCACATTTGCCAGGGTCGAGTCAGCTGGAGCAGCCAGTGAGAGGAAAAAGAAGCAGAAAAAAAAGACTCCCCCACCCCATTCCAGCCCCCCACCAACCGGATTCAGGGTGTCGACGGGGGAAGTGTGTAATCCGTTCGCCTCGCATCTTTATTTATTTTTTTCCCCACAGTGCAAAATGAGCATAATTATACAGTAATGAGGGGTACAATGGAGCACGCATTTCTATTACGGTGGCGTCTGTGCCAGAGCGCTGGGGGGCACTGTCTGAAGACGGCCCACACTGTAAACACTCGTAGCTTATTAAAACGCACTCGCAAAAAGAGTGTCTGTCGGGATGCCATGAGCTGAGTAGCTATACCAGGCCAGGGTGTGTGTGGAGGGCATGCGGAGTAGTTATTGTCTGGGGGTCTATAAATGTAAATCAAATACAGTGACAGCCAGTGAAAATTCCATTCCATTTAGAGATCCCCCTGTACTTGACCTCATTGCAGTAATTGTGATCGGCTTAATACACACAGTGGATCGCTCCCAGGACATAAATAGTTTGTTCATTGATGCATGATTATGTAGATCAAAGATGTAAGAATGGAATGTTGGGGGAATCTGTGTCTGTTCATTTCTTTGGTGTTTGGGATCCAAAGGAGGATCAAAGAGTGTAGCGTTACCATGAGGGACGTTAATGGCAGAAGCATATGGCTGCGAGTTTCGGATGGCTTCGGAGGCCTCCTAATGCTGAAGTGATAAAACAAAAGTCAAGCGGTGATTACATAACCGGCTATGTACCAGAACTGCAGCGTGTGGCCACGATGTAGCTGTGAGGTCAGTCTTCAATGTTCCTAAATTCTCACACACCACACCTTTACTATGGAACCTTCACTGGCGCCCTGTGGCTGCTCGCATTAATGTTCAAAACTTTCGCCTTCAATGCCAAGATTGGACTTGCACCTCCAAATTTATCAGCCCTGATCAAGCAGTGTCAATTCTCGTCCTCTCAAAGCTTCAAGACCAAAATCTCTGTTAATCTTTCAGGTTCTGGTTTTGGTCTCTATTTTCTCATGACAGTCTTATTTCTTTGATAAGTAATTTGCCCAGAAAATGGATAGATAATACCAATATTTATTATTATCAACAGCGGTTGCCAGCACCAACTTCTGCCATATAATTTAACACAAGTGTTTTGGGCAGAAAACCTGGACAGCTGAGATATAACCTTAATCCCCCCCAAGGCTGGTGGTTTCAGCTGCCGAGACAGGAAATCCCTGCTATTTCGCATCCTCGCTACAGACCAGCCATCATTCAGGAGAGTTTTGGACACCTGCGCTTCGCCTGCCTCTCTCTCTCTCGGTCTCTCTCCTGTCTGGTGGCGTTTCGCTCCCTTTTCACCTCACAAACAGACACAGTGACAGCGTGTCACCTCCAAACTCATCTCCCTCACCCCAATCCTCCCAATCTCTCTGACACCCCAGCCTTCCGCGAAGGTGCCCGGCCTGCTGACAGCGTCACTGCCATTGAAATTAGCTGCTTTCCTGTTTTGGTGTTGTCTGGATTTTGACAAACATCTTGCCTCAAATATCCAGACAAAATGTCCTGCTCGTTTCCACTTTGGCTCAGAATCTCTAAACTCTCTTAAAAAGAAAAAAGAAAAAGAAAAGAAAACAACCTGCTAGAGGGAATTTCATAAGGCAGTCATTTCAAATCAACTCTGACGTCCTCCGTGGGATTTGCAAGCTTATGTGGTTGCTGTTCGGGAACCTTTGTGCACCAGCATTCACTCCAAACGGCCCATTTTTTTTCTCTCTCTAGGTTCAGCCGGGGCCCGAGTGCATGATTTCCAATGTGCTACAGTACGGTGGCTGTCACTCAGGATTTCTCATCCCGTTTGTCACAGTTTTTTCCCTTTTTTACTTCACTCTCTTTTTTTGCAGCCAGCACATTATTCCGCCTCTCTGCATCTCCACGCCTCCATGTGCTAGCAGGGACCACTCGAGGTGATAAACACTATGACTGCTATTTCAGCCCCGTATCATGTGGATTACAGTTATTCCCAGGCCCTTTGAGGGTGGGTTGGGGGGGTTTGGGGGGGGGTGGGGGGTGGAGCAACTTAATCGCATGGGAGACAGAGACACAGCCTGCCACTTCATTTCGCCACTCTACCTGTGAACAGAAGCTGTACAGTTATAAGTTATAGTGTTCAGGAGTGTCGGGTGACTCTGGAATAGGATTCAAGATACTCTGCTGCTTGAAATAGAGCTGAGTTATGCAGTAACCTGCCATGGGGTAACGGTAAAGACTGGTTGATCTGAGTTTAAGGCTCTGGACATTGTTGCATCCTGTCGTATAGAATGTTACATCTCTTGCTCTATGGAACCATCTCAAGATATCCTCACCGGCAGCCCTGTGATCGCAAAGTCATGGGTTCAAATCCTAAGACTGCTAGTGGCACCTCTGGGGTTCCCTTGAGCAAGATACCGTCCCCACACACTGCTCCTCGGGCACTGTGTTGCTGGCTGCCCACTGCTTCACTTGGTGAATGGGTTTAATGGGTTAAATGTGTTAATACAGAGGAATAATTTCACACTGTGTGCTGTGGTGTGTTCACGTATGACGGAGTGGTCACTTTACACTTTATTTAACACACTCTAACACTCTCAGGGTTATGTTCATTTCGAGCGATATCCTCTTGCCTTGTCTTAATTCAGTGAGGCTCCATCAAACTCTTGCCACTTGGACAATTGCGGGCACATCATCTGCATTTTGCTCTTTAGCCTGGTGCCAGTCAGTCCACATTTCACAGCCCACAGACTCTCTTGGCTCTGGCGTAGGCTGGACGTCCAAGTGCCGTTCAGTTCCAATTTTCCTTTCAGCAGACTGTGAAATGTATTAAACTGATTGAGCTCATTTTCATGCTTTTGATTCAAAACTGTCTTTAGACCTTATTTAGTTAAGTACTATCTGAATGGCCTACATTAGCGCCGTGGGCCAATTCCTGACAAAATTTCAAATAAAAGGAGGCCTTTTCATCAACGGGTTCTACTGATACAACTTAATTTGACTAATAGGTCCCTTTTCTTGCTCTGTAAAGTGGGGAGATTAAGAGCTTTGTTCGTGATGATAGTGGGCAGTCACTCTCCAGTGGATAATTACTTTCTTCAGTCATTCACAGAGATCAAACCCGTGACTGAGAGATAGGCAGGCTGCCTCTTTTGTGCAATCTGTTGCCAAGGCATCTCCTCTCTTGCAGCCATAATTTGAGCATTGAAGTATGGCTTGCTTTCTTCACCTGCATCCCTCAAGAGATGACTTGGCCTCTAGACTCCACTTAACACATGTAAGCCATTTTACTGGAAATGACTTCATAGACAAACGCGTCTCATAAACGACCTCTTATGTGCTGAGCAGCTCCTCAACCGTCCAGTCCTGCGGCAACTCTAGCCGGGAGATGAGAGCGAGGCAGGCCCCCCCCAGGCCAATTTAGCGAGCCCCCTGATGCTGTGATCTGTCAGCCGACCACTGGAGTCTCCTGGTGACAGACAGACCAGTGTTCCACTCCAACCGTTTCCTCGGAATTAAAGAGTCCCCTTCTGCAGGCCTCCGTCTCCCGCTCTGCCTCTCTCTCTCATCCCGCCTGTCCTCGCCACACTTCATGATCATGTCTTGTGCTGAGCTGGTGGAATGCGCTTACCCTTCTTCATTAAGTTGAGCACAAGGGGGCTAATCCTCGGACGAGCGGTGGCGGATTTGTGCTTGCCGCAGAAGTCTGAGCTCATGACTCCAAATTTTAGATATCTCACCGGAAACTTCCAGCGCCGTCTAATCCTCGCACTAGTTTGCCTCTCTCCTCTGGTGCAGTCGAGAGAGAGGGAGAAGGTGCAGGAGGCCTTGCTGCTATTGGAAGAACCGGAGCCAGAGCTTGTCCTTGGCCCAGCGAGGGGCTGACAGTGTGCATAGGCACATAACTGGGCTGAGAGCCATGCAGGAAGCTTTATGTGTGTGTGTGTGTGTGTGTGTGTGTGTGTGTGTGTGTGTGTGTGTGTGTGTGTGTGTGTGTGTGTGTGTG
>JBBJLS010000002.1:2903721-2917832 GCA_037577275.1 Bryconaethiops microstoma
GCTATGTCACATGTGCACTTTACGGAGCTGCTTCAAATTTCGTTATACTGTGTATAATGACAATAAAGGCTTTCTAATCTATTCTATTCTATTCTATTCTATTCTATTCTATTCTTCTTAAGTTCATGAGGAAAGTAACTGAGTTAGTAAAGACTCAGTTGATGTCTAAATAACATGAAGCTAGCAGTTAACACAGATATTTTTGTCTGCTTTCAGAATGGAGTGGTACATCGAGATCTCAAACTTGAGAACGTCTTACTGGACCAGGACTTAAATGTCAAGGTAAAATGGAAATTCAGAAGATTAATAAACCTAATGTGAAAATTCTAACGCTTACTAATGTACCTAAATCATTCGTCTAAACAAGTCAGGTTCATGCCATAACAAAATTTGAGTCAATCCTAAACCAAGCTTTCCGTTTAGTTTTATATCATATAGAAAGTATATAGAAACTTCTCAGCTATAAAACAAAACTAACCTAAAGGTTTTGGTCATTTCACTTGATTTGAAAAACATTTTTGATTCATCACGCCAAACCATCTTAATTTGGTGAAATGACTTTGGTACATATATTTTAAAATGTTAAGATTTTATTTTCAATGGTAGGACACTAAATGCCTGTGAACCGTTGTTTTCTTCTTAGCTTGCTGATTTTGGTTTGTCCAACCGATATCACAGAGGCCACTTTCTAGAGACATTCTGTGGAAGCCCTCTCTATGCATCACCAGAGATCATCAATGGACTGCCATATGAAGGCCCAGAGGTTTGATTACATCCAATACTTGAAATTTAGTTATTGCTTGCATTCCGTCCTTTGCTTTAGCTTTACCTAAGCCTGCAAGTCAGTTAAATGTTTCAAGCCTAACCTGGCATGACATAAAGGCATTTTTACATCTCTGGAAAAAAAAATAAGAGAGCACTGCAAAAATGTTCAGTTTCTAAGGTTTCATCTTTTATAGGTGCAAGTATTGAACTGAACAGCTTTGCCTTAGTTTTTAAGAACTGCAGAAAATATTAACCTAATTTTCAAATCAAAATATTGTTCCATAAAGCATAATTTTAAAGGAAATGACGAAACATACAAAATAAAAGAAATTATGCAGTGTTTACAGAACTTGAATAATTCAAAGAAAGCAAATGTCTTGTTCACTCTTAAACAAAATATCAGTAATTAGTGTTTTACCATTCAACTGGTCTCATTGTGAGAGGAGAGTGTCGATTACAGCAGTGTTTTTATACTTTTCCTCATTAAATAAGATGTGATTCAGATGATCAGTAATCAGTCCCTCATAAAGCAGAATGAGGTGCTTGTGTAGGAATTTAACAGGCATGGAATGGGTTCCATACTCATAGAGATGGTGATTAAAAGAAAATTGCAGTGCTCTCTTATTTTTTTCCAGAACTCTATATGTGTGTCTGCAAACATGTATATAACGGAAGCCTGAAGTACACATAAATGAATGTTTGTGCAGAAGTATACAGAAAGACAATGGAGAGGGTTGGGGAGAGAGAAAGATGGGGAGCGAGAGGGGGGCGAGATAGAGGGAGAATCCAAGGGCATCTGTGGATTGCAAGTCTCAATTGCTCAAAACAGCACGTTTCTGATCTGCTAATGACCGTCAAAAAGAAGTACTTATCGACATGCTACTGCATTAAACATAAGATGGAGAGAGAGAGAGAGAGAGAAAGCACAGAATACACAAAACAAAACCAAAAAGATGGGAGTGAGTAGCTGTGCTGCAAAGGGGTACAGCTATATGATGATATCTCAAACAGTCCGAACTATATGGCGATAATAAGGACAATCAGAGCTGTATGGGGAAACTAAAGATGGTCAGAAATGCGTGGCAATGCTCAGGACACTCAGAGCTACATGAAAATATTCAACACAATAAGAGTTACATGGCGATACTAAGGACAATCAAAGTTATATGGCTGTATAAAGGATAATTAGAGTTATATGGTGATACAATGGAGAGTTAGAGATATATGGTGATACTAAGGATGGTCAGAAATGCATGGCCATGCTCAGGACACTCAGAGCTACCTGAAAATACTAAGGACAGTAAGAGCTATGTGGCGATACTAAGTAAAACTTGCGGAGAAGATAATGGTTAGTGGAGGGTGGAACAGGGCATGCTTGCAAAAGCAGCTGAAAGACTGAGCCCTGGGAGACCTGGCGCTGCTGAGCCGAGCTGCTCGTTGCCTAGCGGCCCCGGCCAGTTGCCTGGGAGACATGTATCCGATGGGGGTGCGGCGTGGGGGGGTGGCCGATAATGCCGCTCCAGCGACTGCCAAAAGCCTGAATTAGAGGAACACTGTAGCCAAGAGCCAGTCACTGAGAAAGGTCAGGAGGAAAACATCCCAAAGCAGACACAGAGGACGAAGCGACCTCTATGGGTTCTCCCCATGCAAGCTCTGGATCCCCTAATCTGATAAGCCTGAAATGGATGAGGCAGGCTAGACGGAGGACAATTGCATTTAACGGCATGATTTTAGTTATCCGTGTGTGTTTAACCCTTACCGACGTGAGGAAGAATGGTGTGAAATGTCAACTGGTAATGGAGGGGAGGAAACAGTCCTACAAAGAAAATGAATGGGCCTTAGGTTTGTGTGGTCACTCTGAAAAGGTCAAACAAAAATATTAAACAGCCAAGAACCCTGGAAATGGGCTGGTAAATGTGGGACTGGAGATGATGTTTAATCACTCCCTGAGAGGATCTTAAGTTAAATGGGAAGGTGACATTTATTATGTGATCATTGAAAGGGGGGATTAACTGAAGTACTGTAAGAGTTATCGGGATTACGACGTTAGAAATGAAATGACAGAGCCATTTCAAAGCTGAAGGTATGCTTTAGGGACACTTGGACATTGTCTTCGGGCCATTTCACATAATTCTCTACGGTAACAAGCAATATCATTTCAGAAAAACAACAGACGACTGTTGTCTTTGGTGTCTTAATGAATCCATATATTCAAAAATAGGGTGTATATTTTGATCTATGAGCCAAATGCTGAGCGTAATATCATCCCCAGTGTTCCAGTGGGCCATTATCTTATCTCCTAATAACATTACACCATTACCAGAGGTAGAAATGGAATAATTGGCTCATCAATCCAGGGATTGGCTCCTTTTCCCTCTTTTGCAGCCAAACACATCACGTTTGTCACATAACATGAAGCCACTAAAAAGTCTATATTACATCTGAGGGTGCTTCTTTTAAATGGCGTTCGAAAGCCTTTAGCTCCGTCAGTGGTGGTCCTGCCGGCCTCACACAGTAATGTTTGTTTCTTTTCCTCAGAGTGGGGTGTAAGCCTGATTAAAGTCATTATTTTGGTTGTAAACCACCACACCTGAGTGTTCTCGGTATTGATTGCCTGCTGAGTGAAAGTTTGCTTTAACACCCACAGGGCTGCAGTCCAGAATCACTATTGTCTGCAAACATGCACACACTCTCTTCCCCTTTTTAGAAACTTGAGCGAAGTAGCCCAGCGGTCAAGTGAAAAAAAAACAAAAAAACAAGCTGCCAATCTTCCCTCCCATCGCTCACCAGGGTTCCTCAAAGACAACAGGACCCCTTCTGCACGGTTCATTGCTACAGGACTGCTTGTGAGCGGGTAGTCCGAGTCTTCACAGGCAATTAGCGATGGGCAGTTTGATAGCCCGTCCACATCAATTAGCAGTTCCCACATTAGCGGGGCCCGAGACGATCGGGGCTTTCGAGCTAAGGTTGGGTTCGCTCTCGTTGGTTCTTCCAAAACTGCAGAGGATGTGCAATAAAGAGCGAGAGGAGCCGTCCTGAGGAGAACCTGGTGGGAAGGATGGCAAACAAGCCACCAGCACCGCCAGGGGTCCACAGTAAAGCGGGCCTATTATTAGCCCATGAGTCACACCCCTGTCATAATGTGCCCCATCGCCGCATGCCGCTTAAACTGGTCTTCATCTTTCCCGAGGCAGGATGTTGCCTCATGCTACGATCAAGCAACACACCTATTCAAGTGCTCGGCGTGGAGCCTGCATTGCGGGGCATCTTCCACTAGCACTCTAAATTAAGATCAGCCACCTCCCTGCTGAGGACTGGCACAAGCCTTGCGCAGTCTTGGCATTCGCTGGCTTCAGCGAGGCACCATCTCACCCAGAACTATTTATGCGCTCTGCTCAGATATTAATACGAGTAAACCTTTGATTTCCCTTCATCGCCACTCTGTTTTTCTAACCTCGCTTATAATGAGCTGGTTGTTGTCAGGAACTCCGTCCCATGCCCTTAAGTGTTAAATACACTCCAGCGGTGTCATGGGTGCTGCCATCAACCCCCAGTGGAGCGAAAAAGCTTCGGATGATCTGAAAAATCCACTGGCATGGGACACACACCATCAGCAGTAAATTGGGCTCCGTGAAGATCAGTGAACAAATTTTAACAGTTCGGTGCCGAGCCCCCTTAACAGTCATGACATTTTCAGGATTGTACCAATGAGTCGCCTGCCAGAGTTAAGACTGCTGCCAGCAGATGGGTGATGTCAGTGGCAATGAGCATAAAATATGAGGAGGAACTGTGGGGAGGCGACAGGAGTTCTCCTTGGCTCCAAGACATTGACACAATTGAAGCCCACGCACCCCCGGCCCTGTCCTGAGGGAGCACAGTACCCAAAGCAGGGGCAGCACCGGGAACAGGCGTAGCAAGCTGGACCCAGTGTGGCGCCACAAGTCTACCAGCCTAACAAGGTCCCCCAGGTCATAAAACACATGGGGTGTGGAAATGATGGTGTGTGTGTGTGTGTGTGTGTGTGTGTGTGTGGAAAGCGGTTGTTGATGGGAGGGTGCACTGAGTCCTTAGAAACATCCCTACCTGTAAATCTGGTTTGCAACAGGAGCAAGAAGGAAAAATACTGGGGAGCTGGGTAATGGCATACCCCATCATATCTCCTCTGATGTTATCTTAAGAGTTTTGCTTCTGAATAGAGAAATCAATTTCCAGCATGTCAATTGGAGCCACTGAGATTGCTTCACTTGAATTTTCACTCTGGGAGAGAGTCCTTAGATATAAAAGAAACGCGGCAGGGTTAGCGGAATTCCAGGGAAGGATGAAAGCACGGAAATGGGAAACCCAAACCCCGGCTGACTGTGCTATCCTTGGATGACTGTCTCATTGGGGATAGTTCAACTACGGACCACCAACTGCAACAGCGTACCCTTTCATTTTAACAACAGTGGCGGTGACCTTGGCACTCGCTGTAAAACGGAAAGAATGGTTTGTATAAGTTATAGATAGATAGAATGTTTTGAATTTATATGGACTTTTATCGTTGTTAATTTTAGGGCCTTGACTGCTCTATGTTCCAACTAAACCCACCATGGATGGGTGTAACAATGCACAAAATGTTGTGATGTCATAAAAATGTGTATCATGCATAATGTATTAATTATGAAATTCAGTGTAACTACATTGTTTATACTGTTACACCAGTGCCAGTTAACAACCCAGTCCTGCACATTCACCTCATGTATCACATCCCTGTCTTCCAGCTCTAGTGTTATTATTAAATTGTGCCAGAACTGAACAATCATCATTTTTCATTTTGCCAGATTTCAGTCTAATTAATGCAAGAATACTGAATTGTGAATTCAGTGTCGTGACCCAAACTGACTCATGGACTGATAATAACAATAAATAATAATAAAGAAAGCAGCAAAACAAACCAAGAGCTCTAAGTTTTTCGATCTTACTTAGTTAAATAGACTGTAGTGAATGTATTGAACTGTGAGGACTGAATCACCTATTGAACAAAATCATGAATTGACTGTATCATGACATCCCTACCATGTGAATGCCGTATTTTAGTTTTGCTGTGAGTTATTAACATCAAAATGGTGTAAAGTAACAGCTACCAAAAGACTAATTAAAAAAGGTTTGAATTCTGAGACACTCCCTCCATTCTGCTTATAATAACAGGGCTGGCAGGGGGTGCTGGAGCCTATTGCAGCGGTGAAAGGCAGAGAAACACCCAAGACACATTTTCAGTCCATTACAAGACACACACACTCACACATAGGGGCAATTTAGCATCTCCAGTCTACCTGACTTTCAAGTCTTTGGACTGTGGGAGGAAACAGGACATCCCAGTAGAAACCCACATGGATAAAACCCCGCACCTTCTTGCTGTGAGACAGCTGTTTACTGTCCAGCTGCTGTCAAATACCATTCATGATGTAGCAATCGGAAAAAAGTGACCAATGAAAGCTCCACTTTATTGTACTTGTTTGTACAGTATATTACATGTATACTTATACGAGGGGACAAAACAGTGGTTGCAGTGGTCACACCAGGGGACAAAACAACCGTCCATACCATTTGTTCTTTATCCTTACATTTTTATTTGCTTTTTAAGGTTCATTCATTCTGACCTGTAAATAAAAGAGACAAGTCCTGGCAGATTTGCTCATAAATACGTATGAAATAAAACTAAATCATGTGACAATGGTACATTGTAAATGGATTGGCATGAATAAAACTAAAATGAGCTTTTTACATGTAAAGTCCTGGCTTTAAATTTTGCATGGGCTCACCTTGACACCCTGGCAGGCGTACTGAGGGAACGAGCAAATGTCAACTGCTCATAAAAGCACGAGAAAATGCCCATTGCTATAAAAACGGCAATGAATAGAGACCCCATTTGCTGGTCACTGTCTGGAAAAGGTCAAGAGCCATTTAAAAAGGCTGGAAACCCACAGGACCCGAGCACATGCAATAAACATTACTGACCAGGGCCGATCTGATATGGCTGGATGGGCAAATGTCATTACAGTTGTCGAGCAGAGCAGAGCCTGCTGGTGTAATATGGTATTTATATATAGAGCCCTTAGGGTTGCCATAGAATGGACATCAAAGTGTAATTTGCTCTCTTCTCTTTTTCGCTTTACTGCAAAGTTCCCATTGATATTTGAGTGTTAATGGCAGAGTCGCTATTAGAAGGTGATAATGATTCAAGGTAGATTAGCTGGGGTTTATAATAACGTGAACATTAAGGGTGCCATGATACCATGTTTTCATGTCTAATACTGAGACCACAACCACGAGTACCTGCCGATGCGGCGACTAATCCCATACCAACTTCTTCTCACTCTGCGATGTTAGCAACACATTTGGATGCACTTTGAATCCGAAACAGCTCCCTACTTCCTCTAGAGGGCGCTATGCAAGTTATTAAATTGTAGTTTCTAGTGTGTCCATTTTAAAGTTCTACCCACATGAATCTCCAGTGGATCTTTGTTAGACTTGTTTTACACTGTTCGTGTGCAGGAGTCTGTGTTTTAAGTGCACTATGTAAGGAGCAGGGAGCCGTTTGGAACACAGCCTTGATGCTCATCTGTGTTACTCGTGTCCTCATCTGTGTATCTCTCTTTACAGTGTTCTGGTCACAGTGATTGTTCAGGCTTCTTCCGATATCCATGCCAGTGATTTTGGCTAATATTGGGGCTGATAATGATCCTGAATATCGGATCGGCACACCCCTAGTTATTGGTACCAGTCCTGAAAATGGAGCAGTTTGGGATGCCAATTAAAGCCGGTCTTCTCCGCTCAGGTTGAGCTAATTCCAAACTGGACACCGGTTCCTTCATTAGCCGAATTCAGAAAGTTCCACTTCATTTGAAACTGAAGGTTACTTGTTGTTAATGAGGGCCCCAATTAGGAGTAACAGAGTGTCAGCCTCAGTGGAGTTGCCTCTTACACAAACATTAAATCACCTTGTTGAAACCTCGCCAGTTGTTCCGCAGTGGAAGACAACAGAGTTGGGGAGAGAGAGCTGGATTTGGTTTCTGATCAGTGCATCAACACCGCGTTGCCCCCATTACTGCAGCACTGTCCTCCCACGATAGATGACCTGCATTTACTGATGTTTCAACAATTCTTTGAAGCTGGGTTTGGTAATGTACTCATCATCCTTCCATGAGACTAAACCAGTGGTCTAAAACAGGGGGTCTTCAAGTGGTGCTCAGTAATGGTTGTAAGTAGAATAACAACTCAAAGAGACATTTTGGGTTCATTGCTTCACAGTCCTATGCTAGGTTTACCGTTTTAATTTTACTACAGTTCCGTCCAATGTTATGATGATAACCTATTACATTACCTGTCGCATTAATAATAATAACTATCGTAATAATATTTAAATAATAATAATAATAATAATAAATATTAGTAATAGTAGTAGCATTAGTAATAGTAATAGTAGTAGTAGTAATAGTACATTTACATTTACATTTACGGCATTTAGCAGACAGCATTTAATAGTAGTAGCAGTAGTACAAGCTGTAGTGGTAGTAGTAATAGTAGTAGTACAAGCTGTAGTGGTAGTAGTAGTAGTAATAGTAGTAGTAGTAGCAGTATTAGTAGAAGTAATTGTAGTAGTATTAGTAGTGACAGTTGTAGTAGTAATAGTAGTAATAGTAGTAGTAGCATTTGTTGTAGCAGTAGTAGTTATATTCGTGACTGTAGTAGTATTAATAGTAGTAATAGTAATAATAGTAGTAACAGTAGTAGTAGTAACAGTAGTAGTGGAAGTAGTAGTAGTAGTAGTAGTAGTAGTAGTAATAGTAGTAATAGAAGTAGTATGAGTAGTACTAGTAGTAGTAGTAATATTAGTGACAGTAGTAGTAGTAGTAGTAGTGAGAAGTAGTAATAGTAGCAGTATAGCACTAATAGTAATAGTAATATTTTCCGGGGTTGTAGTAGTAATAATAGCAGCAGTAGTAGTAGTAGTAACAGAAGAAGTAGTAATAATAGTAGTAATAGTAGTAGTAATAATAATAGTAGTAGTAGTAATAGCAGTAGTAGTGGTAGTAGTAGTAGTAGTAATAGCAGTAGTAGTGGTAGTAGTAGTAGTAGTAGCAGAAGTAGTAGTAGTAGTACAAGCAGTAGTAGTGGTAGAAGTAGTAGTAGTAGTAGTAGTAGTAGTAATAATAATAATAGTAGTTATAGTAGTAATAATAGTAGTAATAGTAGTAGTAGTAGTAATAGTAATAGTAGTAATAGTAGTAGTAGCTGTAGTAGTAGTAGTAGTAGTAATAGTAGTAGTAAGAGGAGAGTATTAGAAACCCATTATTATTAGCTTGCATGATATCCATGGAGAACTCATTGAATATAATTGTATGCAGAACCTTTTGAAAAGGTTCTAGATTCACAAAAAGTTTGGTCCCCATGTCATCAATAACTGGCCATACACACATACACAATGTACAATGTGAAAATAAAGAGGGCGACTTTTTGTAAACCCATTCTCAACAACTGAGTAATCCTGAGATAGGGGCGAGATGTTCACTTTGGTTTTTCATCCTGAATGCATGTCTGATTAAATGAATGAATGAATGAAAGAAATAAAGAAAGAAGTGTGCAGACAGACTGGGAGAACATTTTCCATGTTAATGCTCACAGATTTGATTTAATCAGAAATGCTATTTAAAAAACAGCTCTTCAGTGATTGAAGTCCTTTTGCCTCACTTAATCAAATGTGGGATGTAATTTTCCAGTCGCAGAGGAGTGAAATGGTCACTTATGAGGGAAAAACCAGCCTCGTTCAGTCTCAGGAACAATGAGCTTTCCAAACCAGTGGGAGGAAGGAGGAGATTTGAAGAGACTCAGTATGAAATGGAGTGAAGTCGGGTGCATCGGAGAGAAGAGACGATAAATTCATTCTATCATTTCTTCTTTCTTTTTGACCGGTGCTGTAACCTGACCTCAGGAGCCCTGGTGTAGTTAATGGAATGTTGCAATTGATCTTTCCATTTTTATGAAAAGTCATAGTCATGAAAATATTCCGATAATTGGACGGGGGAGGGGGGGTGTGTTTACTTCACCGGGTTAAGTTGAATAAAGCCAGTGTGTGGGAGTTTCTACAGTGTTATCTGCATTTTCAGCCAACTAGGTTTTTTTTGTTATTGTACCAAGTACAGACAAACAACTCATTTATATAGTCAGTAATTTTACACCAACAAACAGAGAATCAGTGTTGGGAGGCAATATAGCATAAAGTACGGCATTACAGTATTGTAATTACTTTATTTACTTTTTAATTACTTTTCGCTGTAATCAATGTTATCTATTACAGTTTATGAATTAATATGAATTTCATTGCTTGCATTATTTATATGTAGTTATGTGTAAAATTACACACACCCATACACACACACACACACACACACACACACACACATGCACTCACATATACACATACATCTCTCTGTACTACGAATGACTTAACAAATATGTAACAATTTCTAATCGAGACTAAAGTGAAGGTACAGTCATTTATCTGAGGTACAGTCATTTATAAGATTGATTTTTATTCCCTTGATATGAATTCATTTCACTTGCTCAGTTTTTAGTGTTTGGACTCTTCATGCGATGAGATGTGAGAAAGACATCATGCAAACATGACCACAAAACATGCAGCACTATTGATCTACTGTATTCTGATCCACCAGCCACATCCTGAACCTCTGTTGACTAAGGACTGACCCATGCTGTGTATGTATGTATATATAATTATCTATATATATATATTTATACATTGGTTATTTATATAAATAACTCACCACCATGATTCCTCTGCAAATACTGTGCAAATAGAATTCAAGAAACAGAAAAAGCTTCAAAAGAAAAAAATATCAGCAGTTATGTGCATATTCCACATTTACGTGGTATACTGAGCAACATGGCAACCATCAGTTACTCAAGCGGAGGGCAATCTGCATTAAAAACACCTCACATCTCTTTATGGTAACATAATCTCATGGCACAGCAGTTTGATTGGTCATAATTTATAGATTAGTCGGTTTTGCTCTGACAGCAGAATGCTTGAGTGAACCTGGATATATGGGTATGGTTGAAGCTTCCTCTCTTTGGGGCGATCAAGGCCGCAGTCCTTGACTGTGGGATTATAAGGCTGCGTTATATTTGGTACGTGAGCCATAATATAAAATAAGACTTTCTCTACATATTTCAGGGTTGGATGCGCTTACCTATAAATATGAATGTGCTTGTCATCTCCAGCTATACAGCTTAAAATAAGGTGGGTGTCTAGTGTCTCCCACTCGTGAACGTTTCTTGGGTGGACCATCCAGTTACATTAATGACTGGCTGTATCTTACTTGGTGAAAATATGGTGAGTTCATTAAACCGTGATCTCCAAATCTGTGAGTTAACCAGATTGTTTCGTCACACCTTTAGTTGGCATCTCATTTTAAAATATTTTCTTTTTCACACCAGTCATGTTCAACTGACTAGTGAACAGCGTAGCGTCTCGTCACTCTACCCCACCCCTACCTGACCGTTTTGATATCGCCAACAGGGTCCACTGACAATTGCACCTGTTCTACAGAGAAACGTAGAGACAGAGAGATGCTTTCTGGAATTATGTTAGTAGACCTGAACAAGCACTGACATTCTCCTTATTGTATAATTATTACCTGCCGTTGGTTGAAGCTTCAAACTCTATGAAAGAAAGCAGCAGCTTCGCTCCACTGGAGCTTCAATACCCAAGAGTGCATTTGACACACATAACCTGACCATTGTGCACCATGCAGCAAAGTTGTCCTGGCTTCTATATGAAAGATTATAATTTGTTTTCTCTTGGGACTTACTGCAGTTAGAAAGATAAAGACTAATGAGGAAGAGAGACATGAGTTGGGGAATTGGATCCAACTGTGCCGTTAGGCCTGGGCATCCGAGGCTACAATGTTTTATGAATGGTACACGATGTGGAGCAGTGTTGACAAAGGCTAACTTAAATTTACACATGCACTTACAGCATTTGGCAGATGCTCCAGTTCAGAGAGACACATCCATGCTTTGTAGTCCCCAAGAAATGTCCCTCATTCTAATAAATGTAAAATTTAAAACTAAGAGCTGCTAGAAGACTGAGATTCTACCAGAGATTGAGTAAGTACTCCTCCTGGGTCCTATCAGATCACATACAGAAGAAGTTTGGGTTGGTTTAGTTTATGGCATGTAGATGTTCTCCTCGGTGCTCGGTGAAGCGGAAGATCTTCAGTCTATTTGAAGACAGCAGGGGTCTCAGCGGTTCTAACAGTCGGAGGAAGTTCGTTCCACCACTTCGCTGCCAAAGCTGAGAAAAGTCTTAGTCTAGTCCACGCCTTCATTATGTCTCACACTGACGATTGCAAATTCTTGTTCATTGGCCTCCTTTGCAAATCTCTACAAAGGTTACAGTACATACAAAACTCTGCCACCAGAGTTCTTACACACACTAAATGTTCTGCCCACATCACCACTATCCTCTCTCAGTTACACTGGCTACCAATTCAAGCTCGAATTAAGTTTTACTCCTCACCTTTAAAGCAAAGCTCTCCACAGCCTTGGTCCTCCCTAACGTACTCAACTCCTGACTCCCTACTCTCCCTCGCACTCTCTCAGACCTTCTGGCACTAATATTCTTCTTGTTCCACGCACCAGACTCTCCACTCTTGGTGGCAGGTCGTTCAGTGCCATGGCTCCCAAACTATTGAACTCTCTTCCGCAAGCCCTCCATGACTGCTGCCCTCTCTCATCTTTCAAACGTGATCTAAAGACGTTTCTTTTCAATTAATATTTCTCTTCCACCATGCCTATGTAAAATAAGCCTTTTTTAAGCAATGTAAAGTGAGCTTGGGTTTGTGAAAGGCACGATATAAATGTAACCTATTATTATTATTATTATTATTGAAAGTCTTGATGTACTTCTTTGACCTTTTAGAAGAGGTGGGTCGAGTGAAGCAATTGCAAAGTGATGATATGCTTCGTTTGTTCGTTTGGGTAGCGAGAAGGTCTTGGACGGAGTTTGTTCTCTTCGCATCTGCTTGGGTTTCTGCTGGGAGCTCCGGTTTCCTCCCACAGTCCAAGATGTCTTTGGGCTGTGAAAGTGAGAGGCTAAACTTCCCCTGGGGTGTGTTTGTCTGGGTGTCTGCCCTGTCATGGACTGGCGACCTGTCCTTAAAACCGCTGGGATCGGCTCCAGGACCCCGTGACCCTGGTTGGTAACAGTGGCTCAGAAATGGGTGGACACAGGTAAATATGTGTATATATGTACTCATCGACTTAAACAGGTGCTCTTTCACTCTGAGAGGTATAACCATAAAAACAGGGCAGTTCTGAAGAGCTGTGGGCACTAAGTGAAGCTGTTATGCTGTTACACTCTAAGCCAGACTGTCACGTAGGCTAATAACACAGGTCAACAGGTCAAAATCATCAGAGATAAGTTTATGTGGGTTTTGTAGTGTTTTTCATGCTGATTTCAAATCCGTGTTTAGTTTTTCCCACACGTACAGTTTTTATTATATATTGCATGATAGTTGTATAATTAGCATATAATAATCATATAATAAGCATTTTTGAAGAAACAGTGGTAGCTGACTGACACTGATCATTATGTCTATGCCACAATATGCGCCTGTCTGACTTCGCACTGAAAATATTGAAACAGTTACTTGACTGGTGCCTGTGGTTTAATAAAAAGTCTATTGCAAATCTAATATTACTCATAATGCAAAAAGTTGATGTGACTGAAAAAACTGAAAGCAGATTTGAAATAAGCATGAAAAAATGGTTTGTGGTTTCTGATGATTAGAACAAAAAAAAAATTTGGTTGACCTGTGTAATCTTAATGGGGAAATGCAGCTTTTTCATTATTTTCTGCATAGTTAAGTGGTTAAGATTCGGAGTGGTTTGATGTGAAATGCTCCATTCTAGAGACTTCTAGTCAGAATTGTTCTTAGTGGTGACTGAAAAGGCCATCTCTGTCTCTAAAAGCTAATGGAGCAGTGGAACTGCATTTTCTGGAGTGAGGGGGCCTCCTCTTATTGGTGAATTTGATGGCTTGGCTCAATGCCATCAAATCCTCAAAACAATGTTCCAACATCTAGTGTCTAAAAGAGTAAGATAAGATAAGATAATAAGCCTTTATTAGTCCCACAAGTGGGAAATTTCTGTTGTTACAGCAGAAAGTGGACAGTGCAGAAGTAGGAGCAGCAAAAGACAATAGAATAAAGCTATACAACACAACAGTATAGAATAAGAGTATACTAAACAAATAATCCAAGGTCATAAATTTGGACATGTTT
>JBBJLS010000002.1:2946793-2974353 GCA_037577275.1 Bryconaethiops microstoma
TATATATACATATACACATATACATATATATACACATATACATATATATATACATATACACACATACATATACATATATATACATATATATACATTTTTATATATATATATACACACACATACATACACACATATATACACACACATATATATATATAAACATATATATATATATATATATACACACACACATACACACACACACACACATATATACACACATATACACACACACATATATAAATGTGCGTATACACACTTAATGACAGTCGTTTAATATTGGTTAGAATGAATAGAATCAAGTAATATTTCTTTTTATAAAAAATTCACATGGCATCATAATTCTATCTATATAAAGTTAAAATGCCACCCAACGGTTGAACAGGGCTCACTCCTGCTGAGACACCTGGTACTGATCCAGAAACACACATCAGATCAGAAAAGTGACACGTGTGACAAAGAAGGAAACAGGATAACCTGCTGCTGAATTATGTAACAACCGTGACTGAGAAACAGCGCTGAATGTTGATTGGTCATGACTTGTCGAGGCGAAGCTCATTTGATAAGGTCAGGACTGGCGCTCATCTATGACGGCTAGAACAAATTCCATGCATGTCAAAACATATTGGGCCAATAAACAGTTATGGTCATATTTTGAGCATTTTTTATCAGACGTGTCTTCAAGGGTGAACGCATAGATGAACGAGTGCATGCATGAATGAACGCATGAATATTAGTCACTGGGCGGTGAATAACATCCACACTGTTTTTCTGACGAAACCGACCAGTCAGTTCGAGAACTGGCCGAAGCTCTCAGTAAGTCAGGAGAGCGAGGGGGAGTCCAAGGATCACCATCACTGAACTATAAATGTTACAAAACTCACTGTTCAGGCAATTCTGCGCTGAGAACAAGGACTTATGAATGAACCCAGGGGTTCTCCTTAAAAAAAAACACTGGATGTTCATTTAACACTTTCAGGAATTCAGCAGTAAAAAATAATAATACTACAAACTATATTACAGTTATGTGAGAAAATATTAAGTGTGATTGCTATAAAAAAAAAAACACCCAAATGTTAATTTTATGGCCAAAAAAGGTTTGTGCTTAAAAACAACAAAACAAAACAAAAAAAAACAGTAAGGTATCGAACCACTGAACCACGGAGTGGGGTATTAACTCACTGTCTGTTATCAAGCCACTTATGGTTAAAGGCGGCTGAAAACGGGTGGAGTGAGACGCTCCCGTCTAAAGAAAAGGGTGGGAAAAACACATGTAGCCACGTTCAAAAGCTGATGTAATTAAACCAAACCAAAACAAACAGTGCCACAAACTATGTGCAATATTTTATTTCATATTACATTTCACCCACTGACTGGTTTTACATTTATATATATTTTTTGTATTTATTGTTTGTCTTGTGCCGTCTTACGTGGTCTTACCTACTTTCTGGGTGAGAAGTGAAATGTTTATGTGGTCTGTATGTTGACTTACGTGCGCTTGTTGTACTGTTGTATGGTATGAATGACAAAGTTCACTTACTTATGTCTTTTTTAAAACTAAACTGAGTTTAGAGTCTGCTGTGTCTTTAATGAGATATTAACCAAATACCACCTGTTACAGACCCTTACACCATCACTGTATGTATCCGAGAACCACAAAACAACCAAGCAACGTGTGATGTGATGTTCTCTGGAGATATGACCGTTACTGGAAAATCCGCACCCCCTGAAGCCACAGCCATTCATTTACTGCTGTGCTTGCATACCTTTGCATTTTTTGCACACTTAACCACTGCTGGGATACAGTAGGTCATAATGTTGTCTTGTCCTATAAATCATTGTGCTACATTGTTCTTGTTTTTTTTGCACTCTTTCTTGCAGTCCTGTCCTGGACTTGTGGTAGGGGCGTGCGATATATAATATTTACGATAATATCGAAATTGTTCTTTTAACGATGAGACAGCTGGCATTATCGAGTATTTCTGCAGTAATCAGTGTAAAATAGCAGGACAGTTTTGATCATGCCGTGGCTTTGAGAGTTGTACTAGTGCGCCTGCGCCTGCAGGGGGCGGAGCATTCCGTTCAGTAGCGGAAGGTAAACAGGCCATGGATGCTGAGATATGCATAGAGAAAGACAGCTGGACTAACTCACTAACCATCTAGCTGCACTCTCCGTTTCTGTAGATCTGGTAGCCAGACGTGGGGTATTATCACTCGTGTGGAGACGGTTTGGCTTCAGGAAGGTGGATGTGGCTTAAACCGGCCCAATTAGCCAGTTGTGTGTGAAAGATGCCGCCACAACGAACCCCCAAACTCAGTACGGAGAGTATGAAAAGCTTTGGGGGTCCGTTAAATCCACAATAGCAGTGACAGCAAAAAAACAACCCAGCAGCAAACTGTATGTGCTGCTTTCTACATCTATGTTATGCTATATCACTGCCAGCGCTCATGGCTAAAGATATGGTGCCAGTTCAAGTGGTTGAGAAAGACGGTTTTAAAGAACTTAACACGTTACACTTAATTACACACTGCCTGGCCGAAAATATTACAGTAAAACAGCTCTGCCTGAACTGTATGACCCTACCAAACACTGGCAGAGAAACTGAACATGTCATATTTCACCACAACAATGGATTTATAGTAGAGCAGAACATACAAATCAGAGGAGTTTCATTTCACTGAAACTCCTGTTTGCAAACATCCTATTTGCCAGTCAAAAAACACGAAGTGCGTGTGCAGATTTTTCCAGTAACTTTGTGCAAAATTGGACAGAATTTGATCTAAAAATCAAAAGACCATGTTTATTTTATGTCTTTGTGCAATATTGGACCGAAACTGAATACTTTATTTACAAATGCTGAAATTGTTTTTTTTTCTTGTTCAGACTGACTTTTGGTCTTCCATATGCGAGGGAGTGAATTTTGTTTGTCAGATGGCGTATTTTTAATTGTTGCTTTTTAATACCAAATAATTAACATAAAAGCAGGACTGTTGAATGTCAGAATTAAGAAAAAAACTACTTAGTTGCACTGCTTGATTTCAGTGTTTACACAGTTAGTTTTTTTAAGCCAGTTTTAATAAATTCAACAAGACCTGTTTTTCTTCAAACATTATGGTTGATGTATTGTTGTGTGGTGTTCCTTATGTACCATTAGTAAAGTACAGTAAATATTGTATTCTGTATAGAAAGCAGGTACAAAATAAGACAAGTTTTTGGAATTTTTAAAATATCGTTAAATTATTGTTATTTGACAAAAGGCAAAAAATATCATGATATCAATTTTTGTCTATATCGAACACCACTACCTTGTGGTGTTCTGTTTTTGTTCTCTGTGGGTCTTTTTTTGTCTTTTGTTGCTCCATGGCCTTTTTGGAACACTGTTTCATTTTACTGTGTACTGTGTATTTGGTTGAAATGACAAACACCTTGTCTTGACTTCGTACCCACGGTTGACAAAATGAAATTGTCCATGATTCACAAAATACCCCACCCTCTTGCCCAAGCGAAACCCGAGCAATGGTTGACAAAACAGCCCCCACCCAATCAACAAAATAAAAGTACCTGCAATGGTCAACAAAATCTACGCCCCTCCTAAAGAAAACAAACAGTCCACCACACACTGCCTTGCCAGTGGAAACACCGCAGGTACAAGCTGTTCAAAACTCATTCTACCTAAAGTGTAAAGAAAAAGTTAGGTTTTCACCCCACTGTACAGTGGGCCCTAATGACAGAGGTGTAAAAATGTAAAACCTGGTTTGGTCTTGAAAGTATATGCACCTGTAGCGCACAAAACACAATACTGACTGTTTCCTGAAATCTGTGCATAATTACAACTGTATTGATGTTATACACTTTATTCATGAGGAACAGATCCGTTCCTTACTTCAAAAGATTAAAAAGCCACTTCTGACCTTTAGGTTCATTCATGAAGCTCATAATAAAAAGATAAGGGATCTGGAGGATCTAGAAAGGATTTTATGGCAAATTCAAAGCATCCAAGATCTCCAGAGGCACCTTAAATGTCACCGTCATGTCTAAGTGACCTTCGCGTGATGGTAGCAAGGAACCCGAGGAGGTCTCCCAGGAGCCCCCATGGTATGTGCATGACCTGATGAGTATCACCCTCAGCCACATAAGAGGCTTCCACCTGACCTGCCTCTGAACTGCCTTGCGGCTTCGTGAATCTGATTTGGAGCGAGATTGATGGGAAGTGGCTCGGGCCGGCAAGGGAGAGATGGGAGGGGTGTGTTTACTGCTCTGACTACATCAGATCAGAGTGTGAAATGCTCAGTGTGAACCGTCCTAACTGTATCAGAACTAAACGTGTTCTCCCTCAGCTTCTGCGTCTCGGTGACCCAGAGTGACAGAATTAACCAAATATCTGATTAAAGTAACCAGTGCTGGGAAAATAAGCAATTTTGAAACAAATGATACAACATGGATAAGTTTATGAACATTAATTTTCTATATTAAAAAACAGCAGGTATTTTACGGCAACGTGTACCTAGAACAGTTCTCTGTAGGCCCAAATAAACCCAGAAGGCATTTTCACAACAAAAAATAAGTAAGAATTAAACAAAGCATCAAACAAAAAAGCAAGCTGTCCAAATACGAAAAACATTAACATCAAAGTTACACAAGGTCTGCATTTTACATTTATGAAAATAATTATATTTGTTCATAATACTAATGCAGGCAGATTCAGTCCAGCTTTCTACATTTTATTCATGTTTATGTATCGGCATCGGTATCAACAACGGCGGATATGCAGACGAAAAATATCGAATGTGGATGTAGGGCCACATTTCTCCACCTCTACTTCAGCTAGGAGTCAATTAATGTTTTGCTGCCTTTGAAAAGGAAGATTCAAACCCATTTCGCTTCTATGCATCAAAATATTTCACTTTTATCGGTAAAAATAAACAATAAAATGTGTTTGAATGAGACAACAACAAAACCAGAACTTGAATTTAAGATTATGTATCGGAGTTCAGAATGCTTACACTTACAGTAAAGCAGCAGAAAAAAGTATAGTAGAAAATTCTTTGGCTGTTTTCGATATTTATCAATAAATTAGAGGATAAATCAGGCAAGTCTCATTGTGGGCTATAAAAATAACCACCACAGTCTATGGACGACTGCTGCGCAACATATTGTCTATTAATCATCATCTCATCGATCTCTACATGTAATCCAACAAATGACATTATTTAGGCCAATCTTTCACCATTAAAAGACACTGATTTGGCAAGGTGCTTTTGAAAGGGTCCATATCCTAGATTTACCTTCAGTTTTTCCTTGATGTTTGTGCGGTTTTGTATACCACCATATAATTCGCAATTCATTCTCATATAACCAGTTTCCAACCTATGTTAAAGTCATGAAATTGCCTCTTTAACATGTAACAGAATAACTGAAATACTCATGTCTGCATCGTGCAGCCCTACTTCAAACCCTCCACAAAATTATTGTGGCTCGTCTTTGTAACCTGCACTATAACACCTGGTTAAACTTGCTATAATCAGTCACTGTACAAAACCACTTGAATTGATCACTAAACTGTGGTTGCGACTACCTGAGGACCCGTTAGCCATTCCTGATGCCAGTTTCGGAACACGACAATCATTACTCTGGCGTTCGTTATGCGGCATCATGTAAAGTCAGCAGGTAAAACGTACAAACCATCAATTCAGTGAAACTCTGTTAGGTTTTAACAGCCTAAGCAGCACAGAGTTCAGAGAAAGTGCATCTCAGGCATAGCAAGGACGTATCAAAGTGAACTAAAGCATTGGATATTCCACTGTTCCCAATGCTACCATGACAAGTTAACATGGAACATTAAACCCTAAACATAATCTGCCATCGACGGTGCTGAGACACCGCTGACAGTACCTAACCGATTTCTCTAGGTCTTTTATAAATAACACACCAGTCTTGGACAGAATCTGGTATTTTCAAATCTTTTCATTCCACCACACCGTTGTGACATACAGTATTTGACGACAGCATCATAATGTATTGGTGGGGGGTAAAGTGCACCAGTGCCTAAGTTCGTTTTGGTTGTCTAAAGGTGGTTTTGTAGATGTTGTTTTGGTGGCGGGTGGGAGTTGGGGTGGCTTGGTGTTTCGGTTTCCTCATTTCACCGTTTCCTCAACCTAAAGATGGTTTCGTTTGTGCCGTTTGGGTAATGTGGCGGTTATGGTGTGTCTGCGTTTTGGTTTAGTCTTGTTTCATCCATACAATCGGTTTCTCCAACCTTATGGGAGAGGGGCTGTCTTGGCATTTGTGTTTAGTCTTGTTTCGTCAACCATATCAATGTTTCCGCCAAAGGGTTGTGTTGTTTGTGGTATGGGGGTTGGGGTGACTCAGCGTTCTGGTTGACTCGTGTCAATGATCGCATCGCGGTTTCTTCGTCTCGACTACGCAAGCTTCGCCATTTTTCCCAATTTAAAGGGGAATTGAAATGCATCTTATCTGTATTTCTACATACCTGGGTACACCATCACAGGCTCATTCAGCCCAAACCTAGAGCACACCTCTGCTTTTTACTAAAAACATTACAATAACAAATGAATCAATTTATTCATTAGCACCAGTTTCACCAGTAGGAAGTCTAAGAGTATAAAGCTTCAAATCAGGCTTGGATTTTCGGCCCAATATTAAAGTAGCCAGAGAACGTCCTGTCCAAATCCCACTCCACCATCAAGCTTTAGAATCTGAACCTGGTGGTCAGTTAAACTTGACCACCAGGCGACCAGACAATGAATAAACCTCAACATTTCTAAAAGCAGCAGACGTTCAGTAGCTTAGGGATAATGCTGAGGCACCTGGCAACACCACAGTAGTAGAGCTGGGCGATATGACCAAACATTTTTATCACGGTATTTTTCAAAAATTATACCGTATTATTTCACGATATACAACTGTTTTTTTTGGGGTTTTTTTTTAAGTATGACCGGCCGTTTACCGCATTTTACAGAATTAAATGGATAACTGCATCTGACTGTTTTTGCTTCTTCACCAGTGGTACCTGAAGATGTGGAAGCCGACCGTAGTTTCATACTCGAAGATACAATTTTGGCAAAACTATACTTTCCACAAGACATTTTCAAGCATCCAAAGAGGTATTTAGTAAAGTATCCAGAGGTGCTTGTCAAAAGTGTTTTGCACTGAACATGTGTCGGAAAAGGAATAAATAGTAAACATCTTTTGTAACATCTGTTAACATCTCTCTCCACTGGAATGTCAGTGACTTCTTGAAACAACTTTTCCTTCAATAAATTATAAACAAATAAAGAAAAAATAAGTGCAACTTACAGTAATAATACAATTGCTTCAAGCCCAGATACATTACACAGTATTCAAGTCCACTCTGCCGGATTAAATACTATACTGCCGAGACACGAAGAGCTAAAACATTAAAGGCTAAACACAAGCATGTGTCTTCGTAATGCTAAGATAAAAAAGTACTTTTGGGGATTATTTAGCCCTTTTTGTTAACTCAGGATCCCGATGATGTACAGAATCATACAGATATTGTCAGAATCAGACGACCTCAACCTATAATCCACACGCTGTTTATATCGTGACTCTCACACGGTGCTTCATCACTCGCTCAAATTAAACGTTCCCTTATGTTTCGTTCCCCTAGTGGTGCAGCAGTGAAAAAGGTCCCCCTTAAAGAGTTTCCAGCTGGGGCACTTTCCGAACGCTGTTTAGGTTATTTAAACCGGTATTGCGGCATAAGAAAAATTAATATCATAACAATAATAAATAAAGGGTTTTCGGTATGAGCCGGGATATACCTCCCAGCACTACACTGTAATCTTCACATCAGCAAAACTAAAACTGAAAAAAAAAAAAAACCTAAAAACTAAAGCACATTCTTCATTGCTGTGATTTGTCAGAAGCATCATACAGGAAGATACATTAATGTTACTCACCCAAAAAGTGTATTCTGAACATCTTGATACAATCCTATACTTTGCACCCCTTTCAGGTGCATAACAGCCTTTAATTTTAGCCAAGAAGTAAAAGACTGTAATGTGTTTAACCCATTATTAGTGCAGTTTGTAGAGCGTAGCGGCTGCTTTCATCATGCAAAACTCCCAGAGCTGAAGCTGAAGAACACTCATAACGATCAATAGCTTGTAAAGGATCCCACTCTTTTCATTAGCAATGGAGTGACTCGCACAGACTGGGAAAGCTACAGACATCTGAGGATAGCATAGGGATGAGCATATTGCTAATGGGGATTCTACAGTATTCATTACTCATGTTCCAAGTAAGTAGACACCCTGGACCGAATGCAAAGCCTCAGGCTAAGAAGACTAAGACATGCTGCATTACATCCCTCCACCATGTCTAAGCGATGGTGAAAAACTGGCTGATGCCTGCTTGTGGCAGACCCAACGGTCAACAAACATGTGGGGCTAAAACAGCATCATCCAACAGAATTACATTTACAAATACAGTGAATACGGTTCTTGACATTAATTTTCAAGAGGTGCAACTGTGACTGACAAGGAGTACATTTACAGCTTGTTCTACTACAGCAGAAGAGTCAGCTTTAAAGTTCATATGGGAATATAATATTTATTTGCAATATATTGCTGTAGAAATGTATTAGAACAGTTGTGAATGTGAAGTCTACAGAAAAGCCCAAGCAGGTCTGCTCTGCATTGCTAGGTGTAAAATGGCTTGTGTTGTTTTCATATTTTACACCTGTATTTCAGTTCATTATGTCTTTCGTTAACTGGGCTTGGTTTTTTTTTTTTTTACCCTCGGCCTAATTGTGGTTTAGTTTGTGTCTTTTTTTTTTTGAGGGTGACAGCAAAAGTGCTGACGTTTTTTCTTTCTGTTTTGTTTCGTCTCACTGACCATGCTGGTGTTTTTTCAAGTCATCACATTTTTCTGTATAACATCACACCATCATACAGCCCAAGCCCAGTAAGAAGGAAACAAGAAGCTCTCACTGGCCTATTACTCAATATTCAACCACAAATTTAAACAATACTTTCTTTTAAGAACCTGAATGTTCTGCGATTAATAAAAAATAGTACTAGAAAGTCAACTCTGCCAGATACATGCTTTGGTCTCTATCTTTCCCCGGCAGAATGGCGCACACATTTTACCCCAATTTAATGATAAGGGAAACACTGAACATTATTATATCGATCCTGAAATTGCATCAGTACATCCCTAGCAAATACTCTATAACAATTATTCAACACTGAAGAGCTGCAAATCAGGCTTGTATTTTAAGGCCAATATTAAAGCAGCCCGAGAAAATACGGACCAAATTCCACTCGACAACCAGGTTTTAGAATTTGAACTCAACCACCAGGCAACCAAATGAACAAACACTTCTAAAGACAGCAGATGCTGATTGTCTGACAAACACCATCAGATCGCCAACAAAACTAAAACTTAAAAACAAAAAAACAAAACATATCCTTTGTTGCTGTGATTTGCTAGAAGAGTGCCAGACATCCCTCAAGAAGGTTGGCTACCTCCAAAATGGTGGTGATATGAAGGGCTGTTGCGACGGCAACTTTTCAAGACTGTGGCATTTGGGTTCCACACCACGGCAAAGGTCCTAAATCTCTACATCCCTAGTGAAACTCTAGGAATGCAGCTACATGCTGTGCAGGCCACCAGAAAGCTTGTTTGTTTTTTTTTAACATATATATCAGAAGCCACCAGTATTAGCCCAGGCGATACGAGATCACCCGAAATCCAAGGCTAAATCTGACTAAACTTGATGTGAACGAGTGTTTCTTGTCAGTCCAGAAGTCCAGGTGGATCATTGGGGCCGTAAATCAGAGGCCAGCCTCCGAACAACAGTGGTACATTTGCTGGCTCGATGTTTGTTTGAACCGAGTGTTATTCCTGCAGAACAAACAGAGACTTTTCCTTTACTGAGAGTGGCCCGTGCCAGTCCATGCCAGGGCCGACATAAATACTGCAATGTTGCAGAGTGTGTTTTTTCAGGCAGGTGGGGAGGGGAAATCCTGACTCAGGTGAGTACACACACACTTTTCAACTATGTCCACAGGAGCTAGTAACCAGATCTCAATAAAACACACACACACACACACACACACACCCCCTCTGGCTACATTTGGCACAGCAACCACAAGTGACTACTGGAGCAAGTTCTTCTCCCCCTCCTTCCAGCTTCAAAAACAACTGGGACGTGGACAGACTGGAGAAAACCTTGCTGTTAGCAAGGAATTTGTGCAGGAAGCCCTTTCATGTTTACATTACACCCCAAAGCAATCTTTAGGCCTGCATTCTGGAAGGGTTAGGTATTCCAACCAAATCCGTCAGCATTCCCCAAACTTGTGACGCGCAGGCTTTCCGGGACGCGGTGCGAACATGAGCTGTTGACCCAGCTGAACTTCGGCATGGCACCGCATTCCCAATGAGTAATCATCAAAGCTTATGCTAATCTCTTAATGAGCTTACCTGTTTCATCTTCCGAGTCACAGTCAACTCATCTCCGACCCATGAAACCACTATGACAGCCCAGCGTACCTAATCTCTTAATCCGACCTGGACTGATGTGGCGGCGCACGCGGCGCTTCATCTGTACGTACCGAGTCCCGGAGCGCAGCCGGACCGCGTTCTCCTGCTTACTCAGCAGCTCCTCAAAGGCGGAACAGATCCCAAACAGCAGCTCCCAATCCCGAAATTAACTATTGAGGTAACTCCAAAACTTGCTACGGAATTAAGATGAGCCTTTAAATGCCAAAGCAGGAGCTTAGAAGAACCACGGAAAGGGCGTACCCAGATGTCTTATGGTTTCCACAAAAGATGGCAAGCGAGTTCGAAATGACTAAAGATGTTCGATGTCTGGGATTTGGGATGGGGATGCCAAAATAAGGGATTGGTCCAATATTTGAAGGCGTGTGTGCTGTGCTGTTCTCCAGAAGAGTGGAACCTTGAAGTGGCACTCGGACACTAAAACGTCTGCATTTAATTCATTTTAGCATCTAGGAATTACTGTTGGACAATTCCAACTGCAGGTTATACCAGATCTAGTTCTAATATCTACAGTTCAAATACTGGTACGGCAGTGCTAGTAACGTTTCTCTGTAGTGGCCAGCTACCACAAAAAAAAGCCAGATTTCAACCCCTGTCCCTGACAACCCAATTTCTTTGGTTGCGTGACTACCACAAATGGCATACAAACTGATCTCCCGACTCCAGATGGACAGTTTTTGTTGATCATCCCACTCCTGGTCAATAAAAATTTTGCAATCATCCTGCATCACAACAAGCCCCAACCCTCATCCCTCCATCCCCGCCAGACTATCATTTGATTAATCACCTCCACACTGCCCCAACCACTCCAAACCCTAATCACCAGGAAACAGTGTATATACAGTACATGAACAAATCTGAATATCCGTATCAGATTCCCACAGAAGTATCTCCTACCAAAACCATACTACGAAATAAAACTAAATCTACCGGAGCTCAGAATGATGAAAGCGTTCGTGGCGGGAAACCTCCTGATCTTCAAAGAGGTCTAGGAACATTGTAGAAACATGCTCGAACAAAAGGGTGATGTTATGAACATTCCCTACACATGCAGCTTTAATCCAACCTGCTTGACTCCACACCAATAAACATGCTTTACTACCGCAGGACTCACGGGGAGGGCATGTCGGCCTTCCCCACACGTCTCCACATCCATCTCGGATTCCCAAACACACGGCTCGGCTTTCAACGGAGTTATGATGACTCACGAGGGCAAATATTTCAGCTCCAAATGCGGCTTCCTCTTTCCTTCCAGACATGAGAACTTCATTCATTAATACTTAAAATGTCTCATTGTCTCCCTGAGTCACGTCACAAGTCCTGAATTAACAATGACGGGGCTATTTATGTCCGTGTGAAACGGGCGGCAGACTTGCCAAGGAGGCCGGCAGGAAGCTGAACCTCCTGCTGTAAATCTGATGGCTCCAGTTTATGAGGAACCTCAACACCAGATCAAGTCATGAAAACATATCCGAGATTTTGCAGGTTTGCAACAGGGTTCCTTCCGTCTCGGCTCTTCTCATCACGTCTATTAGGGTCACATTCCGCTCTCCAGCTGAAAACGTGCGCACACACGCCGGGGGGTGGGACGACACGCCACAGTGGGGGGTTTCGAGGGATTCGTGTTTTCAAACAGTACTTTCAATTTGAATGACGTGTATTGATTAAGAACATCTTTTCACTCTGTTACTCCGTTTTTGGGTTTAATTTCGTTCTTTCTTGGTTCAGCCTCTGCAGCGCTTCTTCACTTCACACCTTCTCAGGTTTATCCTTGTGTTTTAGTCCAAAGGGATTTGAGTAGAGCAGAACAAACGATCCTCATGTAGGGAGAGCACCCCCAGCTTGTAAATCACTCTCACTAAAGTTCAACCGGGCTCTTGTTTTTCCCTCCTTTTGTTTCGGCCTTTGCTGTGTATTTATTCGGTGGGTGTTGTGTCAGGGTTAGGGTTACAGCTCACTGATGGTTACGAAAAAAGAAACGGCATCTGTTTCAGAGCAGCAGCCTGAAGCCTGTGACCTTTCCTGACTTCACTTCAGGGTAATCATGAGAGCCCGCATTCAAAAAAAAACATGTGTACTGCAACGGGCTGCACTGAGGTCTTGTCCTCGATTTATTTTTCAGTGCAATTTGAATCAATCTGCATCAAGCCTACAATGAAAAGCCCCTAGTTAAACTAATAAAACTAAAAGAAGAGGGTAAACACAATGAAAATCTCAAAACTCAAAACCACAGACCAAACCAGCGACACAAATTTACCTGGAAAACAACTTGTTACGAATTTGTCATTTTTGTGATGCCACAAAAACAAATATATTTCCACAGATACCTGTCTAAAAGTCCTCTTCCACCAATGTGGTGCCAGTGCCTGTGTCTAAATTATGACTGGCTCTACGAATTCTTTGTTTGTGCCAAAAAGCTGGCACCAGCAAGTCCAAAAGTTTGAACCAAGTTTGATTAAACACAAGCTAAAATTTGGCTAAAATATACAGCAGCAATATTCAAACGCTAGGTATAAAAACCTTTAGAGGCAAATTTCGCCAATAGGAGTTACCCAAACTTCTCAAACCTCACAGAATAAGGGTTAGTTTTTAAAATCAACAATATATATTATCCGTGTGTGTGTGTTTCCACAACAACGTCAAACGGACTTAAGGGGAAAATATAAAATGCAAAAATAATAAAGGATATGGGCCTTTTTAAGGCTTGGTCAGATTTTCAAACAATTCACATATTTATTTTACTTGAAGTTTAACAATCGTGCTATAACTACAATTGCAATTTGAGTTAGCATTTTCATTAGAGAATTCATTAGATTTATAGCGCCACTTTATTGAAGGCTGTCCAGTTCACACTGGGACTGAGGACAACAGACATATAGATTTGTGTTAGAAGTGCTGCTGGTTTACAGTAAGGAGGGAAAAAATTGCCTCATGATGACAGAAAACTCACTCACATGACAACACCGCTAATCATCAATCCTGTTACACCACAGGAACTTTTCTGCTGTAAGGTGAGGCAGGAAGAACCTGCCACAGTGACACGTCACGCATTCCATGTGGTGGGCATGTCTCCTCTTGATCCGTATATACAGCTCAACTCAATCAATACAAACGATCCTGCCAGGGTCCTGCACTGCTACAGCTACACACGATACTCTGCTCTTCCAAAAACATTACAAATACTTCAATCAAATGTAGCTGACTGGTTCTGAAGTGTAACAACATACACTGTAGGTACAACTTGTGAAAGCTTATTTACATATTTCATCAAACTATCCTCCCCTTGGCACAGATTCGCTGTAATTTTCAGAAATAACCTGTTTCCAAACCCTCCCAGCACCTTTTCAAGCAGCGAACAGTTCTCATTTGCTGGAGCTCATTTCGAACTCATCAGTCCAGTTCGTCCATGCAGCTCGATGGGAGAAAGATCAGGAGACTAGGGAGGACAAAAAACAGCACTCTCTAAACATTTAGTTTTTCTCTGGACCGAAAATATAATTTTGGCACAATTATGAAGAAGCTTGGGATCACTATCCAGTTGAAGAATGAAATTTGATTAAAAATCCAAGGGTAGCACCAAATTTCTGGTAGTTTGGTAAGAATATCACAAGGTCCCTTATTAGCACCATGCAGCTGATCTCCAACTAGTCCTGAGCGGTCTGAAACTTTTTAGTAAAGGAACACACATTGGGGGCAACTTTCAGTACTGAATTACAGCGAAACCTGCAACAAACAACGTCGTGATGGCAGGCATCCTTTCTAAAGACGATCCTAAAACCCCTCCATGATCTTTGTGAACTTGTCTGTGATCTCTTAATGTCCAGATTGCAATCAGTAAGATTCCTGTCAATATATAGTCAAAGTCAAGCAGAATGTAACATACTGGGCAAACATAAGATAAACAAGAACATAAAACTGTTTCAACTCAAACAGAAGTTTCCTGTGGACGAAGACGTCTGGTGTGGAGGTGGGCAACTGTTTACGATTTGTCAAGGGAGGGGTTACGGGGTCGGGGGAGGCACGGTTTTGTTCTGATGGGGGGTTGCCGTGCAATTCCGATTTGGTGACGAGGAGGGGGTAGCATGTGATTTAATTTTGGTGTGGGGTGGCACACAATTTCATTTTGTGGGCTGTTGGGGGGTGGGGCTCAATTTTGTTTTGGGGATGTGTTGGGGGGAGTGTGGCAAGGATTTATTTTTTTTTAAGGTGTGGGTGTTGGAGGACGGGAGGCAATTTAGTTATAGGGAAGCGTTTAAGGGATGAGATGCAATTTCTTTTTTTTTTTTTACTTTTGGCACAATTTCTTGTTGGCCAAGGAGACGGTTTTCGCTTTTTTGTCGCAGCAGCAAAATTTTTACGAAATTTTAAATGTAAAGGATATCCTTATTTTCACCAAAGTAACATCTGATGAACTTCTACAGACAACCATCTGTATCCTAGAAATTCATGCCGAAACCGCGAATTTGAACATGAGACATCGACGTCCCCATCGTTAAAAATTCCATTTCCATTGTTTTTATAAAGCTAAAGTACTGCTTTGTTCACTTGGAGCCAAACACTAACATGAGTCCATAAGATTGATCTGGCAACCCACATGAATTGTAGAAGAAATCAGGTGTACTACAGTAGCTTACAGTATTTTTGGGGAATATATCAGGAAATACCAAACCTTCAAAAACAAAATTTAATACAAAAACTCAGCACTGAAGAACCCTCACATATATTGGTCATGTAAAAGGCTCCCAATCTTAAAGTGGGCAACAGGGGCAGTCAATCGTTGGTTGGCATATCAGGCCCTCACAGAAGATAGAATGTCTGCATATTTCATTACAACCCGATAAATAGGGCGCTTTCACGCACCAGGAGGTCTCCTAGCGTCTCTTCCGACTCCTCTGACATTTTTATTAATGTAATCCAAAACTAAATTTAGCCTGAAACATTTTCACATTTTAAAATTTTATGCAAAATCTTCAAAATCAAGACTGAACTGAGTAGTGCGAAATTGAATTTCACGGCTGCTGTTAAAGGGGTCAACCTGATGGAGGGCAGTTCCGCTCCCCTGGGATTTCATCCCGTTCCTGCAGAAAATATACACCGCTCCCACCCGCAGACTATAGGTTTGGGCCTGCTTCTGCCGCCGTTACGTGTGGAGTCACTAATAAATTGTTTTCCGCTGAAAAAATATGGTCATCATGGTGACTTCACCACAGGCCATTTAGTCCCAATCAAAACGAAGCACATAGTGTTATTTTTGCCTACAGACAACTTAAACCATCACATTTATCATAGCAAGCAAATGGCAGCTCCCACTGTATTGACCTTGACTGAAAATAATCACCAGACCTGCCCTCAGTCAGCTTTTCTGTGGTTTACTGACCTTCTTAAAGCTGCCTAACCACCATCCCTGCAGCTTCCAAGAATGCAGTTTGCATATTCATGAGCTTTTCTGTTATTTTGCTGTTGTGTTTTTATACTATTTTATAGTGACTCATCCAGCAACTGACTTCCAACAACCCAACAAACCACCTGAAATACCACTGCAACCACCAAGCTCTGCACTATTTTACTGAATACACATATGGGCTGTCCCACTCCCACCCAGACACTTCAATTAAGGCCATGCATCTGGAGGGGGGGGGGGGTCCCACAGGAGTGCAGACCCCTACAGCACCGTGTCTGAAAGGCAGAGTAAAAATAATTTGCATGAATATATTTTTTAATTTGGTGGTCATTTGGTGTCAGTATTGTGACACTGTTTATGGTGAAAATTTCTCGAGGTATTGTGATATATTTCCACCATATCGCCCACCCTTTAAGTGGGCAGGTGCTATTCTCAACTGTCCAGGCACCTGCCTTCATTTGCCCTCCCTGCTCACCCCCCACACCTCCATCCCGTCCCCTCCCCCTGAGCAAGCTCTATGCGATTTCGGCTCAGGTGCATGTCAGCGTCTGCCAGGGCCCTCACCGCAGGCTATCGCCTTCCAACAGCTGACTCCCCAGAACCGCCAACAAATGGTCCTGCATAAAATTAACCCCTTTAAATGGTCAGGGAACGCGCCGTCAGCTCAAACGCAAGGAATATCCTCTCTAAAGGCAAACGAGCCGGGTGTGGGGGACATCAAAGATGACAAATCTGGCCGTAAAGACGAAGATCTGCTGGAATACATCATTTAAAAAAAACTACGATGTAGATTCATACCCCAGAAGAGGAACCATTCCTACTGGATTCCCATGGATTAGAAAGAATGCGACCAGGCAGAAGCCACTACTAGTTCATTTCAGATTAAACAAACACCAGGTTGGTGAACCAGACCTACTGTATTTGGGTTTAAACTTAGCAAGTCAAATCATACGATAATTCAGTTCAAACCCACCAAGCCTGACCAAGAGGGTCCCGTTCCTGCTGCGTTTGGAAAGCTTGTAGTCATGAGTCACGTAACCCTTGAATAACTCGGTCTGTATCACTGTTCACGTAATTACTGGATAATAAACATTAGAATACAAAAAGGGGTGAAACCAAGGATGGCCAACACTAGCTCTGGAGAACCACCACACATCTCAGGGTTTGGTTGCAACACAGGATCAAGGCAGCTAGGATCTAAGATTTAAGCCCACCTAAGATAAAAGCCCGGTGGGTGATGATGAAGTAGTCAGGAGCTCAAACAATCAATCAATCAATCAATCAATCAATCAATCAATCAATCATCTTTTCCCTCGCAGTGCAGCATCAGCACACTAGAGGGTCACCTACTGCCACTGACAAGTGTTTTCCCAACCAAAAAGATCTCCGTTTATTAGTCCAGCGGACTGTGTCGGACTAAAATAGCCCACTTTCATAATATGTTCCATCGTGCAATACCAACGTCTCCACATTTCTCAACTTTTAGACACACGTTTTTACTTTAAATAATGTTTCAAAGGGATTCGCAGTGATCCGATGCGCTCTGTTCTAGAGAAATGTCCAGTGTCAGAATTGCTTAGAGTGGTGGCGAATGGAACCAGACGTCCCAAAAGCCCACACACACAGAAAATGGGTACAAATGCAGAGTCTGAGAAACAGTTCGGGAATAAAACGTATTTCTTCACATTCATTTACAGAAGATTTACTACTATTTCAGCAAAATCAACATGCCATGTAAAACCACGTGTAGGTTCAGCGGAGAGTGAGTTTAAAGGCTGGATATAAACCCTTTAACAGGGACAGTGTGGCTACGTCCCAAACCTCATACTAATACACTAAAAAGTGAATAAAAATAGTACAGAACGGTTAAAAACTAATGGGGAGGGTGGAAGGTAAACAGCCGTGAGGTTTGGGACACAGACACAGAAAACGGGGGCACAAGTTGCTAACTTGCCCTACATCCACCTCCCTCACCCTTCTGTCTTATTTACAACGGTTTACTTGTGTTTATTTACGTCTTATAAAGAAATAAATGTTTATTTATGGTCCTGGAGAGCCTGCGTGACCTAAAAACTTTATTAAACCTCCCCCAGATAGCAAGGTTCTGGCTAGCCAGGTTAGCTTAGCAGGGCTGGGAGAAAAACAACTAAAAAATCCTGAGTTTAGTTTTAATTTTATAAAAGCTTTAAAATCTTACCGTCATAAACTGCTCCGGGGGTGTCCAGGTTTGAGGAAACGTGTGTAATTTCGTCGTCTTTCCGAGGAAAATACAAAAGGTGGGGGGAGTTCCCGGCTCAAACCGCCCACAGCGAGCCCCAGCGAGACCTCATCCCAGAGACGGGCGCCCCGAGGCGGCTACGCGTCGCTCCGACCTGCGGGGCCTCTATCGGAGGGTAAAAACGACATTAAAAATGTAAAAGAAAGAAAATAATAAAATCCAACATGGGCTAAATCGCTTGGGTGGTCGGGCAGTATCTATTCACAATCCACAGCCGAGAGGAAACCGAAGAAAACCGAGCAGAAGCAGGGAGAGATCGGTAGGTAGGAGCGTTAGGAGCCCGGTCCGCTGGAGCTGGTCCGGACCGCTGCGCGCTGTGGCGTGTGTCCGGTCCCGCAGCGCTTCGAGCCGGACAGACCAGGAGCAAACCTCCGCAGCGCCGCCCTCGCACGGGGGTGCAGTCACAGAGAAACAGAAAGGTGGGGGTTGCAATACAGGTTCCTGTATAATAATTTACACACACACACACACACACACAAATATAAATAAATATACCATACACTTATGCCACACCGCTATACTGTCTATTGTTTTTGACATTCCTTGCACTTTTTTTTCAAGGTTACGTTACTGTTACATTGTTGTGTCTATTTAATGTGGTGTTTGTATGGTTTCCGTTGTAATTTACACTCTGTTGAATGTTAAATTATACTATTTGAACGTTGAGTAGAGATGAGTTGTGTTGCTTTAGTTCAGTGATCTTTTTTCAAGGTGTTTTAGGTCAGGGGTCTTTTTCTAGGTGGTTTAGTTCATGGAGCCTTTTCTGGCTTTTAGTTCAGGGGTCTTTTTCTAGGTGGTTTAGTTCAGGGAGCTTTTTTCTAGGTTTATTTTCACACCAGCTCCTCAGGAGAGTGTGTTTTAGTGAAAGGCAGTTTATTCTTTTTTTTTTTTTTACGTCTATAGTCTTCTCTGTGAGAGTTTCTTAATGAAAAGACAGTGCGGTGTGATTAAACACTGGAAATAAATAAAGTAAATAAAATAAATGAAACAAGAAAAAGAGCTGCTGCAGCGCCACCCAGCGGAGGACAGGGGTGTTTCAAGCTGATGGACTCTGAAGGGGA
The DNA here is from genome assembly GCA_037577275.1 of Bryconaethiops microstoma. NCBI lineage: Eukaryota > Metazoa > Chordata > Actinopteri > Characiformes > Alestidae > Bryconaethiops > Bryconaethiops microstoma. Next base: position 2,966,083 of record JBBJLS010000002.1, read on the forward strand.
TTTCTGTAGAGGAATTTCCAAATACAGCTGATTTATTTCAGCCGAAAAGAGAAGCTTGTTTGATAGGAATGTTCCTGACCTCTTATCTAGATGGACTGGCTTACTTTTGTACTGTTTTTCAGAGCCTAATGGAGTATGTCCCCATCCTGGGCTGTGTCCAGAACTGAAGCTTCAATGCCTTGCTGCCCACGTTACCTGAGTCAGTGCCTCGGAAAACAGTGCTGTGATGAAGGCATCTGCATCCGAACTGCGTTTGAGACCAATCGGACAGGGTGGGTGGGTGCAGGCTTTTGTTATGTTTAGGATCCAGCCATCCTGGCGTTCATTTTCGCCCAGCATTTTATTGCTGTTCTTGGTTTTCCTTTCTGAAAACCTACCCATGGTGTTTAACCAGAGCTGTTATGGGCTTGGGAACTAGTGCAGGGATGGGCCTAGGCCTGCTAGATTTTGGCCTGATTGTCTTTTATTCAGGTTCATTCAAGCCAAGTCGAGTAAATTTGTCATTTCAGCCATATTCAGTACACAACTAAATAAAACAACGTTCCTCCAGGATCATGGTGCAAGACCAAAAACAGACCCACAAAGAACAAAAACAGAATGTCACTAGACTAAGCTAACCTTCTCATGCGTGTCTCCTCCACCACCAGGACACATTTCACCCTTAAATCTTTATCTGAGCAGCACAGATAAAAGGCGTTCAAAGAAGTGAGGTTTTCAAGCCGCCTTCTGACCTTGGGGACAAAATCACATCGTTTAAATCACAAAATAAATTTTAAAAACCCATTAATTTGTGCCAGTAAGTGATCCCACTCATGCACCCACTTTGGCTCCTCACTTCTTTGGTAACACCGGCATCGACCCTGTAGGGACGACTTCATTGAGTCACCGCCTTAATTACTGGGCTTAATTACTCAGGAGGACGAGGTGTGATTAACCCTTACAACTCAGACTATATCAACTCTTTCCTTTGAATCATACAGTCAAGTTTTTTTTTCACCTCAAAGACAATAGTTATCATCCTTTCCCCTCATTTTCCTCTCAAGTGTGGAGAAGGATGAAATCGCAAAAACACGGCTTTAAACTAAAGTAAAGTGGCATTTGGCAGAAACCCTTATCCAGAGCAACTTACAGTCATTAGTCACAGGGACAGTCCCCCTGGAGACACTGAGGGTTAAGTGTGTTGCTCAAAGACACAGTGGTAGAAAGTGGGGGGTTCAAACCTGCAATTTTGTGGTCGTCGGGTTCACAGGCGAGTGTTTTACCCAGTTGTACACTACCACCACCGTGGTGCTTTATTAACACATGAATGACAAACAGGAGACTAAACGAGAATCTAACTGAACTAACATAGGTCTAAGTAAAAGAAACAAAGTGAGACTGGGGTGGAAAATATGTAAACATGAACATAAGGGGGGAAAAAGCACAGAGCAAACTATCAAGCCAAAACCACGGAGCGAAAAGAGCAGAGCAGGAACACCAATTAAAAATCACAGAGGTGAAAAATATCAAGGATGAGAGAAACTGAGCAAACACACTAATTCAAACCCACAGAGACACAAAAAAAACCCCCACCGAGAACCAACCAAAACTAAAGGGGCTACAGAAATACACTCAGTTAAACACATGAGAAACACCTGGGCAGGTGGAAGACTAAAGAGGAGGCGGGGCTTAGACCCAATCATACTCACACAGAACAGACACGTAAACAAAGACACATGGAGAGTGTAAACAACAACATAGACCAGAAAACGGGGAGAAGACAGGGAGAACGTTACACTGTCCATGCTTTTGTTACATCTAGATTAGACCACAATGGCATCCTCTTTGGCTTCCCCACAAAAAAAAACAATCAGGAAGCTTAAATATGCCCACCTCTTCACAGACATCCACCAACCCGTTCCTGAAGAGATCCGCTGGCTTCTTGTCCTTCTACTCTTCACCCACAAAATTCTCCACAATTTGTTGCATCGTATCTAGCTGATCATCTTCAGAGTCCCTCTCCTCTCTCTTGAGACCTACCTTTTCAAACCAGCTTGAAATCGCTGACAGCATTCTGTTCTGGTGTTACTGTGTTTTGTCATCATCTTATTTGGGTTTTTTTTCTTTCTCCTTTATGTTTTAGCCTTTTGTAAAGCAACTTTTGAGTATTTAGAAAAGCGTTATATGAATTGTGTGCTAGTCTTACCATGTGAAATACCACTGCTTGTCATTATTTATCTACTACTGATCTGTTGCAAGCAGTAACAGACTCCTAACAACTATTCTAGTGTTACTAGTAATTCACTTAACTGTAAGTTATTTATCTACAGTATTTATACCCCAGCATTAGTGTATATAGCACAGTGTATTTCATAATGAGTATTTCCTGCAGTTTTTTTAAGTGGAGTTAGACTTTAGATATTTTATATTGTTCTTATCTCTGTGCGTCCGTGCAGTTGTAACATAATAAAGTTTTCTGATTCTGAGTCTAAGATAAATGTATTGTTATAGATAGAGGATGTAACTGGACACAGAAAATTAGTAAAAAAAAAACACCAAAATGGGCAGAAAATTTAGTAGCGACTGATCAACACCTTGGATTATCAGTGTGCAGTGCATGAAAGGTCACCTTTCCAGGCCTGCAGAACACATCAGTGTAAGAAAAGCCCCAATAAATAAGAATATTTAAGGCCTGTAAAAGGAATCCCATGCCAAAATTATTTTTTAAAGAATTTATTCACAATGTGTGCTTAGTTTTCAATATGTTTGGATGTTTCTGGTCTTTGTGAAGAACTTCTTGTACTAAATCCAAAGACCTGTTGCAGGTTATCAGCATCAATATTAAAGGGACACTTCAGCCTTTTTTCATCACGGGGTCTGTCCCTCACATCTGTAGCACTAACCGAAAACCATCACTTTGAAACAAAAACCTGAAAAAGAAAACCTGGATAAGAAATTGCAACGTTGGTGAGGTATCAGAGTCAACCACGTCCTTCACGCCCTCTCGTCTTTCAGCAGACTCCGAATCCCATCTCGTCTTGACGTGTACGGCGCGTGTTTGAGACTCAGCAGGCTGGCAGGGAACAGATTTCCACTGGGCGCATACATCTCCTCCCCTTTGGGCCCCATCAGAAGTCGCAGGGTTTTGTTCCTGGACAAGATCTTCTCATAGAACTCCACCCCGCCGGTAGCGTACCCCCGGGACAGAGTGGCGGCCCTCTTGTCCGAGTGATACTCTAGCCACTGGCTGATGGCATCTGAGGCTAAAAAGTACGACACGGCTCCCAGACCAACAGCAACCAAGTTAACCCCAGCCCTGAGAATGAGGGAACCAGGGAGGAGCCCGAAGATCTGTTTGAGGGCCACACAGTAGATCCAGGCTCCAGCCAGACAGGCTGGGGCAACGGCAGCCTGGAGCATCGGCCCCCCACACTCCAGCCGAGACACCTGTTGGGTCAAGCATTGGAGGGAAGAATCAGCATGAAGTGGTGATTAAAAAAAAAAAAAAAGTCAAACACTTTAGGTGACACTGCCCCCAAATGGCCAGAGGAAATATTGTTTTACCAGAGCTCTGTCTTAGGGGTGGGCAATGAGGCAAAAATATATTTATCAAGATTGATGGCGCTTTCCCACTTGCTCAAGGAACCATGCTGTATTACGAACAAATGTTTTTCTATTACTAATAAAGCTGCTTGGCCAAAAACGGGACGTAACCGAGCTAGCTGTGTCACTGTTTTCTGATTGGTTGAAAGCTTTTTTTACTGTCCGCATTAAAAACAATAATGGAGAGACAGACTAACAACTGGGAAGTGGATGAAGTTCAAGCTCGACTGTCTGTTTGGGCTGAAGATAAATTTCAGTGGGAGTTTCTGTGACTCCAACAAATGTATCTTTTAACTCTGTGAGAAACGTGAAGGTGATCCAGGACGTCTCTAACGAGTTCTCTGGGTTCGGTTCTCATCACACGGAAAAAAATAATAATGACTCAAACAAGACTGTATATGTAATAAAAGACCACAGTACCAAAAGCGGCTCTGACAGAAAAACTTGAGACGTTGCTTTACCAGAGCTCTATCTTACGGGTGGGCGACGTGGCAAAAATATACTGTGATATTTCGGCATACGATATTTGACATTTAGTTGCAAGTCATTTTGCCTCTTTTACTTTGCGTAGACCCTCAAAGACCAGAAAGTTGTGAGAAATAACGCAAAACACACCTCCCGCGCCACTGCGAACCTCTGAGCGTCCAGGGACAACACTAGGGCGCTCTTCAGAGCCGTTCCCACCTCGCTGTCCCACTCCACCTCTTTGCCGTTGATGAGAATGGTTCGGTTGGTGATTCCAGACGGGTCGTCGGACGTGCTGTTGAAGTTGGCCGGGATTCCGACCTGCGCGCCCGAGGGGAGCCACGGGACCCCTGCCCCCACAGGATGGAAACCATAGGCGGCGAAAGCGCTGTATTTAGCAGAGGAGCCCACGGCCGAATCCCTTAGGACCTGCTGGAACACGCTCTCCAGCTTCTCCGACAGCACGGCCGGCTCCCCTCTGCTCCAGGCTTGGTACACCTTCCTGTAAGTGCTGTCTGGAAAGACATGGTAGAAAATGTTGGCAGCGAAGACGCCCCCGCAACCCGTGAGGAGGAGAGGGGTCCGATACTTCTGCACCAGCGCAGAGAACTTCTGAAAGACGGACGCCATGGCCCTCCCTGGCTGGTGGTATGTCTGTGGTAAGTTAAAAAAACACAGACGGTGTATTAAGACTGCACAGTGTATCTTCTGTTAATGCTTTCGCAGTATTAATCTCTGCAAATCTGACATTACAAAAGGCTGCAATATGCAAATGAGCCTCTAACCAATCACAATCTTTCTGACAGGGCGACCAATCACAGCTCCAGGCGAGTTAATTGGGTGTTCTGATGAATCGAGGTTTCATGTAATACAACAAATATTTTAACCATTAAAGGTGTTGGTGAATCGGTGCACGAATGGTTGGGGTAGCCAGAATAAGGAGATATATTTAAATATGTTGGTTTTGTGACATCACAAAAACCGATTTGAAAACTGGCCACTTTTGTCGATTCTTTTCCATAAATGGACTGCATGGATTAGGGGAGTACATGTACCATTCGAAACAATATTTACAGGCTTTCTAATTCCAGAAAATAGATTATATGAGCCCTTTAATAACTTAAAAGAAATCGCAATTGCAATACGGAGCCGTGAAATTGCAACACTGATTTCATGCAGTCCTATGGCATATGGTCCATCCACCACCATTGTTTAGAAATCTTGGTTGTTAGGTTTCTCTACAATAAACCACTTTGCATCCAAAACACTCTAATTTTACCTGCATCTTAACAGTTGTACATACAGAGACTTTGAAAAAATAGTGAAATTCACTCTTTAAGTCAATGCCCTCTGTTTTATAGTCACTAGCCTTTTTCCCCATACTTCTGTTCTTAAACCAGTCAGCAATAAATAAATGAATAAACTAATAAAACTGAATATTTGAGCGCTGGAAGGAGCTGGACGGCTCGAGCTTGCCCGGATGTTCGAGGCTGCAGGTCTAAAGATAAACACACATGTACAGTCTAAGTCGTATAAAGATGTTTTAAAGATGAATTATAGAAGTTTGAACAGAAACGTACAGTTAAATGAGTCTCATTTCCACAAGGACGGCATGATCACAGCCCACCGTCCTCTAGACCCCTCTGGTCGCACCAATTCTGCGTCCTTCAGGAGAACACATTCCACTCCGTGCACGACATACATACACCCTACACCCTAATGAGGGTACATATAAACACGTATATACATACACACTTACACACGTACACAATATGGACAAAAGTATTGGGACGCCTGACCATTACACCAGCTGGGTCTTGAATTACATTGCACTCAAATCCACAGACTTTAATACGGAGTTTACGTTTACGGCATTTAGCAGACTCTCTTATCCAGAGCGACGTACATCTGTGCTTAAGTCGTCTACTAAAATCAACACCTGCTTTTTATCAAGTTACTGCCATCTAAGTTCCACACCCACAATTTGCAGTCGGTCCCCATTTGCAGCTATAATAGCTTCCACTCTTCTTGGAACACTATCCACAAGATTTTGGAGTTTTTGTGTGAAGCTTGCTTTGTGCACTGAGGCACAGTCATGCTGGAATAGAAAAGATTATTCTCCAAACTGTCCAAAATGTCTTGGTCTGCTGAAGTATTAAGACTGCCCTTCACGATTCAGTAATTAAGAGGTGTGTCCCAATACTTTTGTCCATATAGTGTTCTTGAGAAGGACAGGAACTACTGCTATCGACTTCTCGTGAACACAAGAGCCAGAGTGAAAGCATCAAAGATAAACATGTAGAAAGGTACAGTAACAAAAACAGCCTGTTTAAATATAAACAAAGGCTGGAAAATGTAATAATAAGAGTAACAGAGTTGTATTCTTGTTATACTTTCAAACAACTAAATTCTTGTGACATCTTTCCATTTGCAGCAGCAGTGACAAAAAAGAAAAACACACAACAGGGCAGGTAATACAAAATAAACTGCAGGTCATAGTAATGAGACAAGCAGCATGTAATAAAATAAACATCTGAAACAATATCGAAGTGTGCAATGGCAGCCTGTAGTTAAATACATATGCATAATATAGGCCATTCAAAAACACCTTAGTGAACTGTTAATGTTTAAATATTGGGCAGAATAATTCGACTTTTGTTGGATTACATGAAGACCTCGATATCACTATTGCAGAGACTAATATCGCGATATAGTCGATATATCGTGCTGCTTCAGCTCCCACTCCTTGTAAAGAATGCCTCTAGCCTCTGTTTATACTCGGTTAGGATGCTTTTGTGTGTTTAAAACGATGGACGACAACAAGCACGTCATTCCTACATTCAAAACGTCCCATTTATTTAAAAAAAAATAAGTTTAATCTTCACGTGTTTTCGGAGTGAGAAGATTCCACCTTCAGCTCCATCACTGCTGGAGCAGACCACTCTCTGAAGAGGGGGAGGTTGGAACTTTTTTACTAGATTTAAAAAAATGCTTTCGAGGGCATAATGTCGGATATATAATTATCTAAAGCCCCTTTGTAAACTGTGCAGGCTACATTCCAGCCTGTAAATGAACCCTCAGGTTAAAATATCGTGTTAGATCAGATCGAGAACTCTCCGGGCGAGACCATTCTATTTATAGCAGCAGAAGCGATATGAAGACTGTGTTTTTCTTTATGGCGCAGGAGAAGAGAGCAGAGAGAAGAAGCCGCGGCGTTTTGGCTCTCTTCATGAGGAAAATCTGTTGACTAAAATTGTTAGAGGGATGTGGGGAAGGTTTTTGGGACTGTTCTCTCTAAGCAAGCCATCAAAGCCTGGGCTGGGAAGCTGGAAGGTCCTTCCGTCGAAAACTGATGCAGCTTGCTTGGTAAGGGGACCTTCTCACAGAGAGACTTCTAACTCCAAAACTTGAGGGGTTTCTCACACAAGAATATGTGTCAGTGGCTGAATAAACTGGTCAGGCTATGCCGGACACCAGTAAAGTGCAGTTAGTGTCTCTAAACGACCGTTTCAGCCTTTCTGGGGTTCAAAGGGAAATTTAAAGGGATTTTTCCATGTGTTAAGGAATCTGCTTATGTTAGTCATTAAGATCAACTGAAAGCAATCCCGAGTGCTTTGGTGTGACATGGTCAACCGTAGAGAACAACCCAAGTTATTTTTTATGCAGTGGTGGTGGGAGCCGGGAGTCGTGATGCGTGACTGTAGTGCCTGTAGATTACAGCTGTTTTATATACAGTCATAAAAAAAATCCAAAATTTCATAACTGTCATGAAGACAATCTATCAGGCAGTGTATTCGTGACCATTTTTATGTAAAAACTCTGCTTGTGGAGGCGGTAGACCTGGACCCGAACTTAGGATGTCCGGTTCCCTCCACAGCCACTGCGAGCTGTTCTGGATTCCCCTTTAATTTGAGGAGAGCGCTGAAAAGGTGGTCCTTTAAATTCATGTGTGGTGGGCTTGGACGTGAATCAAAATTACATCTACACTACCAGTCAGCAGTTTTTGTACACCACACTTATTCCCACTTACCGTTTTCAAAACTGCAGATTTTTATTCTTGTTAAACTGAAAAGTTGTTGAGTGAACAGCTATAAATGAAAATCTATCAAATAAACCCAGTTTCCCTTCTAATAAATGAAAATCCATCAAATAAAGCCAGTTTCCTTTCTAAGATGAGAGAATCTGTAACAGTGCAGGTCCGACTCCTATTAACTGGTTGTTGGT
>JBBJLS010000002.1:3008668-3023807 GCA_037577275.1 Bryconaethiops microstoma
TATTGGACTTCCATGAGGAAAGAGGTCTGGAAATGGTTAGAGAACACTTTGCCACACATAAAACCACTCTTTACTGTCATAATGTTAATTGTATTTATTGTATTATTAATATTAAACTTAACACTACTGTCCAGTAGTACACAGGTTTTAAGTATAATTTTCCCAGATGCCTAAGACTTCTGCACAGTACTGTATATCAGTAACAAAAACCATCTGGTAAATAAAGATTTTGAGTGGTTCACATGGGAGAATAGGATTCCGTCCAGCCATTCAGGCAGAATTAGGAACCATGATGTACCAGCGAATGTCACTGGACTCCTAACATAACGTCCTCCATTATAAACTGCTCTGAATAAAAACATTTTTGAAATATGAGTATAAAACCTGTTTTAAATCTTGATCTGTCTACTTCAAAATTCTATTGCTTCAATAAAAAATATTTACTGAAGGTATTAGAAAACAAAGCTTTCTTTCAGAAAAGTACTTTACAGCTATATATGACAATGCATCATATTGAAATACCCAGCATATCACAAATTTTTAAATATTGCAATAGAACTGCACTGTACACACGATGCCATCATATTGTGGGGCCTATTAATGCTTACTAAAGGCAGAAACGTTCTAATCATAAGGTTGAAAACGGTCAGCACACGCACGTGAAATTGACAACAGTTCACTGAGCATCATATTTTGTGATTTACTGTCAGTTACGCGCGCGCGCGAGCGCGTGTGTGTGGGTGTGTGTGTGTGTGTGTGTGTGTGTGTGTGTGTGTGGTTTTTTTTCAGCCTTATGATAGCTTATTGGAATGTTTCTATCTGTCACAGTGAGAATTATCTGACCTTAGAAAGAATTAATAGGCCCAGAAATATGATGGCATCATGTGTACAGTACAATTTTATTGCAATATTTAAAGATTTGTGATATCCTGATTATTGCAACATGATGCATTGTCTTATATGACTGTAAATTACTTTTCCAAAAGAAATCTTTGTAAGTGGTCCTGGCCTAAGAAAACATTTGAGACACTTTTATTTTATAGATGCCATCTTTGGCGATGTGACTGGGGCAAGTTTTTAGGTGACTGGACTGAGACTGGAATCAGGAGCAAGTGTGTGTCCATCATTGCATTGCTTGCTTAAAATGTTCATTTAAACCACAGATAACAATCAATAGCCTGTGTTTCTCAAGCTCACTCACACAACATAATATGTACTCGGTGTCCAAACTCCACTTCATATTCTTGTTTCAGTAAAAAGAAACAGGCAAGAGAAGGCCATTAAGCAGCATTCCACTGTCATTTTGACATTTTTCTTGGGCATTCATTTTTACAGAGCTGTTGTCTGTCAGCCAGACTGTTAAAAAAAATGTTTGGGACTCTATAACATTTTGAGTTCAACAATAAATAAAAAGTGAACAGAATGTAAAACACAGATTAGTGTTCTTTTAACTTCCAATTAAAAGGTCAAGGAACTCAAAAGTTTAAGACAGTCCAAGTATTAACAGTTTTTTTTTATTCATTGAAATGAGCCCAAACCGCACAGTCCATGATGGTTGACTATTTTGCTGTAGAATAATTTAAAAATATGTTTGCCAGCTTAAGTTCTGGATCTAGTTCAATCTTGTAGATGCTAGAATTAAGCTGAAGAGTACAAATATATAGCCAAATGCTAAGCACACTTGATAGGACAGTCACTCCTATTCCACCCCATGACAGGAATGCAGGTGAAGAAATTAGGTGAGCCTGATCGAAGATTCAAACTTTATTCTTTAAACCAGTTGACGCTAGGTTCCCTAGACCCTAAGCTAGAGCCTATATAGCCTATACAGCCAATCCACCCCTGTGTACGGCAGTATGCCAGGTATCCGAGCCAAGTTCTGCCTGACCTGCAAGCAGCAGCTTTGGTGTCCCTCCTGCTCTCTGCCACATATTAAGAATTAATGCGGCTCATCTGCCTATTGATTTGTTAGCCACGAATTAGTGGTCCAGCTTTGATGTCGTTCTAATGCCACTGTATGGAAGATTCTAGATAAAATTATGGAGGCTTTGGTGCATAAGCTTGTTATTTCAGGGGATTACCGGGGCTGCAGCTGAACGATCGTTTTCATTCGCCTTCACGCAAACTGGATTACGTCTCTCCATTTTTCCCTTATACCAGCAAAAAAAAAAGAAAAATCTCAAACTCATCGCCGATTTCATACTGCTGGCCATGAACTCATTTCAGCATTTTGAAAGGGATGAACCTATGTAGTCAAAGCCAAATGGGTGATGAATGGATTCTCTTTTAAAACATTCTGCTGAACGGTACAAACGCACAGGGAATTCTTCATTATTGTGGTGCTCGGCACAGTCAACATCACATTTCAAGTTCAAATCAAATATTGTGGCAGGACAGCAAACCTGCTGAATAATTCCTAACTGTTAATGAGATCCTCACGATGGGATTAATACCATTCTGACAAGTGTGCTATGAGATATTTCATGTTTCATTTTAGGGCGGCGGGCTTGATTCAAGTGACTGGGAGCTCGCATGAGCCCACGTCAGTATTCGTTACATTTACATTTCCAAGTTTAGTCTGCCCACACTTGCCCTCCTTTCGACAGTGAGGTCTTGTCGGAAAGACACTAGAAAGTACAACGGCTTCCGCTGCATTCACTGACTCACTTTCTAAATAAGACCATTTCTTCGTGAGAATACCAGGCGGATACACTTTAGGACGTGCGACAAGTGCACTTCCTCTGAACTCATCCGTGAACAACTACTAATTTCCTCCACATTTCACTAGTAGGAAAGTTCACTCAGGAACCTTTTTCTGCTAGTGTAAGATGCAAAACGGACATTCCACTCTCTCTTAGATTTGTGTCTGATGGAAGATCATGTAGGAGGTTAGGGCAGAAAATTGGTGGAGATGGCTGGCTGCTAATGACGCCCTCTTGTGGATAATTTTCTCTGCTAAAAATAAAAGAGCAACAAGAAAACTTGGTATATAAAACCCATTTATGGTAGGAGAAACTTGCTGTGAGTGGTGATGGTCAGAGTGCCAATGCTATAACACTGAAAGCACCTATAATGGGTATGTGAGTGTCATTAATGGACCATGGAGCAATGGAACAGGGCCTGATCTGATAAATCACACTGGACCTGGTTATGTCAATGTCCAGGTGTGTGTGCATTACTTACCTGGGGAAGTGATGGGACCAGGATACACTATAGGAAGAAGGCAAGCCAGCAGAGTAAGTGTGATGCTCTAGGCAATGTTGAGGAACATCACAATGTTGAGGAACATCACAATGAGTTCAAACTGTTGACACGGCCTCCAAATTCCCCAGATCCCAGTCCGATAGAGCACTTGTGGGACGTACTGGACAAACTAGTCCGATCCATGGAAACTCCAACATGCAGCTTTTACATTAATATGACTAAATATACTAAACACAACATTAACTACTGTTTTACAAACAAAACAAATCTAGATACTTGTTAGTTTACATTTATTCTTTCATTATTATTGTGTTAACTTTGCTGGCAGAAAGACACTTTGTAACACACTGGGAAGAATGGCTTTAAAGAATATGAATAGGTGCCTAAGAACAGTACCGTATTTATATATATACTCAAATATACACACACAAATACTATATACCATATGAGCAACACCCACACAGCCTGACTGACAATCATGCACTGTACAGACACACATGTACCCCCACACCGCCCACTCAGACCACATAAATCATCTCAGGATAAGGCATCAGTGGGCAATTGATAGCATGACGCATGACACCACTGCTTGCGCATCTGGTGTCTGCTCCGATTCCCATTCTCCACCACTGTGGCTCAGGCTAAGCCTCCTGAGTGATGTGTGTGTGTGTGTGTGTGTGTGTGTGTCTGTCCATGTAGAAAGCCTACTAGGACACTTTCCCCATTCTGCTCCGGTTCCTCCTTACCTCATTACACAAATCCATCCCTTAGCTAACAGCCTCCTCTCTCCTGACAGCATGACAAGTCACGATGCCGCCACAGAAGTATTTCCTCATTCTAAGCCTCAGCTCTTAGCCTGTGACGTGAAACGCTGCTTACAGTAAATATCACTGACCCAAACGCATTACAGAAGTGGCTCTAAATGAAAGCTTTCATATGTAAATCCATCAGATTACTGCTGAAGGTCGTGCTGATATGGAATTTCTGGGCTGACATGAACTGATTATTTGACAACTCATTTATGCCTAATATTAATACCAACGAGTGTACAGGTCATTTTTGATTCTGAGATCACAGTTTCCTTATTTTATGTGGTAAAAGTTTGCTGTCGGAGACTGGTTTAGGTCAGATATAACTATTTTCAGTGTCTGCTGTGGAACTATGAAAACAAAATAAACCCTAACAATTTTTAATATGTTTGATTTATAACAGTATAATAGCATGTGTGTTCACAAAATGCTCCTCCTGTCTACTTTGCTTAGACAGGACGCATCAAGATTTCAGTACACCCATAAATATATATATTGTAACTGGTACACATCATGATCATGTTTTTGGTATGAACGTAAAGGTCAGCAAACAATCAGATGTGCACATTTTTGCTGTTACTGCAGATGTGGTCAATCAGTTAAGATTTTTGTGTCAAAATATTGCTGGGGCTACGATGCAAACACTAGAGTTGTGGATGTGGTTTAAGACACTGTGACATGTGAAGAAAAAAAATAATTTCAGCACTGCAGCTGTTTTAGACAACACCAGAGCCGCTAAAATTAAAAGTACTGAACTACATCCAAAAGTCAGAGCAACTTTAATGAAGGGCTGAGTATTATCTGAGAGAAGACTTGGCAACATATTTCTTCGGAAACGTTTTAGGTTCTTTGGGTGATGATTGATATCTGGTGTTTGTTAGCAACGTTAGCCTCGTAACTGCAGCTCTAAACAGAAGAAGCAAAATTTGGACTCTAAACGTGTTGGCAGACCGTGCCTAAGATAAAGTGAAAACTATTTTCTCAAACCTATTCCTATAAACCTTATGAGATAAACATATTTATGAGATAAATTTATATACAGTGCCACCAGAAAGTATTCACACCCCTTGACTTCTTCCACATTTTGTTACATTACATCTTTATTTTTATTTATTCTCAAATAGATTTGAATATAGTTTTTCCTCAAAGATCTACGCACAGTACCCCATAATGACAAGGCAAAAACAATGTTTCAGAAAGATGTGCAATTCCTTTATTGCCAAAAGTTTGTTGACAGCAATTTTTAGGTCTTTCCAGAAATGTTCTATTGGGTTCAAGTCCAGACTCTGGCTGGGCCTCTCAGGGACATTCACAGACTGCTCCTGAAGCCACTTCTTTGTTATCTTGGCTGTGTGCTTCGGGTCATTGTCATTTTGGAAGATTAATCAATATTCTATTCTGAGTTCCAGAGCACTCTGTAGCAGGTTTTCGTGAAGAATTTCTCTATATTTGGCTGCTGTCATCTTACCCTCTATGCGGACAGGTGGCCCAGGTCTGCCACAGAAAAACATGCCCACAGTATGATGCTGCCACCACCATGCTTCACAGTAGGAATTGTCTCCGTCTGGCCACTCTACAATAAAAGCCTGATTGGTGGAGTGCTTTAGCTATGGTTGACCAGATCTAGGGAGGGTTCTGGTGGTTCCAAATTTCTTCCATTTCTGAATAATGGAGACCACAGTGCTTTTTATGAGCTTGCATTTGTACCCTTCTCCAGATTTGTGCCTTGACACAATCCGGTCTCAGAGGTCTACAGTCAGATCCCTGGACTTCATTGCTTGATTTCTGCTCTGATATGCAAACCATGTTCAATCAACAGAATTTACCACAGGTGGACTCCAATCAAGTAGTAGAAGCATCTCGAGGAAGTGGAAATCGGATGCACCTGAGCACAATTTTGAGTGTCATAACAAAGGGTGTGAATACTTATGTACCTATTGTGTTTAAATGTTTTATAAATTGAAAAAAAAGTCTGAAAACATGTTTTCACTTTGCCATTATGGATGATTTTGTGTCAATTTTGTAAAAGAAAACTACTCAAATCTAGAATACTCTTTTAGAATAAGTCTGTAACATAAAATGTGGAAGAAGTGAAGAGGTGTGAATACTTTCTGGTGGCACTGTATTTTAACAACAGTATCTGCAACAGTAGGTGAATGTAACCATAAGAAACTTGCATAAGGGATGTCTTGTGGACAGATCATAATAATTAAAGTCTATTATCTGCAAAAAAACATGTTGTTCATCAATATATTATGCAACTGTGCAAATTCTCCTTTAGTGTTTCAGAAATAAATATGAAAAATGATCCGAAAATTGATCCACTAGGTTCAATCCTCGGATTGCTATTATTGCTTCCTCTAAAAAATACCACAATTCATATAAGAAAGGAATGCAATCCAGTCGGCTGTAACATCTCCAGCCTGGAGTGAATCGATAACTCACCATGTACATGGCACAATAAACCACAGATATGACCAGACCTGGACTACTGAAATGAATATGACCCAGAACTCAAAAAGTCAATACTGTATATAGATGCATCTGAAGCCTTTCGTCTTCGGAGCCTGAATATATGGCATGGCAGGAGGATTCTGGAAACTTGGGATTCTCCTCATAATAAGTTGCGAAGGGTGACCTGAGATTGCAGCAATGGTCAGGGATAACAAAGCCACAGCAGTTCCTCAGAGATTTTTCCAGGGCAAAGCACAGATGCAATGAAATACTGTAACCATGGAAACTGAGGAAATGCTCCATGAATAGCTAATTAACAACTCGTTCTGGTGACCTGGGTTCTTCATTCTATGACCACCATGTATTAGAGAAACCACCCAAATTAGAGGTCATAGGGCTTCATTGTTCCAAAATTAAAAAATGCATTGTCCTTCTAAGAACCTGTGATTGTTTCTCTGACCTGTAACTATATTTACAGGCACAACAATATTTAGATGTTGATCTTAGACTGCTAGTCTAACTATCATGTCAAGGCCAGGCTGCATCTGTAAGATAAACTTGGACAAGAGTTTTTGCTGCAACTTCTGCATGCAAGAGCTGAACTATTAATGTTCTAGTCTTTTACACTCATGTAAAAAGTCTTGGTTCAATGTGGTCCAGGGAAGCCTGTGTTTAGACATTGGTTATTTAATATACATCCAGTGCATATGTCCACTTCACACTTGACTTTTGACATATTTATGTATAAACATGGACCAAAAGTATTCATAAGCATATACAAATACTTTTAAAAAAAACAGCACTGGGTTTGAGTTTTTGCACATTCCTCTACACAAAAATTCTTCAATTCCCCAACTGACTCCCTCTGATGGATTCAAGTCAAGAGGCTGGCAAGACTATGCAAGCACCATCTTTTTCATAAACCAGAAGAACGAGGAAGCCCTATTTCATGATGCTCCCACCACCATACTTCACAGTAAGTGTGGTGTTTTTGGATGCAACCCTTCTTTCTCCAAACATAGCAATCTGAATTACTGGCAATGAGCTACTTCCATCTGACTATAGTTTATTCTTCCATAGCAGTTCTGATTTGTTGGAGTGTTTGTGTGGAAATACAGGCATTTGAGGTCTTTGGCAGAGCTTCTTATCTTTTTCCAACTGCTATTTCCCTTTCAATCAATAATAAACATTTGTTTTTGCTTATACATACATGCTTAGACGCGAATGTCGAGGGTTTACTGTGCTTGTAAGCATTGTTCCAATCAGAAATATAATTAAAAGATAGCTTTCTGGAAACTTTTGTGCAATCTAGTCCAGCCTAAGTTTATACTGGAGACCAGCTTATCTGTTTTATGTGCTCTTTATTTCAATGTAGTGGAGTTGTATGATCTGAATTAACCCGCGGTGTCTGACCCATCACACCAGATGGACACCCAGATGGATCACATAGTGTTCGATGGGTCCTTAAGCTTGTGCTCCAACGTGTCATACAAAAGTCTAGCTTTACTCACAACCATGCAGCCATGTGCCAGAATATGGCCATTTGTTTGTCCTGAAACAACACTGAATGACAGATGAAAGTAAATATCTATCTGAGCTAGCGTTTCTAAAATCCCAGTCCTTCAATGATCATCCTGGGTATGACTTCACAAATTGGCCTTAGTTTTGACAAAGACAATGTTAAGGGTTGTAATGTAAGCATCTTAAAGCAAAACCAACCAGAAAGCATATACTTGTCTAACACTTTGGTTGAAAGGTTGATAGATAATATAGGGGACCAAAGCAAGGTCAAAAGAGCAGATCTACAGGTCATATATTGCTTGCTGTTTACTTAAATCTTAATCCACATACAGGTATCAAAAAGTCTAGAATGATCATTTTAACAACTGACAAACAATAACAGGTTATCTGTGTAACACTAAAGTCACAGCTGCCTCATTTTGTCACCAAAGTTGAGTAAATGTGATTTCAAATAGATGTTGTGAACGTACATCTCCAGCGAACAATGAATGTTGGCTAGATAACAGTGAGTAACATCATGTTGAGAAGCACCTCGTCTATTTTTTCCAGTTCTTTCCAAAAATAACTTATTTTTGATTGGCACACACTTTTGAGGGTTATTGACAGGGTTAAAGACAACTCAAAGAAAACAGAAATGAAATTATTTCTTATACTCATGTGTCCTTTACCCTTCAAGCAGACTGGCTTTTTACAATACAAATTTTTTCAGTGTGAAGTCAAAAAGGTTGGAGATGCTAATGTAACCATAGATTTCATCCAATCATTGACAGACAGCTATTGCGATCCTCCACAGTATGTATGAATGACAGTACGGAGGGCTGAGACCATTTATCAAATTATCGATTACTATTGACAAGAGCAACGAACTTGCCAGGTTTTATATCTGTAATCTGATCCATTATCCAAAACTCCAGTGCTGGTTTTACATCATTTGGACACAAAGTGCTAAGTTTTATTTTGTTTTTTTGTTGTTTGCATTAGTTGTGAAAAGGCCTAGGACTTGTAACACCCCCTTTTGGCACAAACAGAAACTGTTCTAGGTATATAATATGTATATACAGTATACATGATTTTATACATGTCTTGATTAATTGATTTGCCAACGTTGCTTATTGTCCGCCACCACCACTACCCCCACCCCCCAAAATAAGGCACGAGGTTGATCCAAAAACATCTGGTAGTTTGGAGGCAAGCCATACATATTAAGTGAATTACAGTTCTTTCAAAGTTGCTGGCCGCAAAATAAGTACATTATTAACCAATAGCAGGGATTTTCTCCACAAAGTTAAATACGTTCATTTCCAGTTTTCCCTTTAATGCCTCAAACCAGTCTGAAGCATTTCTTTACACAGTGCAAAGGGAGAGAAGGAGGCATGAGACTAATGCTCTTCACTTACCACTATCAACAGCACAATTTTCTCTCGTATTCTGCTCAGTTATTTTGTTCAGTGACCAAACAGGAGAAGTTCTCTAGCCCTTGGCCTTAGCTGCATCTAATCAGGTTGTGTTTCATTCCAGAATTCGACTGTGGAGATTGCGGTTGGTGTAATCTGACCTAACGGCAATGCAACCTTTATCGATTCTTTAAGTGCAGATGGATAAATGTGGTTAAACACAGATTAATGAGGTAGAGCTCGCCGAAAGGAAGTGCCGCAATTACTGTGGGCTGGTTATGACAAGCGGCATAGTGCATGTTAAACAAAAGATCATTTGTAAAGCTGGCATATAGACTTGTATTGCTAATCATAATCAAACAAGGTGGTTCATTTGGCCAAACAATGTATTATGCCATTAGATTAATCCTTAAAATGATCAATTGGTTGAACTTTATGAATCTAGACAGTACAGGTAGTGGTCTCTTTATAGATAAGCCAGCAGTCCCATGATGCTGACCATATTAAAACATCTTCCAATTCCAGACGAACATGACTTTTCAAGCTGCAAAGCATGCTATATCCCTCTGAACGCACCCTGGCTGTCTAAGAGATCAAATAATTGACCCCAGAGAGATTTGAGCCTTATCAGTGAATGGACTTGATTCGCCATCTTCCCCCAAAAACCGCTGAATATCACCTAGGCTGAATTGTGTTACATGTTGGCTTCCAGGGCTTCAAAGTTCTGGGAATGTTCCTCTGATGACTGAGAGGGAATCAGTACAAAAGTACAAAAGAAAGTGAAGAGAAGCTTGCAACATATATATATATAACATATACAAATATATATATATATATATATATTCAAACATATATATTTGTATATGTTTTGAAGTGTACTTTTTATTTTATCTTGTTTTGTTGTATAGCTTTTAATCTATTGTTTTGCTGCTCTTAACTTTCTTCTTTCTGCCGTAGCAATGCAAACTTCCCACTTGTGGGACTAATACAGGTTTATCTTATCTTAAAACTGTTGTAGATTTTTTCCTCCAGGAGGACCAATCCTGGGCCTCTAGACTGTCAGATCGAAAATTGAGCAGATGTGTGTTAATCTTATGAGATTGCAGTATTCTTACATGGCTGAAAGAAGTTCAAAAATGCAACAAAAAAGAATGGGTTCTGAAGAACCCACAACAAGTGTCCATTTCACAAAACTAGGTACAAATGGGGACACGGGGGAGAATGGCATCAACAGCACCATGGTCAGGAGTCTGAACAAAGAATGAACAAAGCCCTCACCTAACAGTCTCGGGGGGATCTAGTCTGTGGATGGGGCTCAGCAGTGGCCAGTTTTTTAATAAACTCAACTTGAATTATATTTGCTAATTAAGAAGCAGTACTAATTAGACTGCATTTCCTTGAAAAAATGCACAATGTGACTGGTTGGAACGATAACTGGTTGCTACGAAGTGATTGCTATGGTGTTGCTAGATGGTTACTAATGATTGCTACAGTGTTGTTAGGTGGGAACTAATGGTGCAGCAGTTATATTCTAGCACTTTCAACTTTAACTGTTTAACTTTCTGTGAGGGAACTTTTAGAGGAAGTCTGGTTCCATTCACCACCAGTGAAACACTCTGACTTGAGTTTCTGCGGAATGGAGTGTTTGATACAAAACCCACTCTGGACCTCTCTGTTTACACCTCTCTGTAGACTTACAGACTTTGCCTTGAGATAAGAACTTACTACTTACTTTATTTAATACCATGAATTAATGCAGGGTCATTCTACAAAATTAACATTTGATTTTTTACTTATTTTTTTCTTGCATAGTTTCAATTACATATTGCTCATGAAGCATTTAAATTCATTTGTTTCAGTGAGGGGGTCAAAAACTTGGCTGCCACACCCTCTGTTATCAAGGTTAGATCTAATGTCAGTTTTTTAACAGTAAATGACACAACTTTTGGGTGAATGTTGAAAAACTGAAAAAAAAACCCATAAAAAAAAGTTTATTCTGTCTATTTTGTGTAACGGGCGGATGTGTCATGCTTGACATACCTTATTAAGTATGCAGTAAATAGCAAATGTCGGGTAAAGACAATTTAGTTCTTTTTTTTTGGTTCTTCTTTTAACTCTGATAACCTTAAATTGTGATTAATTCTTTATCATGATCAAATGTCACAACTTGATTTCGGAGTATATCGTGGATACAATACGTTTTGTCACAAAACGAGCCTAATTAGTTCTGTTTAACTGGATTTAGTACTGTGTGTGAGACACTGAATAAAGTCATTTGTTCCCCCCACACACACAACTACTCGTAGTAAACACACATCTGTTTATTCCACTGCACATTCTCTGTCCTGTTGCTGCTATATTTGCACACTCATATTTACATTTATTGCTGTTTAACTCTGCTCTGCATTTTTTGCACATGTAACCTCTTCTGCATTTTTGTACACACAGCTCTCTGCTACTAGAATACAGTACCTGTCAAAATACTGAATTCATCCAGACAGTAGCTACTGTTGATGGCACTGATAGTTGTCTTGTCTTGTCTTGTCTAATTGTGTTGTTGTGCTTGTGTTTTTCTTGTACACTCTTTTGTCCTGTCTGCACTTGTGGTCTTGTGGTGTTCTGTTTTGTTCTGTTCTGTTCTTGTGTTGCTCTGTGCGCCTGGCGGCACGATGTTTCATTTCACTGTGTTCTGTGTGTATATGGTCGAAATGACAATAAAAACCTACTTGACTTGACTTGAGTTGTACCCAGTCTCTGATAATGTGTTTTAAAATGTGGCACTGCAGGTAGAGATGATAACCGTTACTAAACTAGTCCCAGTTCCTGAGAGGTCAGAGCTGAAATCGGTGCTGCTGTAGGAACGGCAGACTGGCAGATTGAGCGGATCTGCACATTATGAGATGTCAGTTTTCTTGTACTTTTATTTAAATTTCTCTTGGTTTTGAGAGCCGATCGCCATTGGCGACTGAAATGAAAAAACTAGTTGCAAAATAAAAAATCTAGTTGCATTGGCGACCATTTTAGTCGACATCTGGAGCCCTATCTCACACAGGTACATTTTCAGATGGTGGATGCTTGATTGGATTTGTGGAGGGATGGAGCGGCGCTCTGTTGATTATGATGTTTGTACCGACGCTCCTCCCTCATTATAGAAACAGAAACTCAGGACACAGTTTAGATCCTTATTTTTCTAAAAAAGTCATAATAAAATTACTTTTTGCATCTTTTCATGTGACATCTTGTCACACGCACCAGATCACATGACGTCAATCGGGACCGGAAGTGACGTCACGCTGTGGGTATAAATACAGGAAGAGAAGGTACGTCTGTACACAGACATTGAGTTCCATGCTCAGCCCGTGTCCTTAACTCATCTTTGGTACCGTGAGTACTCTAGGTTCTCAAACCTCTTTTTTATACCTGCTTCTGTGTACGTGTGAGAACGCGAATTCCTTTGGTGGGAATCTCTACTCCTTGTGGGAGCATTCTCATGTGGGGCTCTTCCCTCATGCCACAACTGGGCTTCCACAGTCATATCAGTTCCGGTGCGTGACAGAATGTCTGTGTCTCCTGTGAGCCCAGCGGATCTTGCCCGTGTCTGGGAGGTGATCAGTCAGCAGGCTGTCGAAATTGTGAACCTGAAGCAGGAGGTGGTGAATCTCCGTGCGGAGGTCGCCACTTTGCGACAGGCTTCACAAGATCGCGCCGCTGAGTGACACTCCAGCCGGCAGTCCGAGCCTCTCCTCCTCCTCCTCCTCCTAACCCTGTCGTTACTAAGATTGCTCTTCCAGATAAGTGGGATGGGACTGGTGAGAAGTGCGATGTGTTTCTGACTAACCTATCTCTCGTGTTTGAGTTCCAGCACCAATGTTATCCAACAGACCGGAGTCGCATCGCACTCCTCACGTCCCTTCTCACTGGGCAGGCAGCTGAGTGGGCTGCCGCCGTCTTGAGATCCGGAAGTGAAGTGGCCTACTCCTATCCGGACTTCACGAAACAGCTCAAGGCTGCATTCCAGCAACCTGAGAGCGAAGTGGTGGTGGACTCCAGGCTTTACCACCTGCGCCAAGGAGACCGTCTGGTGAGCAAATACACCGCTGAGTTCAGGACCCTCGTCGTTCAGACTTCATGGAACGATGCGGCCCTTCGCACCACCTACTACGAGGGCCTCTCGTCTGAACTGGCTGGACGAGAACTACCGGACATGTTTGAGGGGATGATTGAACTCAGCCTTCGCGTCGACAAAAGGCTCAGCACCCTGCCTAAACCTGCTCCCTGGACTCGGGCCATCGATATCCACGCCTCCACCTCATCTACCATCAGGCCCGCACAACCAGCTTCGGTCTCAGAGGCCCACTCCGGAGCTGGGGAACCCATGCAGATAGGGCGCACCTCCCTTCCTATGACGGAGAGAGAACGACGTTATCGCGAAGGCCTTTGCGCCTACTGCGCCTCCCCCGAACACCAACGAGCCATCTGCCCTCTCCGTCCGGGAAACGGACAGACCATGTGAATAGGGGGAGGCTCTCACCTGGTCCGATGGTTGCCACCTTCAACCTCCCATCCATTTCCCGACTAACCCTTAAGGTAAATCTCCAGTTGGGCCACCAAAAGATCGTGACCACGGCCTTTGTTGACTCAGGGGCCGCTGTTAACTTTATCAATCAGGCTTTTGCTGTTCAAATGGGGATTGACACTGAGGTGTTATCTCAACCCTGTAAAATCACTGCCATCGACGGTCGACCCCTCCTCACCGGACCCATCACCCATCGGACCTCACCCATCACCTTATCCATTCAAGATCACGTCGAGACCATTTCCCTTCTCATCACTCAACTTGACTCACCCCCTATCATCCTCGGACACCCCTGCTGGTACAACATGACCCTCTCATTTCCTGGTCTCGACACACGATTCTCCAATGGGGTTCGACCTGTCAGGAGCTCTGTCTCCGGGCATGGGTTGACACGTGCTCTGGGGAGTCTGAGGCCTCCGACGTCGACAAGGAGTCAATTCCCGTCCCGTACCGCGATCTGGCTGGGGTCTTCAGCAAGACCAGGGCCGTCCAACTACCGCCCCATAGACCCTATGACCTCGTCATCTACCTCCAGCCAGGTATGGTACCACCCCGCAGTCAACTGTACTCCTTATCCGCAGCTGAACAGAAAGCCCTCAACGAATACATTGCGGAGGGTCTACGTCAAGGAACTATCAGACCCTCCAGTTCTCCTGCGGGCGTGGGGTGCTTCTTTGTTAAGAAGAAAGATGGTGGACTATGTCCTTGTGTCGACTATCGGGGGCTCAACAATATCACAATTAAAAACTCCCGCTGACCAATCCGCTCATCCACCCCCACTGACCAACACCGCCCTGGACGCCCTCTCTGGTGCCAACATCTTCACTAAGTTGGATCTTCGCAGTGCCTACAACCTGGTATGCATCAGAGATGGTGATGAGTGGAAGACGGCCTTCATAACCCCCACCGGCCACTGTGAGACCCTTGTTATGCCGTTTGGCCTCTGCAACAATCCGGCTGCCTTCCAGAACCTTATCAATGATGTCCCCCAGGATTTCCTGGGTAAATGGTGCTTTGCGTACTTGGAAGACATCTTAATCTACTCCAAAACCCCGGAGGAACATGTTCAGCACGTCCGGACTGTCCTGAAGAGGTTGCTGGCCCACCAACTGTTCTGTAAGTTGAAAAAATATGCATTTCACCAGCACTCCACCACATTCCTGGGCTTTGTCATCTCTTCG
>JBBJLS010000002.1:3023907-3041752 GCA_037577275.1 Bryconaethiops microstoma
GTTTTTAAAAGTCTGACATATATTCTGTTCTATTCTTTTTCTTAATTGTTTTTCTTAATCCTTGCTGCTCTTAACTTCGTACCATTCACTTTATCTGCCATGACCAAGCAAATCGAAAACTTGTGGGACTAATATGGATTTATCTCATCTTATCTTATGTCTTACACTCTGGATGTCACCAGATCTTATAACAATATCGTTTTAACCACCATTCATTTCAGTAAGACGATTTAGTTCAGCATGGCAGACATAAAAGAACTAACTTAAAAGTCTATAGTTTTAGCCAGTGTACACAATGTGTTCTACATAGCCGTTCTCCTAGGAGTAACACTGACGATATTATTAGCTAATTTCAGCCACGTTCACTGCCACCACTGCCACCCTCATCAGCTGATGAAGGCCCGGCAGCATAAATGTCACATTTGGGAGCATCTGCCTGAAGTGCCTATTTGTTTTTCTCTCGTAGTTTCTCTGCGCCGCTCTTACATTTTCTCTCTCCATCTCACCCACTGACACTGGCACAGAGCCAAAAGGGGAGATATGATTGGGCCAGCTTTGTGTCAGTAAAGAAAACAACCAATGGGCCGCAGATGAGTGTTTCAGGGGCAAGTGGTCAGAAAATAAACTCCTGTGCTGAGTTTTTTTGGCGATTGCATTAAACAGGCATAGAGACCAAAGCGAAAGAGGTGGTGTTTAAAAAGTTTATTGGGCCAGTCATTGTCAACTGAGCCGCCGATCTACGAGTCTTATGGGCCGGTCAGACCAATAAATAAATAAACAAATAAACGTGTCGGCCCACTGGGAAAATGCCTGATGGTCAGTCTGACCCTGTTTGAAAATGTATGCTGGTCTCCTGCAAAAAAAACAAATAATTTTCTTTTCAGATTAAGACAGTAAAATATTATACATTCATAAAATCAATTAAACAGCAAAGAGATTAGTATTAATTCTCTAATACAGTCCAACACACATTAAATTCACACACATTAAAAAAAAAGACAAAATATGTGATCGTGCAAACAACTGAAATGTTCCCTGATTTGCAATTCCTCATTGGATAGGAACCACCACAACATAATTTGCTTTTAGTTTAAAATACAATGCATAAAATATAAGCTACAAATGCAGTTTGTATAGAGTCCCAAAAACCTAATAAAAGCAAGGCAGGTTGTTGTAAAAACCCATCTACCTGCATGCTAGTGCAGCTTATAACAAGAAAAAAACATAAGTTTTATCTATACTGTTTAAAAGTTGTTTTAACCCAATCTAGCATTTTCAAATTAAGGCAATCTGACTGACTCAGATGCTTTGTCAAATATAATCAGTGACAGCAAAGAGAAGCAAAGAGAGGTTTTATTTTATTTATTTCATCATCTTCCACAAGCTTGTTCAAAAACCAGCAGTTTTGAAAATGAGAAGAGTGAACGGGCACATTAGACCAGCAGAATGTTGAAAGTGCACATGCACCAAGGTGGTCAGATTAACCACCTTATCTGAGTCGGTCAGATTGCCTTACACTTTTAAAATATTATTAAATGTTTGCAGTATGCTGCAAGAATGATTTATTTTTTTTTACTGACTGCATTAAATGTAATATTTCGATGCAATATCATTGTAATGGAAATGTGGTCCCTTTTTGCTCACAGCAATACATTGGAAACTTAACATGATATCCATGTTTAAAGATAGGATTTCAACCGAATTAGGTGGCCTAGTGGTAGGTTACTTGCCTCTGGACCAAGAGATTGTGGGTTCGAATCCTACCTTCAGCACACCACCATTGGGTTCCTGAGCAAGAGCCTTAACCCCAAGTTGCTCCAGGGAGACTGTCTCCTGTAGTTAGGGAATGGAAGTTGCTTTGGATAAAAGTGTCTGCTAAATGCCATAAATGTAAATGATAGTAAGTACAAGAAGTTAATTCTCTGTCACAGAACATATCTGATTCATTTCCAAAATCCCCCCAAAATCTGGTTCCATGACTCGCTGAGGGAATGTCCGTCTCTAAATGTTCCCTCACAGAAAGTTAAAAAGTTAAAGTTGGAGTCAACATAACTGCTGCACAATGAATAACCACCTAGCAACATAGAAACCACCTATTTGCAACTGTGCATTCACATTTTCTCGAGGAAATCTACTTTTTATCATTATTCTTTTTCAGCCATTTTATATGGACTTTTAATGTGGGTTTCTTTTACAATTCCCACCTGGTTAATGCTCTGCGCAGGTTCAAATCTTGCTCTCAGGGTTTTTTAACACACATTTTTTTGTTTAAAAAAATCAAAAGTTTTAGTTCCAAGTTAGGAGTCTGATGGCCTGAGGGAAGAAATTGTTCACCATTCTGACAGCGGTGGACCATACACTATGAAACTTTTTGCCAGACGGAAGGAGGGAGAAGAGAGTGTGTGAGGGGTGAGTGGGGACATCCACAATGCTAGTTGCTTTGCAAATGCAGCGTGTGGTATAAATGTCTGTGACAGAGCGGAAAGAGACCCTGATGATCTTCTCGGCTGTCCTCACTATCCTCTGGAGGGTCTTGTGAAACGTTACAATTCCCATACCAGGCTGTGATGCAGCTACAGAGAAAGCTCTCTATGGTCCCTTTGTAGAACATGGTGAGGACTGGTGATGGAAAGTGCACTCTCCTAAGTCACAGCAGGAATTAGAGATGCTGCTGGACTTTCTTGGTGATGGAGCTGGTGTTGAGGGTCCATGTGAGGTTCTCTGTGATGTGGACACTAAGGACCTTGGTGCTCAGTGGGGAGTGATCATGTTGTGCCCTCCTGAAGTCAACAACCATCTCTTTTGTTTTATACACATTCAGGGACAGGGTGTTGGCTCTGCACCAGTCTGTCAGACGTCACACCTCCTCTCTGTATGCTCTCTGTACCCAACATGGTTGTGTCATCAGCAAACTTGATTATGTTGTTTGAGCTGTGCATTGTTGTACAGTTGTGGGTCAGCAACGTGAAAAGCAGAGAGCTGAGCCCACAGCCCTGGGGGGCTCCTGTGTTCAGCGTGGTAGTGCTGGAGATGCTCCCGATTCTGACTGACTGAGGTCTACCAGTCAGAAAGTCCAGGATCCAGCTGCAGAGGGAGGTGTTTAGGCCCAGCTTCCCAATCGGATGCTGAGCAATGATGGTGTTGAATGCTGAACTGAATAATTGTCCTTTTTGCCCAGATGGGTAAGGGCTAGGTGGTTGTGATTTGAGGGGGGTGGTTGTGATTTGATGTGCCTCATGACGAGCCTCTTGAAGCACTTCATGGTGATGGGTGTGAGTGCGACAGGCTGATTATCATTGAGGCAGGACACTGACGACTTCTTCGGCACAGGGATAATGGTAGTGCTTTTGAAGCACATTAGAATGAAAGTGGTGGTTTTGAAGCACATTAGAATGACAGTGGTGGTTTTGAAGCACATCAGAATGACAGAGATATTGAAGATGTCTGTGAGAACATATGCGAGCTGGTTTGCACGTCCTCTGAGCACACAACCAGGAATGTTGTAGAGTTGTCCTCACATCAGCCATGGTCAGACAGAGTGCCTGGTCATTGGGAGGTGGGATGGTCTTCCTCACTGCCATGTAGTTTTGGGCTTCAAATCGTGCATGCATTTTGAATGGGCTCTGCATGTCTGACGAGCGATCCATAGGCTGGGAGCAGCATGATGGACACATGGTCAGAATATCCAAGGTGGGGGCGGGGCTCAGCGCGGAGCACGCCAGCGGTGTTTATGTAAGCACAGTCTAGCATGTTCGGCCTCCTTGTCAAAAAGTGCACATACTGTCACACGCACCAGATCACGTGACGTCAATCGGGACCGGAAGTGACGTCACGCTGTGGGTATAAATACAGGAAGAGAAGGTACGTCTGTACACAGACATTGAGTTCTATGCTCAGCCCGTGTCCTCGACTCATCTTCGGTACCGTGAGTACTCCAGGTTCTCGAAACCTCTCTTTATACCTACTTCTGTGTACGTGTGAGAACGCGGATTCCTGTGGTGGGAATCTCTACTCCTTGTGGGAGCGTTCTCATAATAACTGCGTGGGTAACTGGCTCTCTCGTTTGTATCCGCGATTGGGCTCTTCCCTCATGCCACAACTGGGCTTCCACAGTCATATCGGTTCCGGTGCATGACACATCTTTATTTTTGGCACCAAGTGGGATCACTCTCCATAATATTGATAAGCAGTATCAGTATCATTATTGGTATCGGTAAAATTCTAATCATCCTTATCCCTACTGTTAGTTTGTGAAGACAGACTTAAACACATGGCATTACTTTTGCACAGGCCACATTTTTTGTTTTCTTTTTACCCAAATTTCACTCCAGTGGGCAGGTGCCCCACACAGGGTGAGTCCCTGTTGTGCGCCTGTAGACCCTGGGATAGACTCCGGGTACCCACAACCCTAATAAGGATTAAGCAGTTACAGAAAATGAAAGAAAGAATCAATGTTAAATTCAGCAATAAAGATCTGTATTGATGAGCAGTATCAGTATTGATATCAGTATCAGTACAGTCCTACTCATCCCCATCCCTAACTACAGGTTCTTTATTATGTTTTTACAGATTAGGTTTAAAAAAAATAAATCAATAAAAGTTTCCACTCAGAAATGGCTTTTGATTTGCAATAAAAATGCCCACATGCCATTGAAATTCACATAGTTAAGCTTGAAGGACTTATTAGCAGGTTGTCATCTATGTATTGAATCAGATTATTTGAAAACGTTTTGAAAGGTACTCTTCATGGAATAGCTGTGCAGTTCATGAATTCTGCAGCGGCCTTTTCACACGCAGGTCATTTACAGTAATAATGTAAATCTTCCAATACCAGATGGCCTTTCAAGAGGCAAACTTTGACTCCATTTGTGGTGCTTCATCGTCTAATGCCTTTGGAATGCAAGCTGAAAACGTCACCAGCTGAAAACGTCACCATTAATATTAATCACCATTAATATGACATTCACCTAATGCGTTGCCCCAAGCTAGTCTGTTTATTATCAAAAATGAATGATCTTTTCATGTACACAAATACACAACTAAACCAACATTACGGCAGTCTAATGAAGTGGATTAATAGTTCATCCTATTTATTTACATGAACAACAACTTGTACTTAAATGGGTCAACTGGTAGCAACAATGTGGTTTTGTTCTGCAGCTTTATGTTCAAAGATACTGCTAATCTCACACATCATTATTTCTTTGCAAGGACCATCAAGGACCTTGAACAAATCTTGTTTAAAGGAACAGGGATCTCCCATCCCTGGCCAACTGCAGATTCAGCTATGACCCAGCTCACCTAGCTTTTCAAAGCCCATTGATTCAGCCTTTCCACAGCTAAGAGGAGCAACACCCCCAATTATTTTCACCTCCCAGCTCTTTAGACACTTTACTCGACCCTCCGTCCTCGCTGAGAAGTCAGCCTACAACAGTCTTATTAAGCCTGAGCCATCCTCCAGAATGGACAAATGCTGCAGTATGACAGCTGTGGAGACAGAGACGAGAGCTCCAGCTCCTGAGGGAAGGGCAGATATACCGCGCTTCCCTCCAACAAGCACTCGGCAAACAAGGGGCCTCGCTTGCCCAACATAAACTGCATCTGAGATAGTTCATCCAGGCATGAAATTGATTTTGTAATAACAAACAAGGGAGATCTGGTCCTCCCATAGCGTTAATCAAATCATTTCAAGGAATGAGGGTGGAAGATGAGAGCGAAATCATTAACTTCCACCAGTAAATCACGCTCGCCCGCCAACCTGTTGTCCCATTAACCCCGAAACCTGTTCAATAGCTAATTAAGCCAATTACTCCGAGCATGACACGCCACTTAATCAGGAGCGACTGGGCCATTTATAGTGGTGGCTTCATTATCACTGCCAGCTCTTGCTTGGGCCCTTTCCCACCACGGTGGCAGCAGAGCCGAGACATACGTCTGATTAGACTCTGCTCAGCAAGCGACTGCACAAGTCATCAGTTACAAATGCAGGGCAGATGTACCACACAGTTCAAGGAGAGGCTAAGGCTGTTAGAGTGGGCTGTCATGCTGAGTATAGTGAAATAATAGCAGAATAATTAAGAGCCTTTGCCTTTAACCTCTTTTCACAATAGACAATTTTCTCGTGTTTTGGTGGAATTGTGTTTCTTCAGTAATTTGGATAAGACATATTTTTTATCACGGAAACAGTACAAACCATTTATCTCAGCACACCTGCCCTAATGGAGAGGTGTCAGTTCTTTTCACAGCAAGGATTCTCACCCCCTTTTACCCCTCATTGCTCACTAGCAGCTTAACACAGGGATGCAGACTCATGAGGGTTAAAAAAGGTGACAAAGACATGACCCCTTTAGCTGTCCAGGATGTTCAATCTTCTTGAGTGCATTTCTTATGTCAAGAAAAATGACACTTTTTTTGACAACTTAGAAGCCGTGGTTCTCATTTTATTCATCGTGACTCTGTCCTTGCACACCCTGTTTCGATTACTAGCTTGCTAGTTATATTCCAAGACACTTTCTTATCACCCTCATTGACAAGACATAGATAGAGAAAGAATGAAGGTCAGAGCCAATCAGAGACAGTAGGGGAGGGTCTTTTAGGTGTTATTTTCATCTCAAAATGGTAAATTTCAGTGACAGGAGTATACATCTTTGCAACAAACTCTTTGCAACCAACAATGTTTGACTTTAACAAAAATATTGCTAGTTGCAGGATGAGGTTACAGTAAAAAAAAAAAGTTTACTTAGTTCATTATTTTTAAAAATTGAGCAAGAAGTAAGGCAAAACTTGCTGTCAGGAATAATATTGCTATAGTGCATTGGAAATCTTGTAGGATAATTTTAAAACTGTATTATATACAGTGACAAGTAGCCAGTAATTTGCACGATTAAAGAACCAGTTCTGACAACTCATAATCCATCCGCAGTGCATTATGTTGGTCTGTAGTTCCCAAACTGGTCTCTGGGGACCCTAGATTTTTACTCCAACTCAACTAACAGCACATGAGGATAGTGAAAAAATATGGGCCGTCTGGTGTCCTTGAGGACTGGTTTGGGAACCATTGATGTGGGTAAACGGACAAACATAACCTTTTAATATTGGTGTTTATTTACTAAGTCACTGATAGTGAAGCAAGCTTACCATGTGGTTTGGTTGCTTTGCCTATAAGTAATGAGACAAAGGAAAGAAAGAAAAATGAAACCTTTAGCAATGAAATGCACACCATTAACATGATAGGAGGCACACTGGGCCATTAACTGCTTCATTGATTCATGAACAGTTGCAACCCTGGACCCCTAAGGGATTTGGCTTGCAAAGAAATGTGAGAATACAAGAGCCCAGAGGGTCACTTTTGGAAAATTGGTGAAATATTCTAACCTAAAATGGCTTTAAAACAATTTGCGTAAGATTAGCTCTCTTTGTCATCACCCAGAACCGACAGAGAGTGGCTTCAAACTTCCACACGTGCCTCTCTCCATGGTGCTGAAATGGCTGCTGGCTGTGGTCAGGCTTCCTGATGGCTCTGGCCAACACCAGGACAGACGGGACTTCAAGGATCAATACTCAGTGTGAGGTCACCAAAAGCAACACATTTACATATAACTATCTATTTAGGCAACAACAGTTTAGCCCCGGCTGTTTATGTTAAAGTTATGTTTCAATATGGACTTCTTTATGAATACGGCACAGTACATGACAGCCAATCAGAATGGACGTTGCAAATATCTGTCTTAAAGGCATAGTAACAAAAACAACCTGTTTAATTAAAAAAATGGTCGTGTTTGATTAAACTGAATAGGGTCTCAAAGGTATATTTAGGTTTGGTGTGTCCAACCAAGTGTCTTATGCCCAGTTTACACTGTATGATTTTGGGCTGTTCCCAGAGGAAAGATGACAATCGTGAAACAATCGTGTTGATTTCTTAAGTCGTGGCTCTTGAACAGTCGTCCTATGTCAAACTGTGAGAGAGGTTCAAAGACCTTCACATCCACTGTTGTACATCTACACACCTTCACACATCTACACTCCTCCAGGCTGGACAAGCTGATCAGATGGGCTGGCCCTGTGGTCAGCATGAAACTGGATTCACTAGCGACAGTGGCAGAGACAAGAACATTAAACAAACTGCTGGCCATTTTGGACAACGTCTGCCATCCTCTGCACGCTGTCATTAGTAATCAGGAAAGCTTTTTCAGCGACAGGCTGCTACTCCCAAGGAGTAACACCAGCAGACTGTGTAACTCCTATCAAACTATATAACTCCACAGTGTGTAGTAGGGGCGGAGGGTCAGGGGGAGGTCTAACGCAGGTCTATCACACAACGTTTAGCAACCAATAACTATATACTCAGTGTTCATCAGTACGATTCACTATTTATGTCAGTTCAATATTTATTATTACTGTCTATCTACCTTCTTAACTGCTGCTACCTCTCTTAACTGGTACCTATTGCACAATGCACAGATGTCACTTGTTCCTTTATCACTTTTCACACTTATCACACCATGTCACTTTATTCTATTTCACTATCACTTTATCCCATTGTTTCTCTTTCTATCCATTAAGAATATTTTTTAAAAATATTTTTTTGTTAATATTTTTGGTTGATGTGTCTTTTGCTTTTATAAGTCCTACGGTGCTGCAAAATACTAATTGGAAGCTGAATTTCCCAAAGGGAACCTCCCTAAGGGATCAATAAAGTTTCTATCTATCTATCTATCTTCACACACACACACCATTGTACATCTACACACCTTTACACACACCATCATACATCAACACACCTTCACACAACATCGTACATTCACACACCTTCATACACACCTTTACACTCACCATCATACATCTACACACCTTCACACACCATCGTACATCCACACAGCTTTACACACACCATCATACATCTACACACCTTCACACACACCATTACACACCACCTTCACACACACCTTTACACTCACCATCATACATCTACACACCTTCACACACACCATCACACACCTACACACCTTCACACGCACCATCGTACATCTACACACCTTTATTCACACCATCATACATCTAAACATCTTCACACACACCATCAAACATCTACACACCTTCAAACACACCATCATACACCTACACACACATTGTACCCAAATCGTCTGTCGAAGGCATAAACAAACGAACAAACAAACAGACAACACCACACTGGAGAAACTAATGCAGATATACTTTTACAGCCAAATAATGGACAGGGCAGACAAGTCGATTAATCCTCCGTTAGTGATGGCGCGGGCAAGATCAAGCTGTTTGGTATTGGTGCCGCGTTCTCAGCTGAGTGGAGCCCCCCCCTCGTTCTCGCCGTTAAATGTCACTCTTCCCCCTCACGCCCGGTGTCAATAAAAGTGGTGAGCACAGCAGGGCACCTCTCTCGCTCACTCCACATCCATCTGCACCCGTGAATCCAAATGTGCAGATGACCTGCCAGTCTCGCAGGCAGGGTGAGCAGGAGCCACGCTCCTTTCCTGCTCAGCTGACACCTCAAAACATGCCATGACAAAGCATGAGTAAGATATATTTCCCTCCGCTTGGTGCCCGGTCACGGCGACAGACAGAGCGGACGCCTCCGTGAAGACTCAGGCAAAACTTGTGACTTTGATCCGCCTTCATTACACAGGAGGGGCTGACAGGTTTATTGCTGCGAAAGCAAGCACAGCGGGGTAATTAAAAGTGACGGTAGTTACCCTCCTCTGTATGTTGTTTGTCATCTTTACGCGGACGGAAGGGCTCGCTGTTTGTCAAAGCTACGTGTAAACAAGTGTCTGTTTGCATTACAGCTTCAAGCCCCAAGGCTGAGCCCTCAGGGAGCTCGTCAGGACGTTTGGGTCAAGAAATCAGCAAATGTGCTGAGGAACATACCAATGAAAACCCAGTATATGAACACAGAGAAACAAGAGTGTTTTTGGTGAACCTCCATTCACAAGTTGATCTGAACCAGTTTACTGGACACATGCTTACACATTTCACCTATACAGTTATAGAAGTACACTTGTTCATAAATCTCTAGCTATTTCACTGAGAAGGTAATAAAAGGGGCCCATATCATCACATTTCTGGTAGTAAAAAGGCTTTACGTCTGTAAATATTAAACATTTACTCCCCTCATCCAGCCCGAGATTTTACAAAACCAACATTATTAAAGATTAAATATATCTCATTATTCTGGCTACAGCAGTTTAGCCCCACCCGTTCATGCACCGATTCGCTGACACCTTTAATGATTCAAAATGAATAGAAATTTGTTGTATTACAAGAAGACCCCGATTCATCATAACGCCCAGTAACTCGATCCCATCCCTTAGCCCCTAAAACCAGCTCCTCATTAGCTTATTTTCCATATATGGACTGCATGGATGATTTGAATATGTAAAGCCTTTTTACTACCAGAAAAGTGATACCTTAAAAGGAAACACCATCGCAATATGTAGGAAAATTGCTATGCTGATATTTTCTTCATTTCGTGGACTTTTCACTTCTAGTGTTTATTAGCTACATTAGCCTAGCAGCTCCAGTGCTAAAATTAAAGCTTGATTCCAAATATGTATTGGTCGATTAAGTATATCTTCAACAAATGGGATATAAATAAATTAGACTTTTCATGAAGCTATCTATTTAAGGGGCCACTTTGCGAATGCGAAGTCTCGGTCGTTGTCCATGGGAAAAGGGGAGGGGGGTTGTGTTGTGGGAAACAAAAAGTGGGAGGTACGAAACTGATTTTGAAAAATGGGGGCAGTGCCCATGTGTTTATAAAACTTCTGCCTTCTCATAATACTTCGGGTTTTCAGGTCATGGATTGTCAACCTGCTAGATATCATGATGTCAAAGATCAACATCAAATGACTGTGGTGTCAAACCAATCCGTTCATGCACTTTTATATGCACACACAAAGCCATCTTTTTAAAAAATAGAAGGAGCAGTTATGTCAATCATAAAGTCGGCAAATACTGGAGTGTATTTACACCAGCAGCTGCTGTTTGTCTTGCTGTTCGCATTTGACAGCCACATGCCTGCGATTCCTTCTGGTTCACAGTCATCATCAGCAGCAGCAGCTGCATAGATCCTCTAATCAATACCTGGGAAGACTTCTTTCTGCCTGTCTGGATGCCTCCTTGCAATGGAACAAAAAAAGATGATTTCATCTCCTAATTAAAAGCTTTACCGCCTCTCACATGACTGGCCACACACCAGTAAAGTGGCTTTTAGCTGGTACTCTCAGCGGGGGACTGACACACTCTCGCTGTGCCATAAAGGCTCACACCACATGGTGGGCCGGCGAGAGCACATTACCCTCTAAGATGAGCCATTTAGTAACAAATATGCTTAATGTTAAGTGCATTAAGCATATTTGTGGAACTGCAAGGGCTGCAAAACTTTGCCATAAAATAAAGTCATTAAGCCAAACTTAATGTAGTGCAACCGTTACTCATGAGGATTTGGTGCACTATTTAATTATGGCAGGCACGTGCAGTAAAACTACTATGCTGCATGCAAGCATTATACTATAATGTAACAGTAAAAATAAACAACACATAAGTAAATCATTTAAGACCATACAAAGATCATAAAGAAATTGTCTGACACAATTTGTTTTTTCACTTGGGATGTGGTGGTACTGCTAGGCATAATGCGCAGTTGGGGTAGCGAGGCGCAGACACAGGGTTCCATTTCTTGGTTTTCATTTACAAACACGATCTCCAAGAAACACAATGAAGGCACGAGGGGCAAAACACAAAGATACATACGAA
The DNA here is from genome assembly GCA_037577275.1 of Bryconaethiops microstoma. Classification (NCBI taxonomy): domain Eukaryota; kingdom Metazoa; phylum Chordata; class Actinopteri; order Characiformes; family Alestidae; genus Bryconaethiops; species Bryconaethiops microstoma. The sequence continues at coordinate 3,035,695 of JBBJLS010000002.1, forward strand.
CAGAAGCTAATACACAGAGTATGGGGAGTGTGAGGGATTGTGGGATGGTGGACCAACACAAGGGCATGACTCATTAGAACTTAATTAAACAAAGGACTGGGACATGAACCAATCAACAAAGACAATTACTTAAACTCAAACATAGGACAGCTGACAGAAAGCATGAAGCTCGACACCCAATAGAACGTTTCAAACTAAGAGCCCTCGGGGCCCCACCTACAGGTCCCTACAAGAAACTGAAGACAGGGGCCCAGATGGCACCCTGCCTCCAACAGCACGCCTCCGGAGCACCAAGGGGTCCGGACCCTGCCATTGTTGCACCCGTGGTGGCAAAAACAGTCCCGTAACAGGAACAGGGACACTGGCTGCCGCGTTGGGAGCAGGAACAGGGTCTTTATCGTCAGGAACTGGAAAGGGAACTGGGACCCATGTCCTCGGAGCCGGTGCTGGCGCCAGCGGTGATGCCACCCTGTGGACCTGAAGAGCACTAGGTAAGACGTCCCTCGGAACCTGGTTGCAGGCGGGGGAGCCTGTCTGTAGGGCAGCATGTGGACCCGCAGAGCGCCAGGGAAGATGTCCCTCGATGCCAGCATGGAAGCCGTTGTGCTCGCTGTGAGCATGGAAGCCCGCGTCCTTAGGGCTGGCATTGCCTTCATTATTGGCGTGTCCCAGACGTGTGTTGAAGCCCACTTCCTGCATGCAGGTGAGGGGACCAGCACTGGGGACTGAGAAGCACCAGAGAAGACGTCGCTCGGCGCCAGCTTGGGAGCCGGTGTGCTCCGTGCGAGCATGGGAGCTCGCACCCACAGCACAGGTTTGGAGGCCAGGCTCAGATCCAGTGAGGGCTGAGCCCTTAGTGCTGAATAGCGCTCACCTGGGAATTCATGGGGGAACCTTCTGAGCCTCTGGGGAAGGTTGGTCCATCTGTCACGTGTAGTTGGGGTAGTGAGGCACATACACGGGGTTCCATTTGTTGGTTTTTATTTACAAACACCAAAAGAACACAATGGAGGCACGAGGGCCAAAACACAAAGATACATATGAACAGAAGCTAAAACACAGAGAATGGGGAGTGTGAGGGATTGTGTGATGGTGGACCGACACAAGAATTCAACAATGATGGATAAATGGATACAAACAGAAGTGTTTCAGATATTTATTGCTGTTTATTATGTTGTCACACTATAAGAACCCATCAGTATAACAACTTAATATTAACTCTTGTTTTATTCTATTATGGAAACTCCCTTGTCTGATGAAGCCATTTCCCAAAGAGCTAGACATATTCTAGTCACATTAATTAGATTAAAAGTGAATACATCTAACTATGAAATAACATGAAAATATGCCGTTATCATGAGAGATACAAATTACATTGTAGATTCTGAGGCAGGAGTGTGGCTACAAATGTTCTGATCAACAGAGCGTTGCTCCGTTCCTCCACTGATCCAATCCAGCATCCATCGTATGAAAACGCAGCTGTGAGAAAGTACTAACACTGCAGAAACACCAACAGCAGCTCCGTCAGAATAGGAGACTCTCAAGATTTTAGCACTGGGACCAGTCAGGAACTGGGACCAGTTTTGGACCAGTTATTAATACCCATTCATAATAAACAGTGTCTGGAAGTTTGTAAAACATAATTCCTGGCACGTGTGCGAGTGTCCAATCCCAAATGTGTGGCACCTTCTTTTGAAAAACTGTCACAGCCCCATGAAAGCACATTATTGTGAGTATATGATGGTGGGAGAATAAAAAAGATACAACGTGTGCCTCCGATCAATAGATGAACTCTTGGAACACTACTCGCCCTGACACAGAGCACTGAACTGTAAGCATCACATTCTGACACACCACTCCAACTCACTTAAATGGGATTGATGGTTCCCAGTCACTTAAGATACTGTAAACAGTGGAAGAGGGCAGAAGGTGATGTGAAGTGTTTTTGAGGTTTGAACTGACGTAAAAATTTTTGTAGTATATCATATCATTCAAAGAGTTCATTTGAATTTATGCAAACCAGTATATCATTAAGGAATTACTTTTTTTCCCTAAAGGAACCTGATCACTACTGTAAATCAAATAAAACATAATAATAATGATAGCTCATGCTGAGTTACCTTAGCAACAATGTTGTGTTACTTTAGTATCCATAGCCCTCTTTATAGCTAAAAAAAAAACAGATGAACAAAGAAAGAAAAAAGTACCTTAATCCAAAAAAACGGGAAAATGTATCCTGCTGATGACTGTGCCTGCAGAGCTGAAAGTAAACAGATCCCAGGATATTGTGAGGGGATTTGGCTGCCTCCCCTTTTTTGCACAGGACCTATTTTCTGTTAAAAGCCAACAAATTCCACAGTATTCCTGCAATTTAGCGTAGCATACCGCATCATTATCCTGTCCTGTGATTTCCTGGACTGTGAGAGTTATGGGTGCCCGATGTATCAACAAGCGGAGAAATAGGTTTGATAAATGTAGTAGTTTCCATTCTTTTCATTTCACTAAAATGGGGAATAGTGGACAATATCACCACCCCACATATCAGACCAGGCCTCGATTCCCCACCCAGCAGGAATGCCACTGCTATACTAACACATGTACACACACACAGATATATGGTTGTATGCAAAGGTTTGAATGCCCTGGTTAAATTATATTATTTTTGTTAAATATAATTGTTAATTATATGCCCTTATGTCAATTATATGTTTTAATGTGCAAATAAGTGCACTTCTATTACATAAAGCAAACTTCTGCACATTTTATATTTTTACTGTTAATGTACAATTTGCTGGATGTAATATAAATGTGGCCTGTGCAAAAGTTATGCAACATACTATAATTTGTTTTATTTTGTGTAACATGTTAAAAATCCATTATTTAAGCCGCTTGCTCTTAAGTTGAGGGGAAGTTGGGAGGAGGGGTGAAAGAGACTATCCCAGTTGCCATATAAGCGAATGGTGGAGAAACACCCTGGAAGATTACAGGACAGACACAAAGACAAAAAGATGCACAGTGACATCTAGGAGCAATTTAGCACCTCCAGTTCACCTGGCGTTCATGTCTTTGGACTGTGGGAGGAAACCAGAGATCCCAGTAGAAACCTACACATGTAGACTCCACACAGAAAGGACCCTCGGCTGCCTGAATGGGAACTGAACCCAGTACCTGCTTCCTATGAGCCGGTAACTGTGCCATCACCTATTAAACGAAAATATAGAAATGTACAAAAACTGACAGGGATGTGTTACATTTTTTCCAGACAACTGTAGCTGAACACTTGTACAGTACACAGTTGTAGTCACAGCCAACTATGTAATAAAATGGGGAAGGATGCAGCAACACAAACAAGCACTTTGCTTCTTATAGTAGTTCATTTCGCATCAGACTTTGCCCCAGTTTCATGAGGTATAAGGTGAACTCTTAAACCTTATATAAACCTTTGTGAACCTTGGAAGCAAGAGCCAATGGTAGACAGGAGGGTGAGTTTGTATAGTGCATTATCACACACAAGGTGATTCAATGTGCTTTACAGAGGTAAAATGAGCAATAAAAAGCATGAAGATAACCCTTTATTAGTCCCACGGGTGAGAAATGCGCAAGGCATAAGTAAGTAATAAAAGTAACCATAAAATAATACAGAATAAAAGCAAGATTTAAGAGCAAGTAAAATAAGTTCAACAACAGTAAAGAAAGCAATATAAAAGCATACAGACAAAAGAGCATGATTTTTGTGCAACTCTTGCTGGTTAACTGATGGCAGCAGAAAACAGGGCTGTTTTTTTTTAAACTCGGGGAGGATGTGACCTTCATAGAGAGCAATAGTTCTGCAACAGTCAGATGGGCTATATATGGGGCATATATTTACCTGCTTAATGTGAGGTGATTTAGCTGTATCATCGCTATGCTCACTTGATATGTGCATTACAATGTGTCCTAAAATGCAGAAAATAAATATATTATCAGCTATTTATGTCAGTGCAGGCCCCAAAACAAGGTGTTGATTATTCAGTATCACTCCACCCTAGAAGTTCCACATCCACACATTTCCATGTAGCATATCACTTTAAACACTCTGTAACTATGATCATCAGGCTGGGATGGCAGCTCTGGGTTAGAATAGCCATCAGTGGTTTGTATTTGAGCCAGTATCATTTTGAACTGTCTCTCTAGCTAGTAACAACAATTGCTTGCCGGGAGACTTTTGGGAAATGAAGTTTTGACATGTCAGGTAGCACAACACAAAGCTGCAACTGGGGAGTCTCACTAAGGTTCGTTATTAGCTGCACTGCACTGGAGGTTTTCCTCTATGCATTTTCATTGAGGGAATGTGAGGAAGTTATACAGGAGATTGTAGGAAGGCGAGCACTGAACTGGGCTCAGTTGAAGCAAATTATAAGCACCCTCCACAAAGCACTGACAAATCGGGTGTGGAAAGGCTTTTCACTCAAATGGCGGGCAACAGCAGGGCTGAGAGGAAACCTGCTGTTTGGCATGAAAAGACCATGAAACAAGCGGCCATTTACAAGCCAAGAGAAGATTGCTCTTTCAGCAAGGCGAGAACCAACTGATACTTCCTCCTTGTGAGCTCTGGGGCACCCCTGAGTAACAGTGCCACTCTGGACAAAGCTACACTAACTACTCTTTCAGAGGTGCAGCATGGATGCAAGTGCTGGCTCAGCGAAGTTTTGCAACACGAAGCCGTGCCCTTTAAACAAAATGTATAACATCATTATGCAAATTTAAGCAGCACCGAAACAGAGGCCGCTATTTATAAACATGCGAGTTAAAGACGCAATCTGGACTGCAATCTGTTCGCTGAGATCGGCGCTTCAGCTTTCATCCCTCGCCATGCTGAACGGCGCTCCAACCATGGGTTCCACACTCGTGTTCTGACAGTATTTTGACAAGCTGGCACATGTGCAAGTGATGTCAACAGATTCTACATGACTGCGACTGCTGACATGTATCCATCTTCGTCTCTGAGGTTGTTCGCTTCTAACGCGTCCCTCAGCAGGCAGACTCCGGAGGAGTGCGGTTTGACGGTGAGGCATAATTTCGGAGCTGTAGTATTGTCAGCGCTTCGCCCTGAGGGGCGGAACAATAATGTCAGTTGAGCAGTGAACAATACAGTGCCAATAGAGGCGGGAGACTACAGGCCTGCTGAGGAGATTAGGCTTTATGAAGGTGACTTCGCCGGCCTGCTCACCGCGACCAGCCCTGACTGCCTGCCTGCCTGCCACATAACTTACCTGTCAGCCAGCCTGAGCCAAATAAGGAAATATGACATTTCGCTGTGCGGCTGTGATGAATCAGGCTCGCAGTGACTTATTTCATACAGCTAGCTTTGTTCTGGCCCAACTGCTCACGACTGAAAAATAACACAGCAAGCTACTGAGCTGGCATTTTCTCTGTCACTGTTTGATTTGTCAATCTGTCAAATAAACAGAGGGGCACTGGAGGGCCGGGAGAAAGACAGCGAGAGCGAGACAGCGAGAAAGGAGCGAGAAGCCCAGGTGATTTCAACCATATGTAATACGCCGCCATATATACAGCATTGTGCAAAAGAGACCACCTTTGGTTTGTTTACTTTCCAGTCAAAATGCTCATTAAGTACAAATTAGTCATTTGAGAAAAAAATCGGGAAACCAATGTAACAGCAAATAATACAGAATTTAATTTATTACATATTCTGTCCTCTTTTTCATTCTGTCTATCCCTTTTACTCTTCCATCCCTCCCATCTCAAATCCAACCAGTTTAAGCTGTGTCCGCCCAAAAAAAGCTGCCACCAAAGATCTTATTGATGTCTTGTGTCCCTTCAAATAGAGAATCTTGTTCCTGAGCTTGACCTGAACAACCATGCAAGACCTGGTAAACCACCACAACTGTCTTCGGACACACAGCACTTAAAGCTTTTATGTGAGACGGTCTTTGCTGTGTGTGTGTGTGTATGTGTATATCCACAGTGTTCTTATATTTATTTATATAGCCACTCTGTACATATATTCACACATACTCATTGTGTACATACATACATGCTTATCTAAGTTTATATA
>JBBJLS010000002.1:3066789-3096927 GCA_037577275.1 Bryconaethiops microstoma
ATTTTGTGTTTACTTGTGTTGTCTTTGACTAATATTTAAATTTGTTTGATGATCTGACACATTTAAGTGTGACAAACTTTAAAAAAAAAAAAAGAAATCAGGAAGGGGGCAAACACTTTCACATTACTGTATGTGCGTCCAAACGTTGGAATTGTGGAGTAATTATGTATTAATTTGCATATTCATTTTTTGTTTAGCTGTCTTTAAATTAAACTGCTGCAGTAACATATTGAATGTTGTGGAATTAACTGCTTCATTATCTTCATGCTTTCACCCTCAGAATGCCATTGAATCCTTTTAAAGCATTGAACCCATGTTGTTGATGGTGCTTTTGTTGATGAAAAGGACTGAACTGAAAAGGACTGAGTGTGGTAAAAACTGTGCCAGACCTTGTTAATTAAATAAGCAATGATCTCTTTATTCCTGTATTTACAATGTAGCATTATTTAAATTATAGAAAAATAGTGCCGTTTCCTTTGTACACAATAGTCTTAAAGGAATGGATGAAAAGGTCACCATGTGTGCATAGTGCTTGCTTTGGAATGAACCGCACACTGAATAAGATCCCTGAAGGAGGAGATGCTTCAAATAATACAGCTTGAGGCCACTTTAGTAAGTTAAGGAGGAGGGGGGTGGGGGATGTTCCAAACCCCTCACTAAAGTAGACATTAAACATACAGGACACATCTTAATGCTCTGGCAGCATTAGTAGCCGTGTGCATGGCTAGTTAGTGTCAAGTAGCATCAGCAGGTCCCAGTTCTCCCTAAAGAGTAGCACGCACGTCCAGACCGGGTCCATCTGAGCTCCCGTCCTCCTGGGTCGTCTCAGTTGTAGCTGAATTTGAAGTTAAAGGGTCCAGATCCAAAAGGGTTGAACCCTTGGAAGCTCTCCCAGCCCCCACGGAAGTGTTGGTGGTGGCCACCTCCCTGCTGGCTCTCTGGGTCCAGAGGGTCCTCACCCTGGTCAAACTTACTCCTCATCTCTGCATAGGGACAGATTTGCTAGTAAGCGTCAAACAGCATGTATACATACACTTGTATAAACACAAATTAATTCAGTACTTTGTATACATACACATGTATACACATGTACATATACATACACACACTTACAGCTCTGGAAAAAAAGAGACCACTGCAGTGTATTTTTAAATCAGCATCTCTATCAGTGACAACCATCCCATGCAAGTGTCTGTTAAATTCCTACACAAGCACCTCATTCTGCTTTATGAGGTACTGATTAGCGATCACCTGAATCACATCTTATTTAATGAGGAAAAGTATAAAAACACTGCTGTAATCGACACTCTCCTCTCACAATGAGACCAGTTGGAGGGTAAAACACCACTAGAAGTTCGTCAAAGGTAAATATTGCCTTTTTGTTTGAGTGAACGAGAGATTTGTTTTCTTTGAATTATTCAAGTTCTGAAAACACCATCTTTTCTCTTATTTTGATGTTTAAATGATGCTTTAACAACAATAATTATTTTTGGAAATTAGGAGAAATATTGTCAGCAGTTCTAAAAAAAAAAAAAAAAAAGAAAGCAAAGCTGTTCAGTTCAATACTTGCACCTAGAAAAAGATAAAACCTGAGAAACATTTTTGCAGTGGTCTCTTTTTTTTTTTTTTTTCCCCCGGAGCACAAACACACACAAATTAAGCCCAATTATGTTAAAGGATACGTTTCAGCCTTTACTGCTTTTTCGAATGAGCTCTAATACATACTGTACTATCAATCTATTTCATTAAATAACTCACTAAGATTTCTCAAAACCACAGCAAATCCTCAGATGAATGCAAAACTGTAATATCTATCCAGGATTATAGAACGACCCAATTATAGCAATGGAGAGATAGAGAATAAGCCATTGTGTGAGCCAGTGTGTAAAACCACTTAAAACTGCAAAGCTGGAGGATAAAGCCTCGCCTAAATGAACTAAGATCCCACTGAAACAATCATTTGCACAAACCGACCACTTCACTCGAGTGTTTACCTGGATCAGTGAGCACTTCCTTTGCCTGTGCAATGTCTATGAACTTCTTCTCTGCCCTTTTCTTATCTTCAGGATCCTGGAAATTGTCTGGGTGCCATTGTTGCGCCAACTTCCTGTAGGCTTTGATGATCTCCTTCTTCTGGGCTGTCCTACAAAATCCGTTTATTACAAGCATTAATCGTGGCAGACTTTAATATCAGCTGAGGTGTAAGTCAACAGCTGGCTGATATTGGGCCTCACCTCTTCACCCCCAGGATCTTGTAGTAGTCTCTCTTCTGTGACTGTTTGAGGAGCCGCTGGGCTCTCTCCAGCCCCTCCTTTATCTGCTGGTCACTATCGCTGTAGTCCTTGGCACTTTCAAAGTCCTTAATGGCTGCAGAGAGGAGAAACGTTTACTTATTGGGGGGGATGATTAATAATACATACACACACACTATATATATATATATATATATTATACACACACATACATATATACATATCTATATGTGTGTGTAAAAAAAAAGGTGTGTGTATGTATAGGTGTGTGAATATAGCACACGTATACACAAAACTACTCGTGTGTGTATATTATATCTGCCACCAAATTTAACACACTTGATAATTGTAGAAACTGTATAAAAACATGGATAACTGCAGTAAAGGGTCCCCTGTGTAAATGAGTGTCAAATGGTAGAGCAATTATTAATTTTATATATTAATTATTAATTAATACCGTTTGTATGTCCATCCAATCTAGTGTACACACTTAAGCTTAACACTGCATTAGTAATACAGTTGGAATAAAAGCTGCTACTCATGCAAAGAAAGGCAATTTTCTCTATGATATTCAATTTCTCTCTTTTCTATAAATGCTTCCAGAAACTGCTTCCAGTCTGCTATTACCAATAACTTTGGCATTCACTCATGAAGAGCTGTAATGACCAATTACTCCTCATTTACTTCCATTGCGAACACCATGGTTGCCATAGAGACGTTTGCAGGCCCGCTGATATGTGACGGCTCTAGTACTCCCTGCCAGATAAGAGCCATGAAAGAGAACCTCAGAATGGCACATGGTAGCACATAGAGCTTTTTTTCCTTAAGGTGGGGTCATGAAGTGCAGCAAAAATAAATACTTGAGGTACCATTTTTTTTGGAGAACATAAACTAGAATGGAATTTAATAGTTAATAAGTAAAAAAAAGTAAACTTGGTAAATAAAAAGTAAGCTATAATATTTTGCTCAAGTACTCTGAGTACCTACATGAATGATACGCATATGCCACCAAATATGCTCCCAAAACACATTAATTTCATTTTACATTTGTATCCGTACTGTATAGGAAAGCGTGTTTTCTTTGATATGTGGTGTTTTTTGGTATAAGCAGGTGAATACAGTAATAATTGAATTCACTTTACAGTAATAAAAATACAGGGCTTTAAGAAGAACAAAATGAAAAAACATGAGAACACTCAGAGAAACACTTGAGACGCTCCACGTGGGAAACTGTTCTGATGCGGGAATTCTGGACAGGGCAGCAGCCAATACACGGTTGCTTTGTGTCTCGACAGTACTAAAATATTTAAACAGTTATATTTTATATGGTAATTTGGTTAATATTTACTTTACAAAATTAGTAAATTATATTTTTCTTAATTATTTAGCACTAAAATGCATGAAAAATTAAGTATTGTAAAAAAAAAAACCGTAGAGGATATTTGCAGTTTCCGAGAAATTGCGGGGGTTTCCGTGAACAATTATTAGCTCAGTTCTAAGAAAAAACCCATTATAACATTTTTCTAAAACATTTGTTTCGTACCCCTAAGCATTAAAAACGCCTCTGGCGCCCCTGAACCTCACTATCCAGGTCATCCTCTTTGCCAGCTTTATGTTCATCAAAAACCGAATGGCTATAATGTTTAGCCCCCATTTAGAATACTTAATTGTTTTAAAACGTAATTAATATTTTTCTTTAAGGTTTTCCTTCCCTGAGTGGTGGTAATTAGAGAGCCAGTGTGAAGTTACTCAAATTAGGTACACTTTTGCGCCGTGAAGACTGAAAACTGGCACGCATTTTACATGTGTACTTACATACCACTTATGTCAACCCGTGTGTGTGTGTGTGTGTGTGTGTGTGTGTGTGTGTATAGAGAAGTTCATATTATATTATGTTGTGTCGTTTTGTTCTATCCACTTTGCTGCTGTAAAAATGTAAATTTCCCACCCGTGGGACTAATAACAGGTTATCTTATCTTATACTGTGTGTAATTCCATTCCTGCAGTTGCGTATTTATGACCCACATCATGTGCAAAATATTTCCGTTACCTTCTTCATATTGCTCGTCCTGGAGGTAAGCTTCGGCCCGGTCTTTCAGAGCGTTCACATTCTGTGGGTCTGAGCTGAGGACCTCGCTGCAGACTGGGATCGCTTTAACACCCTGCTGATCCTGTGACCACACGACAACAAAATGACATTTTCATAACTTGCTCCATCACTTCGAAGGACATAACTGGTGGAGTATTAGCGATACTGAGTATCATTCTCTGATATCTTGGCCCATAGTGACACCTGGTGGTCAGCAAAGGAACTCACCTTTGAAAGACAATGGCAGATGCGCTCCTTGGCGAGAAGCCCGTACTGAGGCACGTTCGGTTCAGTCTTCATAACTGACTCGAATTTACTCACAGCATCTCCATACCTGAGGATTCAAGAGAGCACAATGGTTAAAACTTCAATAACACAGAAGGAGCTATAGAGTAATTCACAGTAACTTTTTCACAGAAGTTCTAATAGTCCACAAACACCGGCCTTATAATTTGATTGCTTAGATAAGCAAAAATAAATTCTGCAATCACTAAACCAACCCAATTTGTTTAGTGTCATCTTTATACCATGAGAGTTAGTTTCCTGAACAGGGATTAAGCCTAGACTACATAGCATTCTAAATGGATAACCTCCACCTATGTAGTCCAGGATTACATTTACACTTCTAAACTGTACTTTTACTGTAAACTGTACAGTATTTAATGTAATTTTTTATTGTAATTTTCTGTTATTTCATAACAATCGGTTTCATAATAGAGATCCACACCAAATGTAGATATTTCTGTGGCTGTGCGTCTGTGGATCATTGTCCTCATCAAAGACTACTCCTAGTTCAGAACAGTTTTTTTCTGTCAATGAAGAATCCCCATTCAAAGTGTTGTGCAGTCCTTGACCAGACTTAATTCTAGTTTGGGAAACTTGGAATCTTTTGATTCGTCGCCCACATGCAAAACTTTGAGAAAACTTGTACGTCATTTAGAAAATCAACATCTAGCAGTGGTCACTAACCCTTGTCCTGGAGATCTACCTTCCTGAGAAGTCCAGTTCCAGCCACAATCGGGCTAATGACTTTCAACCAAGGTCCCTGATTGGTTGGAGTGTTAAGGGGGAGTATGCAGTATGCTAGATGCGGGCTGGAGATAATCAGGGTAGGAAAGTAGATCTCTGGGAGGAGGGTTGGGGACCACTGGTGTACAGAGAACTTCAACGGGGCATTTTTGTCAACTAATTTTTCACACTTACTATTTATGTGAGATGAGCATATTAAGGAAAAAAAACAAAAACAACATCAAATATCCCATAACTTGTAAACAGTTATTTTCTTTTAGAAAATCAATGGTAACCAATACAACTGCACATTCATCTCCCAATTAAACAGTGCATTATCACTTATTATTATTATTATTATTATTAATAATAATAATAATAAACTTATTTACATAGTGCCTTTCTCAAACACAAGGACGCTTATCACTCTTAGTGACATTAAATTACATCTATTTTATATTAAAGTGTCATTAGATGATGTTGGCTGGACCCACCTCTGCTGCTGGATCAGCTCCTCGGCTGACATGATCTGTTTGTTGAGCTTCTTCACCTGTTTGTAGTGGCTAAAGCACTGCTTGTGATCAGGATCCAACTTTAGACACTCTCGCACCTCACTGCGGAAAGAAACAACCCCCACTGTCAGCTCACAGCTCTTATCTGACCAGCTGTTTGTGTTTTACAGATGCAATTAGGGACTGCTGAAATCAGCAGTTTTGGAAGCAATAAATCTGACATCCTGTCATTCCAGAGGACAAGCAGGACAGACACTAAACGAAAAGGCACCGAATTTGCTTGTCTCTGCTGGTATTGCTCTTCACAATAGATAATCCAAAATGAACAGTGTTTTCTTTCTCCTTTAGATCAGTTTCCACAGTTTAAACAAGCGCAGATCTACAAATTTCTTTTTACTTTTGGTATAAACTTTTACTGTTCAATGCAGTTCTGACACCACATGAAAGGGGTCTTGTTAGAAAAGCATTAATTGGTCGTTCTTTCGCACATGGTGCTCTCCTAATGTCAAATATAGGCCATATTAAAGCATATTATGCAAAAAAAACAAAAAAACAAGCTTTTCCAGTAAAGCGCAATTACGTACATAAGCTTGTGGTGTGAACAGCCTAAAAGCCTTGATTACAGTACATTTGTAAATACTCTGTACCAAAACATTGTGCCTACACAACATTTAACTAATTGCTCCTCTTTTCCCGTGCACATTAAATGACACTGAATCCCACAGAGTCTTACTTTAGGGACATCTCGTGGTCTCCCAGGCTGTAATAGATGGTGCTGAGTTTGTAAAAGGCTTGTGTGTTGTCGTTCCTTAGCTTGGAGGCAGCTTTGAGGTCACTGATGGCTTTACCCATCTCACCCAGCTGAATGAAGCACTCGGCCCGCAGCTCCCTGGAGTCCACATCCCACACACACGTCTGGTAGGATCACAGGCACAGTCAGGTAATGTGACATAATGGTATATCAGCATGATGGCATGTTATTATTATTATTTTTTTTTTTTTTTACTGCTAGAGTTGGCAAAATTCCAAAGCTAAAGTGTTCTTTATTACCCGGCATAGTGCGCGTATACTCAGATTTTTCATCGGTTGATCAGGAGCCAAGTATTGATTGGTTATTAATTAGATTTTTGTGGTTAAGTCGAAACCATAATATATGAGGAGAGGGAATGGAGGGGTGAATAGCCTTAAAAATGTGTAGCGGAGAGAGAGTTTGTGATGTTATGGATATGTTGGCTGGAAAGCAACATAACGGAGAGCAATAAATCAGTCTCACAGACCTAAAGACACAACAGACTCAAACAGATTTCAAGACATTAAACTCAGGTCAGTTATCAAAAGAACTTGCGTCACTGTTGTGGCTTAATTAAAATACTCAGCCCGAGATGCTACATGCACTTTCCCACCCGTTTTCGACAACAGCCTTTTTAAGCTGTCATTACCCATAAATGGCTTGGTAAGAGACAGCGAGTTAACATCAGCGGTAAAACGTGATATACAGTACCAGTCAAAAGTTTGGACACACCTACTAATTCAACGATTTCTTTTGTTTTTATTATTGGCTACTTTGTAGATTAATATTGAAAACATCACCTATTGCTCTGATGACAGCTTTCCACACTCTTGGCATTTTTTCAATCAGATTCACGAGGAATCGACCTGGAATGGTGTTTATTTAACAGCTGTTCTTCGTCAAGAGTTCATTAGTGGAATTTCTTGCCTTCTTAATGTGTTTGGGACCATCATTTCTGATGGTAGGGTTGGTGCTAAATGCTGTAAATGTCAATGTACACAGTTAGTAATCCTATTCCACTATGGCAAGAACTACTTAACTAAGTAAAAAGAAACAACAGTCCATCATTACCTTATTACAAAACATGTTCTAGTTTGTTTAACTCTTTTTGTTTACTGCATAATTCCATGTGTTCCTTCATCATTTTGTTTGTTTTGCGATATTAATCTACAATGTAGAAAGTAATAAAAACAAACAAACAAACAAACCACACTGAATGAGGTGGTGTGTCCAAACTTTTGACTGGTAGTGTAAAATGTAGAGTCAGGAAAGGCGCCCACTTGATCCCAGTATTTTTTTTTTTTGACAAACTTTTTTTGGCCATAAAACCAAAGTCTGTGTGTCTCTAAACACTGGTTTTATAGCAGATACACAAACACACTTCACATTTTCTCAATCTAGTTTTGTTTTTTTTCATGCCACTGCTGTGTGCTTGGTTTTTAGGCTGTCAATATTTACAAAATTGCCATTGCCAATGAGAGAGCAACAGATAAGAGATGACCATGTTGACTACATTAGATTTGATGGCGGAAGGGACTCCATTATTTAGCAGTGTGTCCATTTTTTGTTGTTTCGAGGTTTTATTTTTGGCCTTTGTTTGCATTTGTTAATTTCTGAGCTGTCCTGATGGCCTGGACATCCCATGTGCCATAGGAATTTGTATTTATTTGCCAAATCCTACATTAAGTAATTTGTGTGCTGCATTTGATTTGTCACAGTATGGAGCCAAATTTACCATTTGGGTTCAGTTTGTTGATAACAGCATGGTCACAGTGAGTTTAAATTGATGGCATGGAAAGGGACTTCCATGCAGACAAGGTCAATGGGTTTAAGAGGACTCACATATTAACAGAGCAACAGTGCAGAAGCTGACTCACATCAATGACTGTGTCCAGGTGCAACGCCGCTGAGCTGTAATCCTTGCGGTCGAAATCGCTTCTAGCCTGTGTCACCAATCTTTGGATCTCATCTGATTTCTTCAACTGGCTCTGGGCTTCTTGCTCCTCTCTGTTGCTGGGGCTGGATTTCAGCTGCAGGACACATAAGACATGCTTAAGCCTGGCAGTTATGAGAAATCACACTAACTTCCTCTTTATTAAGATAGTAACTTCTTCTTTTGGAGGAAACAAACAGATGGTCAAGAAATTTCTGTACTATTCCATGCGATTTTGTTTACGTCCTCAACTACAGCTGCAGTCATTTGTTCATGAAAATACAGGTAAAGGAGGTCTAGCCTTAAACTGATACTACAGCAGATATGCCTCTACAGTGCAATGAACCAACCCTGCATTACTGAGGCAACACATGAACTAGCTGTGTCAAAATTAAGCACATCAAACAGACTCACAAACCGAGTCCCTTACGCTGTAAGGGCTGTCACTCGGAAGACATAATTTTCATTATCTTTTTGTTTGTTTGTTTGTTTAAAAGGCCATGAGTAAGCATTAATAAACCCATGGGATTCAGTAATTACATTATAATCTGGAATTAATCAATTGCACTTCACTGCTTAGTGATGATAAACCTGACAACGGGTTGGTAAAACTGAGTAAAGAATATCTGGACCCTATAATGTTTCTCTACAAGACAAATCCATCATAAACTCACCACTTTCTTGAAATCCGCCTCGGCTTCGTCGAGCTTGCCCTGCTTCAGCAGTAGGTTCCCCCTCTGAAGTCTGGCCTTGGTGTGGAGACAGAAGACCGGTTGTAGTGAACGTTCATAAATCATGCGTAGTGACGTTCAGTTCAAGGGTTTCAGGGTGGAACGAAACTTACTGATGTGAAATCAGGTTTGAGTTCGATGACTCTGCTGAGGTCCGGAAGGGCAGATTTGGATTTTCCCATTGCTAGGTACACAGTGGCTCTCCTGTAATAAGCCAAGTAGTTTTTGGGGTCTCCATCTGTGCACAGGCAGAACACAGAAGGTGGTGAAGCTAAAGACAACACCGTAATGCTAAATAATATTGTCTATATTATTATTATTATTATTATTATTATAATAATTATTATGTAGAGCTGTATGACATCGCAAATATCAATATTGCGATTTTGCGATTGTGATGTCTTTCACAATATTAAAGAGCCCTTTTCTGGAATGAAAAAGGCTTAAAGTCTGTGAATATTGTTTCAAACGGTTCATTTACTCTCACCATCCATACAGTCCATTTATGGAAAAAAAAAGATACAAAATCAGCTGGCTTCCAAGTCATAGTTTTGTGATGTCACAAAAACAGCACATTTTAATACATTCCCTTATTCTGACTCCTGACCTTTAATGGTTAAAAAATAGACTTGTGTTGGCTTAAATGAAGAATCTGATTCACCAGAACACCTAGTAACTCACCTGAAGTTGTGATTTTTACTTTCAGAAATATTGTGACTGATTACAGGCTCCTTTGCATATTGCAGCCTATTGTGATCAGTGTTACAGAGACAGATGCTGTGATAATGATGAGCAGAGGTTATACTGTGCAGCTCTATTATTTACTTTGGTCTCTTCTTGCAAAACCTCAACTTACCAACCGCTGCATGGAAATGGGAAAGAGCATCAGCCAACTGTCCGGCAGCAAGCAGCTTCTTGCCCATCTCCAGATGCTGCTCAACACTGTTGTCCTTACTGCAGATCACTCCTGTAAAGGCAGCAGTAAACTCAGTCATACACTGAAAGACAGTGTTCTAGCTTTAGTACATGAATGTGCCTTTAAGTACAATTATCGAAAGGATAAACAAACAGATCTAGTCTGAACTGCATAAATTATCCATGTGTTGGCCCTAGTACGTTGATACTTTTACAGACAATAAAACAAATCGACTTCAGCTACACTATATAGACAAAAGAATTGTAACACCCAGGGTTTGGGATAGACCCCTTAATTCCAGTGAAGATCAATCTTAATGCTTCAGCAGTCCAAAGCATTCTGGACAACGCCATGCTTTCAACTTTGTGGACACAGTTTGGGGAAGAACCTTTTCTATTCCAGCATGACTGTGTGCCAGGGCACAAAGCAGCTCCATAAAGACCTGGCTGGATGGTTCAGTGTGGAAGAACTTGACAGAGCCCTGACCCCATCCAACACCTTTGGGATGAACTGGAACGGAGATTGTGAGCCAGACCTTCTCGTCCACCACAGACTCCCACAGAAACTCCAAAATCTTGAGTGGAAGCTGTTCTAGCTGGGGACCAGCTCCATATTAAAGTCTATGGATTTGAATGCAATGTCAATAAAGTCCCTGTTGGTGTAGTATTCAGGCGTCCCAATAGTTTTGTCCACATAGTGTATGAAATGAACATTACTGCTCTGTCTTCACCTTTAGCACTCCAACATACTGAGACCACTGGACATATGACACGTGACATCTACCTAACAGTCTACTTTGTGTTGTCAGGCTTAACTATATTATAGCTAACATGACCAAAGCCTTAAGAAAACGTTGTTTTTTATATTTTCAGCCTGTTTATTACTGCGTGGTCTCACTGACAGCTGGAGGACAGACACGTCTCCTGAAGTTCCCCAGGCTAGGCTAACCTCCCCAGTTATTTCTATGAAGTTTTCCAGCTAAGCTAGGCTACAAACCTGGACGCGTCCCGAACCACGCACTCCCACACTATATAGTGTGCAAACAACACAGTAGATCTTCACTGGAAGTGCACCAACTATAGAGCTTGGTGAAGTGTATATTTCTGTGGTTTGGAACGCGTCACCTTATTTCCAGCAGCCGCAGTCCCTTTAAAAACACGGCGACTTGCTTACCTTCGTACCGGAGGTCGAGAAGAACGAGCAGGAAAGGAACATAGCTCAATAATTTATTGACCAGAGGCGTTACTGTGACCATTTTTGCCTCGTTTTGTCTGTTTTATTGCTCTTCTCTGTCACTCACTCTCCTTCTGGAGGACCCTGAACTCAGCGCCTCGCGCGCTCCGCTCTTCACTCTCGAGCGCTTGTTTTCCACTCGGTCGTGGGCCGCTCTGATTGGTCCGTGCCTGCCGAAGCCACGCCCCCGCCTCCTGATCAACAGAGAGCAGCCACGACAGCGCTCGCCCGCCGTTACCATGGCAACGAGTAGAAAAAATCTAATATTAAAATGATTTTAAATCATTTAAAATATTTATAACGACATCAGTTTAAATTGTTTTATTTTCTTCAGCTGAAACGAACCCATTAAGGCGAACACATTGTCCATTTTATTTGTTATTTTTAAAATTCACCATATGGATACGGTTCAGTTTTTTATATTCTCAATATGTTGGAGTGTTGTTGATGTTCATTTCATACACTATGTGGACAAAAGTATTGGGACACCTGATCATTACTCCAACAGGGACTGATATGACATTGCATTCAAATACATAGACTTTATTATGGATTTGGTCCCCCTTTGCAGCTATAACAGCTTCCACTCTTCTTGGAAGGCTTTCCACAAGATTTTGGAGTTTCTATGGGAATTTGTGCCCATTCATTCCGAAGAATATTTATGAGGTCAGGTACTGATGTTGGATCAGAAGGCCTGGCTCGCAATCTCCATTCCAGTTCATCCCGAAGGTGTTGGATGGGGTTGAGGTCAGGGCTCTGTGAAGGCCAGTCAGGTTCTTCCTCACCAAACTCATCCAACCATGTCTTTATGGATCTTGCTTTGTGCGCTGGGGCAGAGTCATGCTGGAATGGAAAAGATTCTTCCCCAAACCATGTCCACAAAGTTGGAAGCATGGTGTTGTCCAGAATGCCTTGGTGTGCTGAAGCGTTAAGATTGCCTTCACTGGAAGTAAGGGGCCTAGCCCAAATGTCTCAATACTTTTGTACATATAGTGTATCTCCAGGAGAGTGGGAAATACTAACATTGTGGGCTAAAATTCGTATTATATAAGATGATTTAAAAAAGCAAAAGCATAAAACATGCCCTTTGGATGGGTGATCAGTGGTGATCTATTGGAATAACTTTGTTTTGATTTGGAGTAACCTTTCCGTCTAAAAGGACAAATGGATCTAAACCATGTCAGGCCCCCAAAGCCTAACAGAGCTCCTTACTGACATACGCCACACACTGTGAAGAATATGGTGGATGACTTATCTGACCATATAACCTTTTTCCACATCTCTGTAGACCATTATCTGTGGTTTTTACACCATGGAATTCTAATTTGTGCAGTTGTTTATATTCTGTAGCCTTATTATAATATCCCTATCAGTGTATATGTGGGTGGACTCTTCTTGTTGACACAGTCTGCTCGTGTTATGCACTGACTTTTCAACCACCTGAGGAACAGATCTGGATCTATTTTCTCTTTCATATTTGTTTCTCCACCACATGAGCATCATGCTCACTTAATGTGCTTTCAACAATTAATTCTATGACTATTTACTGATGTCTGTCCCACACATCTAAATGCAGATGCCATGTAAATCACTATTGAAATTATGGCCAGTTTTGTAATCTGTGTGACTGAAGCTCCTGCTTTTTCGAAGCATGCCATGCCATCCTAATCCAAAACTGAGGTGAACTCGGCCTGGTCAGTATGTTTATAAGAACCACAGAGCATGACAGGATGTTTATTGCTTAATTAAATGTACTGGAACACTGCTTTTTCCCTCTATTCAGGCTTGCTAGCCACACATCTGTATATAAAACATATGATATATATATATTTTGTTTTATATGTATTTATATAATACATATGGGTCATATATCCAGCCCTGTGTCTTGAGAAGGTATGAAATGAAACCTGCATGTGTGAGTGTGAGTGTGTGTACTGAATACAGATGTTTGCTCTGATGGCGCTGTCCAGGTCAAAGCTTTGAAGTGGCCATTGCCAAGCTCCTGCTTCACCAGGGAAACTACACTGCTGATGGCTTCTGCACTGCGTCTGTCATGTTCAATTTATTTGTTGTGGATTTGTTTCTCTCTCTTTCTCTCTCTCTCTCTCTCACCCATTTCCTCTTTTCCTATTCTTTCTCTTTTTTAATCTATTTTTCTCTTTAAATGCTTTTATTCTCTTGTACTCTCTTTCTCCTTCCCTCCCTCCTTCCCGCCCCTCCTCTTTCCCCTCTCTCTGCTTGTTCTTTCTTTTTTCATCTCTTTCTCTTTTAATGCTCTTTCTCTATTTATCATCTTGTACTCTCTCTCTCTCGCTCTCTCTCTCAACACAGTGCCATTACATCTCCTCAGGTCATGCACCTGTACCTTTGGGTTGTTACTTAAGTATCTTAAAATTTCAATGGATTCATACTTATTTGAGAATTTGTAAATTATAATAAATCTACTCAAATATATTGAGAAGTGAAATAATTTACTTTCCCTTCAATTCAGTTTCATCCTCCTAAATCATTGGCCTTTTGCTGCTAATTCCTCTTCTAGATTGAATTTTACTCTGTTCTGTTGGTTCAGCTCTTGGGCAGCTCACACATCTCACATTGGAGTTTTAGCACTTTATTTTAGACCAAAAGTAAGAACAGTGCCTACCAAACTGTGGTCTGCCCTTCACTGATACTCTGTTGATCCCATATTTTCTTGCAGTAACAATACTTTTGCATGGTTAAGGCAGCTATTAAAACACTATTAAAGCAATGCTTAGTAGTGTAGAAGTAAACCCTAGGTGGCTTTATTGCTCTAGCTAACATTTAGCTATAGAAACAGTAGCTTTAGGTTCCTGTGCAGCTGCTCCAGAGTCCCATGTATATGATAATCTGTAAATGTCTCCTGTGTTTATTGCATATTCTACATTTATTTCACACTGTAGTGTATTTGCACTTCATTGTGAAATGTGTTACATAACAAGCCTGAAGAACAATATTTTGTTCAAATGTAAACAAGTTATACTGAAGGATTGTAAGGTAGCAGGATGGGCATTCACTTCCTGGCATGCAATTCACCGAACTCTTGGTAGTGGTGCATATGGAACATGAACTGACTACATTTTCAACTTTCGAAAAATACTGGCCATCAGTATTTTTTCTTTACTAGATCCCTCGTGTAGGAAATACCAGGATGCCCCAAGGCAGGGGTGGTGTGTGACCATTCCACCACGCAGGGTCTCCAGTAAGTAGATCCTATCCAAGGAACAGCTGGGGCACAGGTTTCTGATTCTCCTTAGCTATCTCCTCATCCAGGCTCCAAGTCCTAGGCTCAGGATTTTTTGAGAGGAGCATCTGTTGAACAGCAATGTGAGAAAGTGTCAGCCTTACAAATTTTTGACTCAGGATGTTAGGTGATTTGGACATTAAAGCAAGTAAAGAAAATCAACCACTAAATATTTTACTTGCTGGATGTATTCTAGGTTCTGGTGGCTGGTGATGACCACAAAGGGCTGCCAGGAGAGGACCTGGGGCACCTGACTGAATGTATAAATATTTAAAATGTTCACTCTTGGATGGAAGATGGAGGGGGCATTTACCAAAGCATCATGTGGTACAAGTAATGCCCCGACATGGTGCAAAACACTGTCTTCCTTTCATCCCCTGCTCCTATGCACACCAGGTTGTACACACTCCGCGGTTCAAGCTTAGAGAAAGAAGTCAACCTGCAGAGCAGTTCAGTGGCCAACAGGATCAGTGGGAGCAGGTCTGGCTTGTTCACTGTTGAGCCCCTGGTAATCAGTGCATGGTCTGATTACAAGTTCCCTATCCTTTTTAACAGAAAAAGGAGCTGGCAGAGATGGTAGACACGGACTTGCTAATGAACCCCTGCTTGAGCGCCTTGGCCATGTACGCCTCCATGGTGTTTCAGGCTCAGACAGCAGGCAAGCACGTGACCGAGGGGCCATGGCTCAAGGCAGGAGCGCAGTGGCACAGACCCATGGCCAGTTTGGAGGGAGACAGGTTCCCCTGGTGAGATTAAAAATCTTGGCTAGGTCAGAATATTCAGGAGAGATGTTTATGGGGAAGATTATGATTAGGATTTTCAATGGATGTAGCAAGGAATTGGACTGATTGGCATGAGCGGACCAGGATATATATCTATGTGCATGCCAATCTACCAGAAGGTTGTGTGGCCTTAACAAAGGTAAACCTAAAACCAATCAGTGTTGGGATTGGAAAGGAACTCGAAAATGGTTTCATGGTGGTGAGGGAAACAGCCAATTGCACTGAGGCTGTGATATGAGTGAAAGGGGCGCTGCTGACCAGGTTACCAGGTAGTGCATATACCATAACAGGGTAAGTTAGAGCCACAGGGATGGGTAAAGAAATTCTTGTCACATGCACCAGACACATGATCAAAGAAACAAGCGCGTCACAAGGTATATAAACAGGAAACAGGTAGATCCGAGTTGCTCAGTCATTGAGTCCCCTCTTCTCGCCCTGCCGTCTCTAACCGGATTCACGTGAGTACTCACTTACCTTGTGTGCATGAGTGTTAACGCTGATTCCAGTGGGAATCATAACTCTTTTGTGGAGCATTTGCAGAGCAAAGTGCGTGATTCTACCAACCCTCTCGCTTCTGTCCCCGGAATCAGCCGGAATCTAGAAGGGCAGACAAAGAGACAGAGGATTAGACATTGATAAATCAACATAGAACAGAAACTGAGACAAGGACACAAACTCTGTCAGAGCCCCTGTGGTGGGCGTGCCAGTCCTCTGACATGTTTCCAATACCCAGGTTTTCCACAATACAAGCAAAGTCCTGGGCTGTGCCAGTCTAGTTGTTCTTGAGGGGTCATTTTGGAATTCCCTGTCTGCACATGGGTAAGCGGGACATCCTGGGTGGCATGGCGTGTGAGGCAGGGCTATGACATATGTTTTTTTTATGTAAAGTAACCTCCGCTTTTCGCAGGGGTTACTTTCCAAGAGCACCCGCATATAGTGAAAAACCGCATTGTTGTGTTGTGGTAAAACAAATGCCTAAAAATGCCTATTTTCATAGTGTAAACCATAAATATGCTCCCAAAACACTTCAATTTCATTTTAAACTCATTAGCCTTAAAGCAAATGTAAAGATAAACCCATATCCGTACTGTACAGTTTACACTGAACTCCAGTAGTGCTAGAATGTAAATACCAATATTACCTCTGTATAGACTGTACTATAATTCATGCACGGGCGTATTCTTTGGTATGCACTGTCGTTTTCATTGGCATAAGCAGTTAAATACAGTAATAAATTCATTTAATTTACAGTAATAAAAATACAGGGCTTTAAGAAGAACAAAACGACAAACACGAGAACACTCAAGACGCTCCAAGGGGGAAATTCTGGGCAGCAGCCAATCAGCACCAAGGAAAAATAAATAACGTGGTTGGATTGGCTACTTTCAAACCTCCCGCCTTTGAGTACAGCGAGGGATGCGTCACAGGGCAGCAGCCAATCAGCAGCAAGGATTGGCTCGTCCTAGTGCAGGGTTTATGTTAGGGCGCGGTGCTTAGCAACCCAGCACGTGGACGTGGGGGTGTGACCGACGCGCATGTACGTGAGTTCCGTGAAAAATGATTAGTTTGGTTCTCAGGCACAATCCGCGTAAGACTTAAATCGCGACTGCTGGGGGGTTACTGTATACATAAGGTTCACCTAAAGGTTAGCTACAGATTCTACAACCATTAAACTAAACGATGTTAGTTTTTGTAATGAAGTAAAATGCAAAATTAATTTAGCATTTATGACAGCTGTGCTAACTCATTTTATTGACCTGACCTTCATTGGCAGAAATGTGCTAAATCCACTGAGAAACACAGGAAATTCAAGCTTTTCAGTCAGACGGGAATGTAATGAAAAAGCTTTCCACAGTGTGCCTAAATGAAAGAAGGGCTTATGCAACAAGCTGGGCGTGATGCCCATTTTTTGAGCTGCTTATATTCAAAGTCTGTACAAATCGTGACTTCTATTCATATTTTGTTTACAAATCTTCTAAAAAGGTGCACATAAATTCAACTCCATAATTATTGCCACTGTTGGCAAATATGTTTATTGTAGAGACTTTATTATGAACAAAATATGACTGAAGCGTTTCTATTTATATTTTACTTTATTTATATTTCACTGTTTTCAACTCAGCATGTTTCATAGTCTGAATATGAGGTAAAATAGAGGCTAAATTTCCCTATTCATTTATCAACATAGGAATGATTACAGAATATTTTAATATAAAGTAAAATGGGACAAATGTTTGTTGACCATCTTAAAATCAGGTAAAATGCCCATATCCACTTTTAGGAAGTTAAAAATAACCAGAGCTGTGCTGAACCTACCTGGAAGAAGGTGCATGTTTATTTAGCCCACACACCATAAGGAGGGTAGAAGGAGAGACTGAATATTTCCTAAGTATCACTGTAGATTTAGAGACATCACAATGTTTGCCAAAAAAAAAAAAAAAAACTCCATCCCTACGAGGTTTTTGGAAGATGTGTCAGAGGAAAGTATTTGCTTTAATCACAAATGGAAGTCCTTGGAGTTCACTAGAGACTACTGGAACTTTGACTGATGTTGAGTTCTACTGTAAGATGACAGAGCTTTTTTCATCAGACATTTAAGTTGAGTTTGGGTCTCTAAACCAGGATGACTATACAGATAAAGCCTTATACGGTCTGTTAAATATAATGGATAATCTGTGATGTTCTTGGGAGCCTTGTTAAGACACGTGGCATCCCCCACTGCGAAACCCAATGTACTTAAAATATGCTTAACCCTACCTTAATTTACCCCTGAAAATATACCAAACCCCTTTTGAATTAAGTGGCCGTTCATTTGTGAAACTGACCCCTTAATTTTACCTTACCTTAAATACCTTTATCTTACGTTCCTCTATGGGAAATTAAAGTCAAAATTAAGGTAGTTTTAAGAGGTAAAATTAAGGGATTTGGTTTCGTAGTGCTTGATGCCTCTAGTACCAGGAGACTTGAGAATATTTCTGCCTTCCTCAAACAATTCGCTGATCTTTACGATCCAAAATTCAAAATTCATGCAAACATGGTCCAGTGAATCAAGCTTTTGGTCTGGCCATCCCAATCCCCTCATTTTAGCCCTATCTTAGCATTTAACCCTATTGAACCGAATGTGCTGGCAGCAATTCATTCTGAGACTTTAGGGATAGCCCTTTCAGCTGTTTTCATTCAGAAGGCATTTTTTTTTACTGAGTGTGTGAGCTCATTCAAAGTGCAATTTGGATTCAGAAACACATTTTGTTTACTGAGAGTATCAAAACACAACTGAGATTTATGTTCCTATTTTGCTGTTCAAAAAGTGAATTTGAGAGACTAAATAAAAAAATCATTACATCTATACATTTTTGAGAGTTTGGGTTTTTTCCCCAAATAAGTGCAACTACAGCTGTGAGGAAACACCTTAGTTGGTAATTTTGTGTACTCCCTAAAAGCTTAGTTCTTTGTCAGAAAATTGTTACACGAAGGGTTGGTTTCCCGGACAGGGATTAAGCCTAGTCCGGGATCATGTAGTGCTGTGAATAGAGATTTTCCATTGAAAAGGAAAGGGTAGTCCAAGACTAGGCTTAATCCCTGTCTGGGAAACCGACCCGAAATCGCAATTTTTAGATAATGTTTTGACCTAAATGTATTTTCATCACACATTCACGGCATACATATATGTATAAATGCAGGCTAAAGTTGGGACCCCTGGTTCCACCACCACTGTAAACAAAAAGTTCATTACATCTTATCCTTTGGATTATACCAAAATGTGGCAGAAAGGTGGGGTTTGTGTGGGAATTATTGAGAAGCCCACTGGGCCATTGGTCCTGGTGCTTTCCTTGCTTTAACACATTTCAATTCAGTAAAGGGGTTGTTAGCAAGCTGATTAGTTGGTTCTGGCACAGTTGGTGCAGTAAAAAGCAGGACAGCATGCCTCCAGTCACTTTTAGAGGCTAGAGAATGGCTAGCACTACACTAGGCGGAGCTGCAAAGAAAGGGTATCTAATAAAGTGGTCATGGTCCAGTGTATGCAGCCCACAACACAGTGCAGGACGATGTACAATAAGGAGAGTTGGAGCACATTAAGCACACGAGGGTTAAGCGCCTCGTTCGTGATTATCCAACCCGCTAATGCCTGCAAAAAATCTCATCCCTGCTGAATTCATCCCACAACAGTTGAGCCAGTTGAGCTCATTAGCATCTCCTTGTGAATAATGCCTCTGTTTACTGTCTGTTGCTTTCCCGGAGCAACTGTTATGTTGTAGTCAGAAGCAGTGGGTAAGCTGTGAAGAGCTTCAAGCAAGATGTGCCAACCTAGTACACAAAGTAATTATAAACACTTAGCTATCTAAATAAATACCATTCACTCCAGCAGTAGATTGTCTGTGAAATACCTTGACATTTTATTTATAGTAGCTATAAAATAGAATGTTTAGGAGGTCCCTCAGTTGAACTAGGACGTTCTTTTTCTTACGCTGATGTTCCAATAAAAATGTGTATGATTTAAAGTGGTCACAAACTGGGTTGTCATCTTTGTTCACTCATCCCTCATTGTTCGCTAGCAGCTCAACACAGGATCACATTATTTAATGCACAGAGTACTGTGTCCAAGGAATGAGAACAGAATATTTGAATATCAGAATGTCCACCAGAGGGACTGCAGAAATAGGCTACTGTGCCCACATAATTTGGGGCTCTAATGTCACATAAAGCCCTTGACAGCTTAGGATTTTACCTTTGGCTTGATGGCAGAATACAAAGCCAGGCAAAGGTCTAGAATATCTTGGGCATACTTTATTTTGCTAGTTCCCTATAATTTATCTACAGATGCTTTCATTGTTAACAAACGGAGGAAACTACTTGGATTACCAACGGCATTATGTTTAGGTCTAGAAAGGATTAGAAGTTGTTGCTTCCGCCATAACATTAATTTATTCATTCACTATCCGAGTCGCATATCCTAGCCAGGGTTGTGGGGGGCTCTGGAGCCGGTGCAGTCTATCACAGGGTTTTTTAACTCTGAAATGGTACATTTACAGGACAAAGTAAAAAAAAACCTGTGGTTAGTAGTCTCCTAGTTGGTGAAACACTTGCTTGTGTACCTGATGACCACAAGGTTGCAGGTTAAAACCCCCACTTTCTACCATTGTGTCCTTAAGCAAGACATGTAACCTTCATTTGCTCCAGAGGGAATGTCCCTGTAACTAATGATTGTAAGTTGGTCTGAATAAGGGTGTATTGTAAGTTGGTCTGAAATGCCTCTTTACCTTCTTTAATGTAAATTTAAAAAGATACCATTCCTAGTTCCTATGCTAATTTTAAATGTCATCAGCATCATCAACAGTCATACATAAATATTTGAACATCCGTGGGGAATTTACATGCTTTTCTAAGTAAAAAAAAACGAAATACACCATGTAAGTGCACAATGTCTAATTTTAACACATTGATAAAAAGTAAAACACAAAAAGTGCCATAACCATAGTACAGCGCAAATGTTCTCGTTTTCCCCCCCAATATGTTAAATCCAGCAAGTAAACAGTAACTTTACATTAAAATTTGCTATATCTGTATCTACTACTACTACCACCACTACCACTACCACTACCACCTACTGTATATAGGAAATCAAGAAAACATATTTTGATCAGGGCACCCTAACTGTAGGACAAAATCCTCACAAGGTTTCTTCTTTGCTCCCAGGGAAACTATTCTTGATGCCCTTGCTTTGATCAGTAAGGATCTGGGCGCAAATTTCAGTAAGGCTGTGCTGGGACAATTCAACTGAATGGAAAAGCCAGAGGGAACAAAGGCCTTGATTGTCTCCCAAATCAAGTTGGCGCACCTGATCAGGGTAACTGCTTAATTTAACACAATTAGAATGTGAAGCAGCAGTCAGTGAATAGTAGCCACTTGAAGAACGCTGAAGATACAGGATTCTTTAAAGAATCACAGGAAAGACCAGTGATGATTGAATCAAAGAAATTTTGACTCATGTTACTGGGCATCTGGCACTGCAGCTAACTTGCTGCATCAGTTCTATATTTGTCTCTACACAGAATGCAAATGTAGGACCCTTAATTATTGTTGTCAATTTCGTTTGTTTTGTTTACCATGATCCATTATATATAGAGTATATAATGTTTTAACAAATCTGGCATTCATCTCAATAAGACAGTTTCAAGACAATCAGGGATTTAATTAAGTTTGGCACGAAAGAGAGTCGAGAGAGTGTGAAAAAGAGAAAGGTAAAAAGAACAGAGAGAAAAAGAGTTTCCAGCAGATTGTTTGCTTTGGATATTATGGACCCAAATATTAGGCTGCGTAGAGGAAAAAAAGTTTACATGGACAATATTTCTTCATCTAATAGTGTATTTCTGTGTGGTTACTTTTTTTGCTTGCAAGTGTTTTTTTTTTCCTTATTTTTGATATCAAAAACAAGATACTAAATGTGGATGTCATGAAGGACATTCCGCTGTGACTGCCTATAGTTTATTTGCTGCTGGACTGGAGGTAGAGGAAAAATTCGATGGAGATCATGAGGAATTGGGTCTTGAGAGCTGCAAGATCTACAATGGAATGAGGAGTAGGGTTTGCCGGGTTGAATGTTGATTTTTCTAGCATAAATTGATTTTTTTTTTTTTTACAATCATTGGAAACTCATGTGCACCAATGTCTGGCCCCAGTTTATTATATAATCGCTTGACATTTTAGACTGAAAGGATAAATACCTTTGTGTGCTGTTAATCAGAATTTTTTGGGACCCTACATACCAACTACTATTTGATAAATGGTTACGTTGATACAAATGTGATCTAATACTGACCACATTCTCTTTTTTCTGGAGTTTTTCCGTTTGGTAACTGCTATCTGATGACTGTCTTTTTACAATTTGCAACACAGAAGTGTGTGGGTTTGTTTTGGGTTAATAGCTGATTAGTAATCTGTCTGTATAACGTTAAAGAAAGAGGCAACCACTGCACAACACCCTTCAATTGGGTTATATGTGGGAATTTGGAATTGTTTTTTTTTTTGTTTTGTTTTTTTTAAATGAATGTGTAAGTATCCAAACACAGCTGTTCTCTACACTTTATTTGGATTGGGTGACAATATCCTGCAGTTTTCTGAGGAAATACAGAGTATACTGCGAAGTCATAAGTATGTTTTTTTCGCAGTCTTATATTTGTCCATTAATTACACACTTTTAATGGTAGATAGAAAATCTAATCAGCACAACATTGACGGCTGGGAACCCGGGATCGTGTTTATTAGCACTTTGTGACAAAATTGTATTTTACATCAGGCATACAAGGAGACGTATCCTATGCACTGCTTACTTGACTCTTCTGGTCGGAGCCATTACTGTTACACAAAGCTTCACAGAGTATTGTAGCATGCTCTACAATGCAAAGTGGACCTTTAAGATAAATGCAGTTTACCTTAACATGGTGAGTGGAAGGGTTTTTAATGTCAGCTGTGATTCAATATCCAGTAGTCGCTGCCTGGGTTCAGTCAACCTGCTCGAGCCGCCGTGTGTTTTTGAGAAGGCGGAAGAGCTACATAGAGTTTGAGTTGAAGCAGCGCCTGCGTCTAAGAGAGCGAGAGAAGGGCTTAAGAACCCCGCTGCCAGTGAGGGTAGGATTTGGGTGAACACATCCGTTCATTCTGAATCGGCAGGCTATAAACACAAACAGACATGAAAGCTCGACACAAAGAGCCAGTCACAAACAACACCAGGAGCGTAACGAGAACGAACCTAGGTAGAATCTGCTACACCTGAAACCCATCACCTGGTGCCTAGCAACCCAGCTGAAGAGCGAAGGCTATGTGATACGAAACAGTTGTGCTTCCAGGCGCCGGGCTCCGGGCGTACCTGTGTCGACGTCATCCTGATGTAAACGAACCTGAGTACTCAATATTCTGGTGACAAAGTAGGCGTAACCCAGTGTATCCTGAACCACTCCTTTTTATGACTGTGCAAAAATTATAAGTACAATTTAAAATTTAAGTTTAAAATGTAAACTTAAATTTTACAAATTTCACAGATCTAAAACAAAAAGTAAACTAACTTAAACAGAGAACACAAATTAAAGGTAAAATATGTAAGCTAAAATGTTTTAGCATTCCAAGACATTTTAGACTACGCCATGAGATTAAAAGCCAGGCCTACTTGTCCAACATCAGTGTCTGACCTCATAAATGCTCTACAGAATGAATGGGCCAAAATTCCCACAGAAACTGGAAGCTGTTATAGCTTGCAAAGGGGCGGACCAGCTCCATATTAAAGTCTATATTAAAGTTTTGAATGCAATGTCAAATACACCAGGTCCATCTTGGTATAACAGTCAGACATCCCAATTCTTTTGTCCATGTAGTGCAAGTATGTGTTAGATGTAAGTGCTACGTCGCTAACACGAAGTTATGTACAAACTGTTGCTGAAACCGGTTTGGCCTATTGCGACTCCAGCCTTGACTGTGAACAAACAAAACAAAGCAGTATTTGCCTCTCACACCCCAGAACAGCCCTTCCCTGCATGTTTTCACACTGTTAAGGTTATGCATATAGCTTATTTTTTTCAGGCCAGGGATAGCTCACTGCTGTTTTCTCCATTTTTTCCTTTTTTTTGCACACCCTGATTGCTGTTGCCAAGTGATGGATGACACCAGAGAGATGAGGGAAGCTGACATATTGCTGGAGTCTGCAAGTGTCAGCGGGGACGGGGGTGGAGGGGGGGTTGTCATAGCCCACCGCTGTATAAGGAAATGCAGTAAAGACAATGAATCCACAATTTCAGACCACAATGCAGCAGAAGAATACACAATCTTTGAACCCTATGAAAATGCTGTGATTTTTTGTTTTTTGTTTGTTTTGGTTTGATTCTTTGAAGACAGTGCACAAGCTTGGCTGTGATCTTTGAGATAATGGTGCACTTTGCTTTGGGAGTTGCAGAGATATATAAAAAGTGACTGATATTCAAATGGCAGCTGGAGGTTTTGATTTCATTTTAATACTATGTCATTTTGAGTTCTTCTTCAAGATCATAAAGGAGAGGAGGATGTTTTTGCACTACCTCCAAACAATGGAATCAAAATGTCTTCAGAAGAATGTGTTTTTCCCTTTATGATACTTATTTATTTATTTATTTTTGCAGGCATCATCCCATGGGTGTTTTTTTATCAAGTGCACACCTTGTTGAAGTGAAGGACAAATAACAGAGTGGTGCTGGAGCGCCAGAAACTTCAAAGAGAAGCGACGGAAGAATCGATTAGGAACGGAAGCGTGGGACCTAATGGAGCGGTGTAATTGATCTCATTTTTATGGACGTGTTGTTGTTTACACCCTTTCGGATAGTTAGAATAGAAGTGAATTATTTTCTCTCCACTACACCCAGCCGTGGTTCTGTGAGGCTGCTCAGACTCAAATGCAGGTGATGTTTCTGTATCTTCGGCTCAAAGACTGCAGCGTGGTGGGAAATTAACTGCTTTGTAAACAGATGCTTTTAGTCACGCTATAAATCTGGCTGCATAAAGATGTGCTGTCATAATCTGTCATTGTTAGAACTGCATTCTTATTTTCCCTATTTTTGGGTATTCTCGTGCTTTTTTAATCAACGACAACAACAAGATTATTATTTCATTAATTTTCTGTAACCGCTTAGTCCTTACTAGGGTCACAGGTACCCAGAGCCTATCCTGGGGTCTATGGGCACGAGGCAGGGACTAAGCCTGGGTGTCAGCCCACCACAGGGCACACACACACCATCCACTCACACACTCAAACCTATGGTCAATTTAGAATCCCTAACTCACCTGACGGCCATATCTTTGGACTGTGGGAGAAACTGGAGACCCTGGAGGAAACCCACACTGCTCAAGGAAGCCATGCAAACTCTACACACACAAGGCCAGGACCCAGATACGAAGCCCCAACCCTGGAGGTGTGGGGCAACAGTGCTACCAACTGCACCACTGTGGGGCCTATTATCATGAATTGAAATTAGAAAATCAATCAATCAGCTGGTAGTACATGTAAAACAAATCTTCCAGCCAAGTGGATCCATTTTATCTGATGTTTAATACTGTGTAATTACTCCCCGTTCTGTAGGTGATCTCTTTAAGTTTTATGTTTTAAATCATTATTCTGTTCTGAATCACATTTGTGCAATAACCAACTCAAATATTTAATCTGTGCATTGATTAAATGTTATTGAATGTTAATCTCATTACCATATCATCTGCTGCTATTTTATTGCATTTATTCTTATTGCATTAACACTAAGCCAATTTCATAAGTCATCTTGCACTACTGATCTGCTGGTACTGTACTTTAAATCTGTATGCACAGCAATGTCAGTGTTACACTGTTATTTGTTACACTAATGTTCTTGGCATTGTGTTGCACTATAGTTTATTCCCTATCTTTTTATTTTTTCTATAGTTTTTTTTCTTTCTTGTTGCACAGAGCTTGCAAATGACGCAATAATTTCCCTTGAGATAAATAAAGTTCTTTATCATCTTATCTTAGCTGTAAACATTGATGTGTAGGCTTTACCTAAGTGTGACTGCTGGGCTGAGAATAGTCCATCAACCTGGTATATCCAGTCTTTTTAAAACGTGTGATGTCGTGCTGTTTTGTTTTTTTTTCACACCCCTTGGAGGATAAATGGCAATGTAATGAGCCTCTGTTTGCTCTTATCCTGAGTAGATTGACTTGTAGTCTAGGAATATTGCCAGAGATTATTACTCCTCTAGGTGTTTCCAAAGGAAACTTTGACTTCCACTGGAGGATATTTGTGGGGAAGGTAATCTACTTCTTCCTTAGTTGCACTGTAATTCTTAATATTAAGCTCTCACCTCCTTTCTGGGTGTATTTTCATTCTGTTCAACTTTTACTTTGGGGCATTTTATTTATAAATGCTGTAAATGTAAATGTAATGTACTGTAAATGTAATAAAAGGAGAATACACTATTTGGAGAAAAGTATTGGGACAAACCTGTTTTTCAGGGTTTGGGCTAGGCTTCTTATTTCTGGTGAAGAGCAATCTTAATGCTTCAGCATATCAAGACATTTTGGACAATGCCATGTTCCCAACTTTGTGGACACAGTTTAGGTGAAAACCAGTGCACAAAGCAAGGTCTGTAAAGACATGGTTGGATGAGTTTGTTGTGGCAGAACTTGACTGGCCCATACAGAACCCTGATCTCAACCCCATCCAACACCTTTGGGATGAACTGGAAAGGGGGGACCAACTCCATACTAAAGTCTATGTATTTTAATGCAATATCGTTATAGTCCCTGCTGGCGTAAAGGTCAGGTGTCCCTATACTTATGTCCATATAGTGTAGTTCCTCAGACATCCTCAATACTTTCCGCACACAGATCTCAGAATGTAGTTGTTCTCCCACTCAAGGTTTTTGCTACTTTAGTCAATATTTCATGATTTAATTGAGGCCTTCCCATATATGCAGCCTCGGCAAGAAGGATGGCTGTAATGTACACAGCTATATATTGCCACAGCAGATAATGCAAAGCCAGCATATTTTGGTGTCGGTTTATGCTGGGAATCTCTTAGACTTGTCAGGACCCTCCACGTTTTGATCCGATCTCTGTCACGACTTGTGATTTTTGTGTGTATCCCATTTTTCCCCCCGGAAACATGACATTACGAAGAAACCTAAAATAGGGCGATGACAAGATGTCTTCACACGTTTCCTGTATCAGGGTGACACCATATAGTGAGAAAGTGTGGATCACTGCGAAACCATGGTAATACCTCATTAGCAATTCTAACAAATCTGCACAGGTGTGATTCTGCTTTCCGCCCTGCAGAGGGAAAAAAAGCGAACAGTCAGTTTACAGGCTTGAAATCTTGCTACTGCTACAAACATGATCATCACTCCTTCTCACTGCTGACTAAAACTGCACTTCAAGTTGTGCTCACAGGCTAATTACATGCAAAGTAAATGTTAAACATGATGCCACCCTTCAATAGGTTGTAATCTCTCACTAGAGTAATATAGTAATCAAATTTGTCACAGATAAATGTCTAAAATGAATATAATATGCAACTCAACATAGATTTTGAATGAGAGAAAGAATTTCACACTGTTCACACTGTGTGCTGTGCTTTGACGTGTTCACATGTGACTATAAGGGGCCACATTACTTTAATGGTAAAATAGTAGTAAATCCAAATAATAAAATAAATCGACAGTCTTAGGCAACTATTTGGCCTTCTAAGCTTTTGCACCTCAATTCCATGATTAATCATCAGGCAGTGTACTCATAACTATTATATGCAAAGACTTTTTGTGAGGTAGCTTTTAACATTCCATGTATCTGGTTATCACCATTGCTGTGAACTAGTCTGACTCTGTAAAATGGAGCATTTAACATCAAACCTCTCAGTATGACGTTGTTAACTATTTGAATATGCAGAAATTAAAAAATCTGTGAAAGGTCTGTGCATAGACCTATTTTTCAACATCTAACGTGTATGATTGTTTGTGCAAGTGACCACTGCAGTTTTTCAGTTTTGAAAGTAAATGCACAGTAGTACCTTGGGGTCATACAGCGAACCCTTACAGGCACTTTATGTCAGCTTTACTTTTGAGAACAGAATGGACCCTGCAGTACTTCTTCCTCTGATAGTGTGTGTGTGTGAAGGTATTTCCTCCGGTGGGGCAAACACCTGTGTCCTTGACCTAAATTCTCTGCAATATTATGTCTCTTGCTGCACATTAAATGATGCAACCGGTGGACATGTGGCTGTGCTTTGAGAATGGTTTTGACTGTGTAAAAAGAGCACTGCTGAATTGAATGCTTTTGCATATGCCCACATTTTAAGGTATGTTGAGTCACATTTTAGAAGCTTTTCATAGTTCTGAAATTTCTTATTATTTGCATTAATCCCAGATCCACGTATGAGCCCACATTTCAATTTTCTACTATTATAATGCAAAGCTTACTTAATTTACAGTTTCTAACAGTCAACTCTGTGGTCCACTTATAACATTTATGTTTATATGCCAAAACTGTCTATTACTGTGCCTGTAAGACTGATATACACTATATGGAAAAAAGTATTGGGAGGCCTGACCATTACACTACCAGGGACATTAATGATATTGCATTCGAATAAGTAGACTTTAATATGGAGTTTGTCCCCCCTTTGAAGCTATAACAGCTTCCACTCTTCTTGGAAGGCTTTACAAAAGTTTTGTAGTGTTTCTATGGGAATTTGTGCACATTCATTCTGTAAAGCATTATGAGGTCAGACACATGTTGGAAGAGAAGGCCTGGCTCACAATTTCTGTTCCAGTTCATCCCAAAGGTGTGGGATGGGGTTGAGATCAGGGCTCTGTGTGGGCCAGGCAAGTTTTTACTAAAAATCTAAAAATCCAAACATGTAAAGACATGGACTTTGCTTTGTGCACTGAGGCACAGTCATGCTGGAATAGAAAAGGTTCTTCCCCAAACTGTGTCCATAAAGCTGGAAGCATGGCGTTGTGCAAAATGTCTTGGTATGCTGAAGTATTAAGATTGCCCTTCACTGGAAGTAAGGGGCCTGATTAAAATCCTGAAAAACAGTGTTGTCCCTATACATTTGTCCATATAGTGTATGTAAATGGCCTCCATTCTCATAGGCTGTGCTGTATTGTATGTCAGTCAGAAAGCCATCTGGGCTGAAACGTACTGTATAACTTCAACATGAATAAGATTTTATATTCTGGGTAACTCAAGTTTTTAAGCTTATATCTGGCTTGGCTTCTAACTCACTGATTCACTCACTCGTACGTGTTTAGCAGGTTAATGTTTGTTTATGAATGAAGTGTCACTGTATGACAGTTCTGTGATGACTATGTTTAGTCAATCAGTAATCTATAGCATTTGTAGCTCCACCCATATGTCCTTATTTTGCACACTAGCAGGGGTAACCAAATTCTGCATGAAGTCATAAATTATGTGATCATGTATTTGTGATCACACTTAGCCAGACCTTCTGTCCAGTTGAAAATCATTATTAGTTCTCTATACATTGACTGTCTGCATTAAGGATGGAAATTTCAACTTGATATATAAAACCAGGCTTTTTGCTCTAGGCAGTTGGAGTTGACCTGCCCATGTATCTAAATAACAGACTATGCAGAGCACAGGCTATGCAATTATTCTACAAATTGACATCTTACTGCAACCAATTACCTTAAGTCTCTGTATTGTCTGCTTATTACCTATTTTTTTTAATAATATTGAAGTGTTCTTGCAAACATGGAACAAAATGCCCTCTGTGCACTTTCGTAACTATTTACTTGGGGCAGAAAGGCTTGGGGCAGAAATGTCATGTGTATAGTATATGTATCTGTAAAATTTCCTAAAGCAGTGTGTTTTTGAAAAAAACACTGACACAATAATTGTGTGTAATATCTCTAGAAACATCTATGGTCTGGTATTTGCCATTTAGTATCTAATCAAAGTCCTTTAATAAATTAAATAAGGTGCAGCTATGTGCTATAAATACATATCCATATATATCCACTGTTGACAAAGGTGTTAAAATGCCTAGTATAATAGACATCCACAAGCCATTTCTTCGGGCATGCTCATGGGATTTGTTATATGGGGGTGGGGGTTGGCGGGG
>JBBJLS010000002.1:3114978-3125031 GCA_037577275.1 Bryconaethiops microstoma
ACACACACACACACACACACACACACACACACACACACACACACACACACACACACACACACACACACACAGACTCGGAGGAGAGGAGTGTGGCTGAGGTAGTAGCATTGACGCAAAGCACCGTGTAATGAGATTCTTAACACACCTTCTGCATCATCTGGGTTTGCCGAATTTGCGGCTGCTAGGGTCACTGTTTCTGGACCTGTGTGTGTGTGGGTGTGTGAATGTGTGTGAAACATCCCCCTAAGGAGAGGAAGAGTGATTATGCTCTTAAAGAGCAGCAAGGGCACCACTGTTTTTCAGGAGCCTTGTGTCTCACGCTCTCCCGCTGAGTGAAGGGGTCCCTACCTGGGATCTAGGTGGACGTGGTTAAAGGAATGTGTGAGAACAAAACAAATTGAAGGTGATGGAGCCCTTTGTTCAAGTTTAACTCTATTTTGGAGGGGATTTCAGTCTTTTTGGTTATCCTGTAAAATGTAGCCAGGAGCCACAATCAGTCCTCAGCTCCACGACTGTCCATGCTCTACACAACAGACAACTGGGCAGAATGAACACCTATTAGTGAACTGCAGTGAGCAGTAAAATGAGAAGAATCCAGATCTGGCACACCAGGTTTGGTCCAGCTCCTACTTTGGTCAGTCCACAGCCTGGTTCACATTTGTGTGATAATCTGTAAATTGCAAGAAATGTCATTTTCTGGAACTAGAAAAGTTATTTTCACAGGGAAACAGGCCGATTAGCATTTGACCTGGTGGATTTATTTGACATGCATGAATCAACATGTATCACCTTTTTGTTATAGTTTTATGAGTAGACAAGATAAACATCATCAGAATATTGATTGGCAGATTGCTCATTGTCTAATTTAATAACATTGTGTACATATATCATATTTGAACAATCAGTGAGTGATATATATATATATATAGACATTTGGTTTGGTGTGCTCCTGATTGTTGAAGTGAGATCAAAAGAGCTCTTCAGAAAGAAGACTGTAGCAGCTTTTGAGTCTACAAGATGCTAAAAGAAGTCTCCAAAACCCCTAAAATGTCATCTCTGTACCTACAGATTGCTCTTGCTACTGCTGATGTGAAAGTGCATTCCTCTACAATCAGAAAGAGACTGCACAAATTTAACTTGCATGGGAGTGCAATGAGGAAACCTTTACTCTCTAGGAAAACATTAAGGCCTGACTGAAGTTTGCCTGAGAGAATGTAGACAAGGCCAGGACTTCTGGAATAATGTTCTTTGGACTGATGAGTCTCACATTGAATTATTTTGACATCAGAACAGAGGACATTTGTCTGAGGCAAACGTTCCTCAGGCCAATGTCAGAGACTGGTAGATGGCTACAAGAAGCTTCTCACTGCAGTTATTTAAGCCAAAGGGGGTCACACTAGCTGTTAGGAGATATGGCGTCCTACATTTTTTGTCAGTTAGAAAACACATTTTTGTTGGTATCTTTTGTTTATTAAGTAAAACCCGGTTCATTTTTATTTTCAACCTGCAATTAAATCACGTTCTTTTCCATAAATTAATAAAAAGAAGATTAAACATCGATATGTGAATATTTCTTAATAAAGAACTGAATATTTAATGGAGTGTCCTAATTTTTTCACATTACTGCATAAATATATACAACGTATTTGTGGCTCTCAAGGAGAACTGAAACTTTCAACTTTACTGTTGCTTTTGTTAGTTTGTTGATGTATCCATACACTGAAAAAGTGATATCCTGAAAAGTAAGCAGTTAGACTTACTCGCCTTCTCTTCATGCCTTATGTGTTTAGCATTTCAATACAAATATCCCACATTCATATGCATGCAATTAATGGATTAATTGCATGGATTAATTATAGACTGAGGGGTTTACAGAGAAAATTGTTAACAAACTTCTTAAAATGGGTTTACTCAAGGTTTGTGAAGTTGAAACTTAGTATTTAGGAGCCCCGGCTTTCCCTGGAGAGGTTGTTCCAGAACTGTTTGCACAGTGTTACGATTTATTTCATGATTGACTTCAGTCACATGTTGACATGAGTCATCATTCCTGCTCCATTACTAGGTGCATTTTTAGCAGTGTCTTACCTCTTTCTCAAACAACTCTGTCCATATGCTCCACCAGTGTTCAACATTAAATGTTTAAAAAACTTCAATAGCAGCCTACATGGAATTACTAGAGGCAAAAGGCATTCAAGGACGGAAAGAAATCAATGTCTTCAAGAGTCAATTAATTGCTTTACGTTCCTTTAAGAGCAGCCTCTTTTCCCCAATACCCCTCCATCCTGACCCCCTCTTTCATCGCTGTTCCTCCTCTCCTTCCCTCATTTTCCATTAGCATTTCTCACAGGGGTTTTCTAGGCTTTCTCCAGGAGGGAAGGGACACTTTTGTACGTGTCAGCGACTACAATGCGGGTTTAACATCGCTGAACTTGGGAGCAGATCCTGGGTGCCGCAAAAACCAACCCAATTACCCAGGAGTCAATGGAGAGCAAATTAAAAAGCCCTCGGGCTTTACGCCGTGCCAGAAAATGCCAGCCGTATCAAGATGGTCAAGGCCACAAACAAAGGCCGGGGACAGCCCCCCGGTCCTTTTCTATCCTCTCTGTGGCGCACTGATTAGCCCGCAAAAGATTTAGCATTCACTTTTCACTGCGAGAAAAAAAAAAAGAGGAGGAAAAGGGACCTCATTCACACGGATCGAAAGGTCTACGGATCGAAAAACAGAAATGGCCACCTCTGGCGGGG
Organism: Bryconaethiops microstoma; assembly: GCA_037577275.1. Lineage (NCBI taxonomy): Eukaryota > Metazoa > Chordata > Actinopteri > Characiformes > Alestidae > Bryconaethiops > Bryconaethiops microstoma. Next base: position 3,117,724 of record JBBJLS010000002.1, read on the forward strand.
GGGTGGCATTGAACTTGTTCAGCGAGGTGTAAACGACCGCCTCTCTCTCTCAAAAAAAGGTGACAATAAAGAACAACAAGTGGAGATTGAGGAGGACCTTTGATGAACTTTGACATGGATTGAGAGAGGAGGGAAGAATGGAAGTGCTGGTTAGTGCCACTCAATGCCAATTGGTGCTGGGTGGACCTTTTTTACGTACAAAAGATCTTGGAGATGGATACTGTTAGTGAAGTAAAGTATGGTTGTAGAGATGGCTGATCTTAAAGATGTTCCAGGGTGTGCTTTTAGAAGGCCTTCCAAACTAGTCCAAGAATGAACAAAGGCTTTCATTGGCAATGCAATTAGTATCAATTTCTGGAGAAAGATCTCTTTTCTTCTTCACTTAGTGTGTGACTTTCTTTTAGACTGTTTTGCTGCAACAAGAGGTTTTTTACTCTTTTATTCAATCCGCTTTCCTAGCTGGCCCTCACCTTCACTTATGAAGAGAAAACTCGACGTTTATTCAAGTATAATGCCATGTGTTGAGGACCATCAGCATCTGATATGTTTTTCATTCATTGTTATAACACTCTTAGTTCATTATTAACTTACAGTTAGAAACAAAAGAATTGATATCATGAAATGCTCATTGAAAACTTGTCCATCCAGGATTTTATTTCTCTGTGGTTTTTTGGCAGATGCAGCCAAACATCTTCTTCCATTGGTTAGGTCCTCAAGAGCTCTGAAATCTTTGTTAGCTTAACCACCAGTACAATTAGGAAGCAACAGGAATCAACTAATCATGTTTTGATGTACAATGAGTGGAGCTAAGTGGAACTAAGAATTGTCACTCTGTGCCTTCTGGAAGTTCTAGATGTGTTGCTGACTGTGAATATGACAAATCATATCAGGTTTCAGTCAGTTGTTAGAAATGGAGAACAGCAGCAGCAGCAGTTCTACATCAGGACACTTTACTGAAAGAGTCGCTATAAAACCACTACACGCAAGCTTGAATGTATGTTAATATGTCTGTTCAAATAAAATTCAAAAAGAGCTTCAATTAAAAATTTAAGCTTGTCTTCTACATGCTTCAAATGTTTAACAAAAGATTTTCTTGTCCACCAGCGTTACCTTAGTGCTACCACACTATTAGAAATCCAGTAGGGATGCTAGGATCATAACTGAACTGAAAGAATGGCTCCAACAAACATTGTTCAGCAATGAATGCTGAACTGTACTAAAGTTCATTCAAAGAGAGGCCCACTTAATGGTTTTCGATGCTTTTTGCCTTTTTCATTTAAATATAGTAAGAAAGTACACAAAATAATGTAGTCTACTATTATACCATGATGTGTGTACTCAAACAGTGCACAAAACAATTATATTTATATAAAAGTTAATCAAATTATTAAAAACTAGAAACTTCCTTTGTGTCCACTCTGGAATGATTCTGGAGGGTTTTCTGCTTCCTAACCTGCCTTGATTTTTTTTCTTTTTTTTTTTGTTAGTAGAAAGCCTAAGCATTATTTTCCCAGGGGGGGTTGTATGACTCCCAAACCTACCCAACCCCCCTGGCCACCTCCCCCCAAAAGACCCCCCCCCGCCCCCTTCTTCTCTGACATGAGAACCATGTAAAGACCGCCCCCTTTTCACCTTCTAAATCTCTCCTCCTGGCTCAGGGTGAAGCGAAGTGGGCTAAACTAATTACTTGCCTTGCTCTTCTAAGCCTGGAGCTTACGTGAGGAGGGGTGCTGGGGGGGCACAATGGAAGCTTTAGCTTCCTTAGGTCTGTCCCTTTTTAGTTCCACATGCTGCTATCAGCAGGCCCAACAAAGGAACCTCCATTATAGTAATTAACAACTAAATGAAATGGACTCTTGTTCCAGTGTCAAGTTCAAGTTGTGCCCCCCGTCCCCCCTTGGCGAAACCAGGATTTCTTTGATTCGTTCCCATGTCTCAGCAACCATGGACTTTCCCCTCACACCATTTTTTTGTCCTTTCTGTTTATTCCCCGTTCTTCATCCATGCCAAATTAACGTAAATAAATTAGATCACCCTGGTCAGTTGTGATTTGGGAAAGCAAGAGCGGACAATGTTTGGAAAAGGACTTCAGACGACTGTTTATTGCAGAGACAATACAGTCTATAATTAATAGAAATGGTGCAGCTACCAGACAAATGAGAGAGGAAAGTATGGAAAAGAACAAGGACAAAAAATGTGTTTATCTGAAACTTTTTTTTAAACTTTTTTTCTGCCGAGAACACAAACGAGGGAGTATTTGAGCAATCTGTATCAAAGTTTCCAACCAGAAAAGCCATTTGTCCATCAGATCGATGCTGCACTAATGCAGAGGCCTTGTTTAGCTCTTAACATAAAAGTCAGAAAATGATCAGCTCTTGAAAGGAGGTGTTTTGACCAAGGCTGCCAGTTTTGATGGCAGGCTTAAATCTGCTTGTCTGGGTGTTGTGTAATTAAATTTCTAAGTAGGTCGATTATGTGTGGCGGGGAATTTCAGTCATCAGCATGTAAAGTTGAAGGTCTTCAGCTTTTACATACAATGTGGTGTGTTGAGTACATTTGTCATGCTACCTGTTCATCCATTAGCATAAATGACAAATTTGCCAAGGCTGATTTGTTGTGGAATTTTTTTGGGGGGGTCGGGGGGTTCCAGTATTGTTTAAGTGTGGTTGTGTGGACATGCTTGATTTGGCACCGGCACCAACAATTAGATGCTTGTCTCTGACAATCTATTTTGCTTTTGTCCTTTTTAACTGATTCCCTCAGCGTAGTTTGTACTATTCATGTCTACAATGGTTACAGTAAAATTGTGGAACAGGAGCTTTCTGTGTGTTTTATCTTTAAGGAAAGATTACAGAAAACTTGAGCCTTAAATTGTAGAGATTATACATAACAACAACAACATACTACTACTGCCACTGTTGTTGCTGATAATAATAATAAAAAAAATAATAATAAAAATAATAATAATAATAATAATAATAATAATAATAATAATAAGAAAGTAATAGAGAATGTAATATCGAAAGAGAAAATGAAGTCCTTTATTTAAAAATATTTTTTCATGATTTGATTTTTTACCATACAAAACTATTCATTTTTATCAAACTTTTTACAGTTTGTACTGCACTAAAATGAAACAGGACTAATTCTGCTGTCTTTACAATGACTGTATTGTAATTAATTTTATCATGATAACAACAAAACATCATAATAATAACCAAAATATATGAGAATGATATTGTGAAATACAGCTCATTATTGTGAAATATATTGCATTCTGTTATATAAATATACTTATTATTGTGAAATATGATTTCATATTTTTTATTTTGCAAAGTCAGTATTAATTTCATAATGCCGTATTTCATAATTTCATGAAATTTCTTCGTCTGTCAATCAGTGTCAATGGGCTGGACCTGCATGCCTATTGGCTCATCCTTTAACATCGATTAGTTTTCCTGGATACCTGGAAAACTAATCGATGAGAAGAATGTTTTCGTCCAAACAAGTAACAAGTAACACTAATTCTACACATCGTATTTTGACCTGAACAAGTGAGTTTTCAGTGGACCAAAGCATTTGCTTGGAAATTGCCATTCATGTCTTTATGAGCCAGGTTCCTAGGATTTAAAGTTGCAGAATAGTTTGAGATTTTGAGTGGAAAGAGATCATTGCAATTTAAAGATTAAAAATGTTTTTAATTCTCCACATGCAGTTCTGAATTGTCCATATGAAAAGGCAACATAGTTCTGAATGTAAACCTCAGGTGAAATAGCGATATTGCAGCCTGGAGAGCAGTATTTAAGGTGTAACAAAAATTTTGAATAAGGAGCTGTGAAAAAGGAGTTAACTTCAGCATAGTGCGTTCAATTGCTCTTAAACTATCAACAATGGTATGGTAACACCTTTAAGAGCAATTATCATCCCAAGCATTTCAAAAACTTCATCTAAACGATTCAAAACCGTATCTACGGGTAAATTATCCCTCTCTATCTGATCTGAATGAAGTTCATTCCAGTCCTCCTCCGTGACTTTTCACCAACATGGTGTTTCTGTAACAGCGGTCCCTGAGCAGGTATCCAACAAAACTAATGATTTTAAAGGACGAGTCAATAGGCTTATAGGTCCAACCCACTGACACTGATTGACAGACGAAGAAATTTCATGATATGATGCAAAACGGCATTATGAAATAAATACTGACTTTGAAAAATAATACAAAAAAATATTAAATTATATTTTACAATAATAAGTACATTTATATAACAGAATGCAATATATTTCACAATAATGAGCGGTAGTTCACAATATCATTCTCATATATTTCATAATACATTTGAACACTTTGGAGTTCCATTTGAAAGGACCCCTTTTAAGTAGTTTGTACATGTAGATGCTCTGTGATGAATGAAGGTCTCACTGGAAAAGCTTTATACAAGTAACTCCGAGACTCACATTGTCTCAGTTTAGCCTCATACTGGAAGTGTGTGTCTGTGTGCATGTGGGTGGGAGTGCAGTTGTAAATTGGGTCAGTTGAAATCTTAAGGGAGGCAGTTTTAGGACTCAAGGCCTTGCGGTTGGTCTCATCTTACGTGAGTATTTGTATGTGTGCGAGTGTGTGTTGGGGGTGTTGGTGAGACGTTAGCGTGTGTATGTCAGCAACAACACTGCAAACTATCATCACGGCAGCCCTCTGGCGACGCCCCCCCCCACTAGCAGCTGTGTTCCAGTTTGGTTTCCTTTGCCCCACCTGCGAGGAAAAGGGCCCCGACCAAATACCCATCCCCTTGGTGAGCTGTAATAAGCGGCATTCATCAAAGCCTCATTATGAACCGGACATGCTAAATAGGTCACTTTGATTGGCAGCTGGTTCTATTCTAATGGGCTCTGGTGGTTTCGAAGAACGCGCAGGCCTTTCAGAGCTATTCCGTGTTGTGTCTGACGAAACGGCCCCCAAGGCCCCAGCAGAAATTCCTGTCTAGTCCGTCAGCACGCTGGACTCACGAGTGGACGCGCACCTGCACGTCCACCGGCAAGACAGACCCCAAATTAGAATGTAATGTCCTATTTACACACAAAGGATGTGTTAATTTCTGGGTGTGGACACACACTCCCTGAATTTGTTGCTTCACTTCAGCGACTTATTTGCTCTGAGAATCTTTTAACCTCACAAGCTCATGTTTTAACCCAGTGTTGTTCAGTTATTAATCTTCAGATTATTTTACAGTATAGAGCAGATTTATTAATACAAGAATAGAAAAATTATGGACATAACGTGACAAAATGAAAAATATTCCTACAGAAGAACAAAGAGAAGAATTAATATGCTAGGTTAACAATGCTAAAGAAAAACACTAACCCAAAATTAAGGGAAATATGAACACAAAATAGCCTAATTACTAATGCTAAAATGAGTGCTAACACAAATACTGCTGACTTGTGCAAGCTATGGCTAATGCTAATGCTAACAGACCGTAAACCAACACCAGAACAAGCAAAATTCAAACAAACACAAGCATCTGAGCAAGTACAAGGCTTTGCACTGAGGGCCAGATGTTCAAAGGAGTTCCTTGATGTGTCCTTTTTCAGTTTACTAAGACTGTAGTTTATGACTCAAATTGTGCATAGCCCCGCCCCTTCACTGCATGAAGTGTTAAAAAAAGGCCCAGTGAAATAATGATGTCAGCATGGTTGACACAAAATGTGCCACAAAAGGAAAGTTCAGTGATAAAGAGATAGAGGTGTTAAATAAATAAAGTTTTGCTCCAGAAGAGAGAACAAACAAACAAAAAACCCTCATTACACATGTAAACTGAGGCCTCATCACAGAATTTTCTAACATGTGTTACTCATATCCAGAAACTAAAAACAGTATTATTGTTGTTCAAGGCTGGTGTTTGAGGCTCTTTCTTCCATCTAGCTACTGTTTCTGCTGCTACTGTTGAAGGAAGTCTCACAACAACATGTCTTTTGAATACGAATTAACACCTGAATTGAAAGGAAAACTGACCTCTGCTATACAAAGTTTGTTTATTGTTTATTTATTTATTTATTTATCTATGTATGTATGTATGTGTTTATTTATTTTATAGTATTTTCATTGCTGATAAAACTTTAGATTTTCACCATTATAGCTATGCAGATAACTATGTTTACTATGACCGATAATGATAATGATGATGATGATGTTGATAATGATTATTATTGCTATCATTATTATAACTGCTATTATTTACAATTATTATGATTAAAACTCCCATTTTCCTTGTTATAAGTAGCCCTATTATATGGTTGACCAAATATCAAAATAATTGAACATTATAATTAAAAATTATTTATAATTATTACTATCATTATTGATGGCTGGATGATGATAATAATGATGATGATGATAATAATGATGATGATGATGATGATGATGATGATGATTGCTGTAAAACATTTAGTCCTAAGCACAATTTTATATTTTATGCTGTTTATAAGTATGTGCGTATACACAAAAAAAGGAAAAAACCTAAACCTGCCAGCCTCAAGCTGCTCAAACTTCAGCAAATACAATGTAGTATGCAATCAGTCGCACATGTAATATCTCCACCCACTGTTCTATGCGGCTCTTTCTTGAAGTATGTGTGCATAAGGAAGAGGTGTGCCCATAACCTGCATATTTAGATTTGCATGAAAGTTTCATGCTGAACATGCAGCCCAAATGCATCCGATTTGTGCCCTAAGAGTCCATATCTCTCCCAATCCACCAAGTATTAGAGGTGAAGCCCTCTCCAATAGAATCCAAGGCCGTCACACTGAATCCATCAGGCAGGAGGTGGTGTGTCCATGAGATCCGGCAGGAGGCTGGGCGCTACAGGCCCGAAAAGAGGTACATGGACTCATAATCAAGGGGCAATACTTCACCCTGTTAAAGCATTTCAAGGTATTGGTAAATCATGGACTGAGTTTCTTGAAAGGCTGATAACAACACTCTCTCTCTCCTGGCCTGTATGGACGATACCAAAAGGCCTCATGTCCTTGGCAGTACGGAGTGGTGTTCTAGCTGATGCATCTGTAGTTTTTTTAGGCTTAATGTTCTGAAGCGTAAATATGTTTTGTAGAGATAGGGTGAATGTTTACACTGCGCTGATGTTTATAAGCTCTACCCAGCAGCGCCTTCAGGCTGCATAATCTTATCAGAGGTGAAGAAACTGAACTTTTCTATTTGAACTCTCTTCTGTTTGAACTCTCTCTCTCTCACACACACACACACACACACACACACACACACACACACACACACACACACACACACACACACAC
>JBBJLS010000002.1:3140822-3171360 GCA_037577275.1 Bryconaethiops microstoma
ATGAGAGTCTTTGAAAGTCCTTCAGGAAGCCTGGAGAACTGTTCCTCAAGACCACATTAAAATACAAGAAAGTCTGACTCTTTGGAAGCAAAATAGGAAGAAATGTGGTATGCCTCAAAATTTTTATACACACACACACACACACAAACACACACACACACACACACGCACAAACACACACATTGTAAGTATAAATTCCAGAAAACAATAAAAAATAGATTTTCCCCCCATGTTTAATGAGTGACTGACTCATTAAGCTGTCATAGATACTAGTTGGTCAGCTGTGATGATAGATGGTGCCTTTTCATAGTGTTGTTCATAATTTAATTTTTCAACATAACTTTACAAAAGGCAGGATAGTGCAATGAAAAGCATGCAATTAAAAAGTCATATATGAAATGGCTTACAGGCCAATGGAATCCTCCAAAAGAGTCACAATAAAACTGCAGTGTAAGATATTAATCTGTCGTAAGTAGCATTAAACCAAGTGTAGGAAACAGCGCTTGGTGCTAAAATAACACTAAAATTGCATGAGAGCACTAATGGTAAAAGCACAAATTTTTTCTTAGCAGTGGTAATCAATTCAAAGACCACAACAGAGGAAAAAATACAATGTTGGCCTGTTTGTAGCCTTACAAGGCTGTAAGATATTTGAATAGCTAAGCTATATTTATTAATTTAGCCTTTTAATGAATATTTACATGTGCTGCTTTGTAGATGGGTTGTTTTTCTTTCTCTTCAAAGTATTCAAGTTTTGATTTGTTACCTCTTGTACCACTTGTAAAAATTGTTTTGTGTTTTTTATTTATTTAAGATAACATTTTCATCAGTAATTTAATGCTGAGATTAACATTGACTAAGGAACAGTTCCTGTTCCTTGTAATAGTGGAAAAATCTCCACAGTTTCATTTTGGGAAATGTTCAAACCATTCCTTGCTATGACTGAAAATGATACTTATTTGTTTATGGTTCCTGTTGCTGAAACTTTGGCCAAAAACAGCCTTCTCTGACTAGTCCCCATTGAGGTGCTCAGACGCTCTGCTCAAGGGCACAAGTCGTTTTTAACCAGGCTCAAACCCAAGACTTCCCAAGAAGAGCCTCAACGATGAGATCTTGGACCACTGGACCTCCAACCACTCCACATAGAAACCTTCAGTGATTTTAGAAATGCTGGGAAAGTGCTTTTGGTGCTTTGGGCATGCTAATGGCTAAGGGCTGTGGAGCAAATATGAGCAACTCCTGTGATGAAGTGCAGAAAAAATACCTGACCCACTTCACTGCTCCACTTCCAACCTTCATTCTGCTGAATCTCAGCCTGGAAAGAAAAAAGAGCAAGAAAAGCATAATGGAAAACAGAGTAAAAAAATTGTGAGATTGTTTGAGAAAGTGAGACAAAGGGAGAATATATGTCTATTTTTTATGGCATTTTATGAAGTTATTGAAACGACCCACAGATTGCACCAAGGGAAATACCTCTTGAATGTCACCAATGTTAAATATAGATGAAGGTGCTGATGTATGAAACTGGACCATGCTGAGTGGAACCACTGTCGATAGCCTTTCACGTTCAGCTCTGCTGCATGACATGGTGAATATTGGGTTGCTAGCTTAAAATGACACACGAGCATATAGCTTCTTTGAAAAAGCAATTGAAATGCACTTGAATGCACATCAGTGCATCCATCAGCTCATCAGGTGGTGAAGCCCAAGCAGCAGACCGCAACTGCTGAAGCTTTCCAATGTATTAGAAGATGGGATTGTTTCAGATGGTACAGTCCAATGCATTTTGGCATAGTCAAGCTGGTAACAAACCATTCTCATTAAGAAATGAAACTTTTGGGCAAACATCTCAATATCACCAGCAGTAAGAGGTGTTGGAGGTTACTTTCCAAGTCAGGTGAATGTAATAAGAATTAATGGAAAGATGGTTGGAACCATACTGGCCCTTGAAAATGGTTGAGAAATAAGGGTGTAAAAAAAGATTCTTTGCATGATGCTATAGAAGAACTAGATTTGGTTCCCCAAAGAACATTTCAGTTGTTTGTTCATGAGAGAACCCAGTTTGTAAATGAGATGTGGGGGTGAAAAGAAACGTTTTAAAGATTAAAAAACTTTATAAAAGGGTCCAAGAGGAATTGTGAAAATGGTAAAAAAATTACATTATATGAAGAATCCTAATACCTTTAGTATCCTAATACCAAAAATGATTTGCTCTAACTTGATTGCATTCAGCCATGAGAACATTCTACTGATTGATAAACGACTGCTTATCCCAAAGGCGTTGGATGGAGCTCCAGCACTAAACTTTAGTTAAACATTCATTTAACGTGGCCTAGGGCAGCGGTTTCCAAACTTTTTATCTACGCACAATGGGGCTGATGTTACCTGCTCCAGTCTCGAGCAGCCTGTCTGTGCACTGATGATTCACTTCACTTGCATGCGGTGAGTTGGAGGCAAACCCAGAGCAGATTTCCAGGGGTATGTATATTCTCCTATCGATTAAGTGGAATGGGTTCTTTCACGAAAGATTCAAGATTCAACAGCGCTGGGTGAACTAATATTTTACGTTAAATGTCGGGGGGTCCAAATGAATAATTTGGGGGGGTCCAAACAAATTCAGATTGAATGGCAGTGACGCCCATGCATTGAAGAGGGCATCGGGAATCCTCCAGAGCCATTTGGCAACCTTATTGTATATCTGAAAAACGGAAACTTACCTTCAGCCAACACACTCCATTCTCTCAACTTGCTTTCCTACTGTGTCAGAAACCTTCCTGCCACTCGAACAGATAGTGGACATCTAGGGGAAGTGTCACTTGTTTGATATCTGCAAAGTTATCCTGAACTCAAGTCAAGTTGGAGCGCCTTTACACAAAAAGTCACTCAAGATGCAATGCAGCCTTTCCCCCCTCAGCATAGGGCCAGATTTTCAAAGGCTCAAAGCAGGACACATTATTCAATAATTTATCCACTCTAGCTTTGAATAATTTACAAGCGGGTGAATTCAGGAATAGGTATTTATATTGAAGTGCAGCCCCCGCAATGCCTCGATCCTTGGTTAGAACATCAGCAATCTTGTGGCATGTATTAAAAGAAGTCATGGAATAAAATATTAGGATATGGTTTTTTTTCAGAATGGCAAAAATTAGCTCTCAAGCTTAGCAAAGCTTCTTGTTTAAGACACAGACATGATATTGTTTTCATCTTCTAATGATGCTATGATGCTTTATATATCTGCAGCGTTAGCTCATCGTACTGTGTAGATTAGACTAGACTAATCTACACAGTGTACTACAAAAATACATTTGCTTTAAATATTTGCTAGTGGAGTCCAGTAACTTCCCTTTGGTTTCAATCATAAGTGTGTGTGAATAAGTGTGAATGGTTCTGTCAAATGACATTTTATATGGCATATGTACACAATGTTAGAACCTAATTTGTTTTTGCTGAGTTTAATATATTTTAAAAAATTCACTGAGTAATCTGCAAAAGAAATTGTGGACAAGATTAACTTTGAAGTTTTGTGGTCAGAATGGGTAAACAGTCAACAAGTGACCTCATGCAGATGAGTATTATGGCTGGCTGGGTGGGATGGGCTTGGACGGTTATTTGGTATAGCAGACTCAGACAGTCACTGGGTATAGTGGGCTTGGACAGTTACTGGGTATGGTGGGCTTGGTGAGTTGTTGGGTATGGAAAGCTTGGATAATTACTGGGTATGGCAGACTCAGACAGTTATTGGGTATGGTGGGCTTCTACAGTTATTGAGTATGGTGAGCTTGGACAGTTATTGGGTATGGTGGGCTTGGACAGTTATTGGGTATGGTGGGCTTGGACAGTTAATTGGTATGGTGGGCTTGGACAGTTATTGAGTATGGTGAGCTTGGACAGTTATTGGGTATGGTGGGCTTGGACAGATAATTGGTATGGTGAGCTTGGACAGTTATTGGGTATGGCAGACTTGGACCATTATTGGGTATGGTAGGCTTGGACCATTATTGGGTATGGTGGGCTTTGACAGTTATTGGGTATAGCAAGCTTGGGCAGTTATTGTGTATGGTGGGCTTGGACAGTTATTGGGTATGGCAAGCTTGGGTAGTTATTGGGTATGGTAGACTTGGACAATTATTGGGTTATAGCAGGATTGGGACGGTTATTGTGTAAGGTGGGCTTGGACAGTTGTGGGGTAAGGCATGCTTGAACACTTATGAGATATGGCGGGCTTGGACCATTTTTGGGTATCGCGCAGTCAGTTATTGATGAGCAAGATTGAAGCACCAAGTGTGCAGCAAAGAAAAACCCATTAGCCACAGGATGATTTCAGCTGATTCGTAGATGCACTGTAGCGTGATTAGTTCGTAGTGTAATGTTAATAATGATAAGACACATATAATGATAATGTTAATAATAGCAGTGCTACTGTGTGGTGCCATGTCGTGGTTTCTCACACTTTAGATTAACCTTAAAATATATATATTTTTTTTTTTTCCACATTCCACATTTTTTAATCATCTGCTTTTTCTTTTTGCTGATGGGCGCATGGAGGTATGATAAGTTTGGGTCACTGGCACACGGGGCATGCACTGTGGGAGACTGGACATTGTATATAGTAAAACTGTACTGTTATGCGGCTGAGAAGTTCTAAATACAAAAAATACTGTGGTATTCAATAACAGTTCACTGATTCAGATTTAGACCGTCTGAAATTAAGAGGACAAGGTGAGCATGTAACTTGTCCAGATTAAACTGTACAGATAAAAATATGCACTTGATAGTCTAGAAAGAAATCATTGAGCAAAAATCCAAAGATTGCTGACATCACAGGGAGAATAAAAAAGGTGTTTGGATCATTATTTTATTGTAGATGTGGCATGAGGCCATGTGTTGCAGCAAAATTCTTAGAGTGCAAGGTGGATTACTGCTTTATAATTGCCACTAAATATATTAAAACATGCAAATGATCAACAAATGACCACATTTATAAGTAGCAACAATCATAATGCCTCATTATTCAGTAAGCAATATTCATTTCATAACTTAGAATTAGCCATACTGAGTTGAACTATGTTCACTCATGCAATGCAAAAGAAAAAAAATGGCAAAAATATTAATAAAGGAATATGGTATAATTATGCTCCATTACGAAAGGTACAGTAGTAACCCCAGTGAGAGCCCAGAAACTATAAATTAGTACCTTGTTGGCTGGGAATGTAAGAAAAACACAGAAAAAATACTTCAGATCTGTCAAAAAGGAGCCATACATTGAGGATAAAATGAACAGAAGATTTACATTAATCAGCAAATTAACAAAGCTCACCTTGCTTAAGAAATGTGCTGATTAATCTTTCCAGAAAGATGCAGCTCATCACTAAAATGCAGCCAATACACAGTGATGGATGAAGATCCTCCTGTGTTAATCGAGCGGCAAACATTGCTGCAGCCTGTGTATTGAGCTTCGCTTTCTTTTTTGTCGCTTGCCACTATAAGAAACCCCATATAATGACCCCCTGATGCTGGCCTGGGTCAGGTGTATATGGAATATTTTTTCAGCTGCTTTGAATATGGTTCAGATAATCAGATCAGCCATTCCTTTAAAACCCTTAAGACTCATGTTTTGATGTGTTTTATATTGCTGTTTAAACAAAAATATAATTTCAGAAATACGCAATATAATGTGTCTTATATCATTTTTTTCAACACCAGCCAGACAAGATGATGCATTAATTTGGTTTTTATTTTAATCAACTATGTAAACATAACTAGGCAAAACTAACATGTTTTTTAGAGATTTGTTTTCAATTTTTTTTTTAATAAATTGCCATCAAACACACAATAACAGAAAACTAAACATTTTTACAGCTTAAAATGATAAAAACACTTCTCCAAAAACTTTAAAACTTTTTACAAACATTACCCAAATAAATATTCCAAAAACAAGACCCCAAACACACACACCCCAAATTACACTCTGGTTACTTATTTTACACCAATTTACAAGCGAGTACATAAAAAATGTTCAAACAGTACACAAACAGTCTCATTTGGTTGGGTGAGTCGTGCTTTGTTTGGATAGCTCCATTTGGTAATCAGCCGCTCTTTGTCCTGTGCAAACACATTTCCTCGGTATTTTCTTCATCTTCCAGTCGGGAAAAAGAGCTCCAGTGCATGGCAGACGCTCATTCTGGATTTATATTTGATTATAGGAGTATAAACAGTGATAAAGAAGCCATAGCGCGCCTCTTCACTGTACCAAGCCCACCCACTTGTGCGCAGTGACTCCGAATCCACACAGAGTCAAATCGTGTTCTCTCCAAATCCCACTCACTCTGTCCTCTCTCCACCCTACCCTTCCCTCTGCACAGGAAATATAATAAAAGTCCCCCCTAGGTTGACATTACTTGTATTTAAAATGTGTTGTTTTGTTGTTTAGTTGTGCATGTGTGTGGCAATCTAGATCGCCACTAGTATTTCACATGTTTCTAAATTATTTAACTTCCCTTCTACGGGACACAGGAACTCCAGACAAGGCTCGGGATGACTTCTAAAGCCTTGTGCTTCACAAAAAATGGCAGAACTTTCATTGAAATTTGGCATTTTTGTTGTTTACTTGCATGTGTGCGACTCCATATTAAAATCTGCACTAGTGTTTTTCCATGTTTTTAAAATGATTATAACTTTACATCTACGGGACAGAGTAACTCCAAACAAGGCTTCCATGCCGGAAGAGTTATTAAGGTTAAAATAAGGAGACTTCTTTGTGATTGTGAACTTGTGGATTTCCCCATGTACTATTGGTATCTCATGTGACCCCGATTCCCAGTTCTGATCCCCAATTCTCACTCATGTGGGGGAGTTTCGGAATTTTTTGCCACTCCACTGGTCTGGAGGCTGTTTGCAGGAGTTGTGTGGGACGGCTGTTAATGGAGCCACTGGACACAGGGTTCTGGTGTTAAACCGAATGCATTTCTTTTTTGCTCCGACCCTAGAATTTGGGTGATTTAAGAGGCGTAAAATGTTGCAAGTTAAATAGCAGGTTTGCTGTACAAACTTTGGAAGAAGTCATTATAGCCAACCCAGTCAGGAACATGTGATAGACGTCCATAAGTATGTCACCGAATGCATGTGGCAGACAGTTTGGAAAGCTGGCAAATTGTTTGAAGCGGAGTAATCATACACTCAGTGTCACTGAAAGATGAAAGCAAGACCCATTACATCCACCTCAGGTCATGAGGGTGGTTACTGCAAGCAGTGTGGTCATGAAATAAAATGAGTTATAATGCAAAGAATAAAGTTACAATATGGTATGAAAGTGGTATGAAATCCATCCATGATCAGGACAGGCAGCTAAATGAGTTTGCAAGACCTCGACCACCCAAGATGTATTGACAGGTGTAAGAAATATGGAGATGGTTGAAACAATCTGAGATGTTTAATAAAGGAAAGGCTTCTGAGGTGTGGAATGTGTGGGAAATGCCAACAGGAGGGTGAGCTAGGGCTGCATCTCTGAGCGCCGCTCTTCCTCCATTAGCTTGCATACTTAATTCGACCTTGTCACACTGGATCTGAAGGAGTGATGGACGAGGGACGAGGGAGATGGGGGGTCATAAAGAACGGCAGAGCGGGGAAGCCTAATGGAGAGCGAGGGGAAGAAATGGAGAATGAAAGGAACAAGCAGTACAGTTGTGAAGGGGTTGCAGTCACCTGCATTAAAGAACTAGCTTAACCAAGCATCTTAGTGTAGCCAACGATGAACGTGAGCTGGCAGCCACGCAGTCCAGAGGCTTTTAATTTGTGTTCAGTTCCATTTACAGTGAGCAACATTACATATTTTTTGACCCAGTTTGCAGCTTTAAGAAAGGCCCAGTCTAAAACAGAGATTTCACACTGAAACATCAGATGGGGAATAATGGTTTCATCTTAGGCCCTGATATAACCTCTGTGTGTTGACTGGTCAGGAGAAGAGAATATAATCCTCAAGGCCTTCTAGGCCTTCAAAGAACATCTGCTGATTCAGTATACTGTCACATGAACCTGTCACGTGACGCGCACTAGGCATAGGAAGTGACACGCGTCACAGGGTATATACAACAGGAAGTAGGTTACTCTCTGCACTCAGTCATTGAGTCCATGTCAGATCGACTCCAGCCCATCTCTACTGGTACTGTGAGTACTGCGGTCTCTCTCTCTGGTTTATATACCTAATGTGTGTGTGTGAGAACGTTGGTTCCTGGTGGGAGCCTTTACTCTCCGGTGGAGCGTTCTCAGATTAAGGTGCGTGGTGTGTCTGCGATCGGTGCGTGGTGTGTCCGTGTGGTGTGTCTCTCGTGTGTGTGTCCACGATTGGGTTCTTCCACTACGCTACACCGGGCTAACTGTGCGTCAGGTGTGTTCTTGTCCTGCTCTCGTGACTGAAAATACACGTCTGTCCTTTTTTGTTCATTTTTACTGAATTAGACGCTGCAACTATTATTGTACGACTCATATTCTTCTTCAGTTTTAGTTGAAAAGGTTAAAGTTTTAAAGTCAACACAAAATTGTTGTTTTGGCTTCTCTTTGGTTAAGCCTTCAGGAGCTGAAGCGAAGGTCTAAAATGTTAGATCAACTACCAGCATAATTAGAAAGTGACAGGAATCAATCAATCACATTTTGATTTGAAGTGGCTGGGAGGAGTTTTGTGAGGAACATCATCACTCCAGGACTTCCAGAAGTTGTACACAGGTCACTGAATGGAAATATAAGCGACAGTCAGGGTGTGATAAACAATTAAGATAATTTGCACCGTGCTTCCATTACCATCGTCAATAACTCTGACTTCTTGAAGAAGGAGAGTGTGATAGAGTAGAGGAATAGTGAGATAGAGTGAAGTAAGAGCATAATAGAACAAATTAATTCCCCCTAAAGTCTCAGAGAAAACACAGCACGCAGGTAGGGATGATCATTTTTGTGGTGGTTCTTTTTGTGTTTATCTCTTCTTTCTCTCCTGTCAGGTTCTCTTTAACTGCCTTTTATTGGCTAAATGGGGTCTAATGGTTTCCCTGATGGGCTTGACTCTGGGGTTCGATTCTCTGAGCGTCATGGCCATTTTTTTGCGAGAGTGGTAAATGAAAGGGTGGACACCTGTAATTTATGACAGCCTGCGCGGAGAGAACAGCAAGGTCAGCCTAGCTTCCTGTATCCACCTCATACAGCCACCCACCCACCTACACGCACACACACCTACCATAAAGTCTTCCACAAAGAAGCACAACCTGTATCGTGATATTTGTCTTCAGTGTGGACTGATAAAGCTCCCCCTACCATAATTAGTTTGAGAATAAACATGTAAAAGAGGTTCAAAGCAAGAGGTACAGACGTCTGACCTTTGGGGATAATACAAATCCCCTTTCCACTACACACACATAGGCACACACACACACACACGCACACACACAATAACTAGTACATTTTGCATGTTGCAGCCATATAAAACAAGCTACCTGTTCCAGCTACTGGGAACGTCACTAACAGATTAGAAAATTGTCTAGAACATAATCCTTGGAAAAAGAATTTGAGCTTATGTCACTTTCTTGCCATTATTCAGAGTTTGGCCTCACTTATATTTTAACCCTTTAAGAACAAACATTGCACCAGTGATGCATTCATGGCACGCTCTGTTAACTAAAGACTTTCTTGACCACTTACTGAAGATTCTGCTAATTAATATTCTGAGGGGAACGCTCAGGGTTTTCCAGGCATTGACTAGAATGGTTTGTCCTACTGTGTCAGATTAATTACCTATAGTCCAGTCAAGACTGAGTCCAAATGAAAGATGAGAGGTGCATGAAGTGCTGCTCTGGTTACCAGAAGACCAATGTCAATATCTGTTCTAGAAAATGAATGAAATAATGAAAATAAATGAAATAATGGATGGGGGCAGGGGGTAATTTTGTTGGCTGTAGTGGGTGCTTTACTTTTATGAATTGATTAGTTTTTATTTGCCGCGGTGGCAAATATTTTCGCATGGGTCAACCGTCACAGAGAAATGTTACAAGCAGAAATGCTGTTCTTGTTGGACTTGGTCATGACCAATACCTGTCAGTCCAAGATAAGACAGATACCTGACAAAAAATATTTTGACCTAAAGTTTGGACTAGAATCAGCCAATCACATTCTGATTTCCAATGGGTGGGCCAATTTTGTAATGACAAATATCACTCTTGGCTTTCTGGAAGTTCTAGATATGTCACTACTTGATAAACAGTGATAATTTCTTGCCAGTTGTTGACTAAACTATTGACTAAAAGAATGACCCTAGAGATGGAGACCCTAGAGATGAAAACTGATTTGAGCTTTAGTGTCTTGTAGTCTTTTAGTGTCTTGAGTCTGCTGTGTGCTACATGTTTGTCTCAGACTCTCAGACCCTCCCTCTGACACACATTTTAAATGGGACTTGACTGTTCTAGGATGTATTTTACATCCTAGAAATTGATTTTTAAGCAATCAGTACTTGGCCCCTGATAATCTATTCTATAAGCTGTGTACATGCGCACTGAAGAGGATATTAATGCATGTTTTGACGTTGAAACCATGGCCATATTTCAAGATCTGTAGGATAAGAAGAGGCTCCAAATTCCAGCTATAATTAGCATTAATGTATAGGCCATTTTTGTTAGGATGTTTTTGATATGAATTATTATTATTATTATTAATATTATTATTGTTAGTAGTAGTAGTAGTAGTAGTGATCTAACTATACACTGTATATATTATAATATATTATTAGTAGTAACATGATAAATTTAGTTTAAAACTCTGTAGTTCTGCTACAGCAAATGTTCATCAAATACCTTCAAACAACTTCAAAGGAAATAAATGATAAAGGAAAAATATGGATTTGTGGAGAATACTTTCGTAAGGAAACCTGAAAGAATGAAAAAGCATATTAGGATGACAAACTTTTTGTCCTAAAACATCTTATTCAGAATGATCTCATTAAATGAAATGGCAATAAACCACCAGCTTTTAAAAGCTAATTTATCATACGTTTGTTTTAATGCTCTCAGCTGCCTCTGCCCATGGCTGCCATCCATCCGTCCCACACAGAGAGAGATAGATAGCGGAGAGGAAAAAAAATATATATATAAATAAAAAATCAAACAGTTGCTTCCCCACTAATAAGAGCTGTCTGCATGGAGTCCACTCATAGCAGCACTCTGACGCAGAGATAGATCGATAACTGGAATTTTGCGGACAGGCCACGAGTGTTTCACCATGTGTGGGGGGAGTTTATGGACCCACTCCTGGGTCTGTCAAGCAGAGGCCCGTTGAGCAGCAAGAATGGAAGCTCCCTTTTGATGATCCAAAATGGAATTTCTGCTTTGATGGAAACAAAATAGAGCTTTCCCTTTGAAGTGGCACCCTGAAGAACTGGGCTGGAGTCCTTTCGAGTAAGTCCACACGAGTTACAACATTTTGAATGGGCAACCAAGCATCTGACAAGTTTTTTGAGCTGGGTTGCTTGCAGAGGTTCTCTATTAATTTGTACTCAAGCCACATTTGTATATCTCTGTAGGCTACAGCTGGATATATATTGGGGTAAAGTTAATAATTTTATGTGGCAACAGTCCAGTTCAGACAGAGTTTTGCTGATCTCCAGTCAGGCCCATGCAGAATTTAGTTATGCTGCAGCCAGGTTCGGACAGTTTGACAGAGTGCAGTTGTTTTTTTAGCCTAAAATTAGCTTTTGACAGAATTTGTCAAAAGCTAAATTTGTTCAGACAAAATGTTATTGAGCTACTGTCAGGTTATAACTTTTTTCATGCTAGTGTTTAGTTTGGGTTCTGATGGGCTGCCATCATGTATAGAGAGATTTTGCTGGACTATAGTCAGATTCAGACAATTTTGTTGGATTACAGTCAGGTTAGACCGAATTGTATTGGGCTATATTTGGGTTCAGACAGAATATTGTTGAGTGATATTTGGTTTGGACAATTGTTTTGGACCATGGTTAGATTCTGATCATTTTCTTGGCTACAGTTGGGTTCAGTCAGAATATTACTGATCTACAGTTTAGTTTGGAAATTTTGGCCTGTTAAGGTTCAGGCAATATTTTGCCAGGCTGCAGTCAGGTTCAGACACAATTCTCATAGACCACCAAGGTTCAGACACTTTTGTCAAAATACAGCTAGGTTAGACAGAACAGTCAGGCTAGACAGAATTTTGATGTGTTATAGTCAGGATAGACAGAATTTTGATGTGTTATAGTCAAGATAGACAGAATTTTGTTGAGCTGCATTTGGGTTCAGATACTTTTCTGTTGGACTATGATTGGATTTAGACAGAATTTTGTTGCAAAATTTTCTGAACATAATGGTAGCCCAAGAAAATTCTAACCATTCCCAAGCCTGTTTATTTGATTTTCAAAATTAAGTTAAATTCATTTGAACATAGTATTTTACATATGTTAATTTTATGTAGATGCAGACAGGATCTTTTTGTCTACATTTGATTTCAGTCAAGTTCAAACAGAATTTTGTTTGATTATAATCTGGTCCTTATACAGAGTTTGGTGCTGTGGATCAAATGGGTTAACAATGAATGTCTAAGAGCTGTACTGAGACTTTAGGCCTAAATAGGTCAGCAGAAAATATGACCTTACACCTGAATGCTAACTTTTGACCACTAACTCTATCAGGTTTCACAGCAAGCACAAGTGGACACGCTAGTTCAGAACCCAATTAGCATCTGGTGTCATGGTGTTGACACATGAAGGACGGAGAATTGGGAGTGTAAGAGTGTGAGTGTGTGCGAAGGATGAAAGATGAAAAGGAATGCTGGTCAGCGACAGACCTCCTCACAGGCCAAGCGGAAAGATCTAGAACACATGGTGCGGCAGCTGTGATTTTAAGGGGCTACACACTTCTCAGAGGTCAAATGTCAAATGCTACATGTCAGAATATACACTACACATGTCTGTAGATGCTCAAGACCCTTCAGTGGACAAGGACACAGATTGTGTTTCAGCTTGAAAGCTTCCTTTTCAGCATAGCTCTAAAATGTTAATTGAACACATTCTTGCAAGATGATCTTCGATCTTTGTAACTTATAGAGTCTGTTCATAATTATAAACAACAAATTATTAATAAATGAATAATTCTACTGGTATATATAAAATATACATGTTAATAAAGCAGAATTAAAATAACGTCTTTACCATATTTATCAAATTATATTGGTCAACAAATATCACCCATCCACCTACCCACACACACACACACACTCACACACACACACACACACACACAAATGATGCTTTTGTATACATATGTACATATGTAAAATTTCGTCCCACTTTACATTGTGTCTTTAATAACCGTGTAGTAACACATTAACAACATTTGAAATGATAATGTAATTACTAGCAATTTATTCATTGTTGCCGCTGGATTACAACAGTGCATCATATGTAATTACACATATGTATTTACTTCAGTTTTTACTCATGTAATTACAAGTGCATTCTAACAGAGTTACACAAGAGTATCCTAAGTAATTACACACATGCATTAACTTCAGTTACAGGCAATTACCTGTAAAAACTAAAGTTAACAAATGTGTGTTTACATAGCTGTGGTACATTGTTACATAGTTACATTGTTTTTGTTCTCATTGTTACAGTGATATTATAGTCAAAAAGTGTGACTATGTAAAACTCCATGAGAGGGTGAAGAAGGTGAAGGTTCCAAGACTGCAGCTGGGACACAAGTAAGACATGTTTACGAGGAAGAGAGACCCTGGGACATTACTGAAGGAGGAACTGGGAGATAAACCAGTGACTGAAGTCTATCAGCTGGAGATCTGGAGGTTTTCTGGTCTAGGGACAGGATGCTGGGCATGAGAATATGGTGGAGAAAATTTCAGCTAGGACTATTTTTTTCTCACTTTGTTCAAGTTAAAGAGAAGCAGAACTCTGCTAGAAGTGCTTTGAACTCTTTTTTTTAGAGAAGAAAGAAATTTACTTTGAAAAATACTGAGGGCTTCACAGGGCTTGATTTCATATCAGACCTCACAACTGACTGGATCCATGCGAGGAATACAATTTATGCCTACATACTGCCATGGGATAAATCATTTATACTGATATACTCACGGGTTAGGGTGGTTCAGGGCTCAGTCACAGCACTTTGGCCCAAGATCTTCTGTGCCATCAGGGAACGTTTAACCTCAGGCATCTTCAACAATGTGTTATATTTCAATAGTGTAAAAAAAGAGTAAGTGTGGGCAATTCCTCCATCAACATAAAATGTTATTCACCTCTCTCCGACAAAAGATCATGCCCCTCCCTCCCAGACGACAAAAGATCACCAACTCCCACCCTTGTTAACAAAATTTAGCTTTTCCTTTGAATGTAAACATATGCACCACAGTGAACCTGAAACAACAACCTGACAATATAAGTGGTTACTTTTGTGTAATTAGATGACAAACATTGCGATGTGAAGTAGTAGTTTCTGGTAATGTAACTAATAAATTGGTCCAAGATGAAAATGTTCCCATAAATGATACCACAGATTTAGATGACTATGCGGATTCAAGCAGGGAAGAGCTTGATGAGCTAGTAAAACAGTTGGAGCACAACCCATCAGCTCTTCTTTTACAGATGCAAACCGTCCTTCATATTTCAGAAAGTTCTGTACAAGAAGTCATAAAACAGCTCTTACAGATATGTGAACATTCCAAACCGTTGTTGCATGATTCTGTCATAACAATGACTGAATGTCACAACAAGATTTTGTGGCAAGGATGGCTCTTTATCAACCACTAAAAAGGAGAGCAGCATATGTGAACAAAAACTTTGAAGTGGTGACGCCAGTGCAGTATGTTATTTATAAAGATACAAAATCTAGTACTATGTATGTTCCTCTACTTGCAATGTTACAGAAAATGTTGAACAGGGCAGACATTTTAGACAAAGCTCTTCCAGTACAAAAGCATGTGCCACATGAGTACAGTACATACAGAGATGGCTCAAACTGTAAAGAAAACTGCAAAGTCCAATCCCTTAGGTACATCTAAAAAAACCCAAAATGATTGTTGTATACTGGGTGATAGCTAACGTGGGAGCAAAATATAGATCTACGCTCCACTCAGTTCAGCTTGCTGTGTTATGTAAAGCCTCTGATGTAAAAGAATATGGCTATGCTAAAATTCTCTATTCTCTCATCCAAGATCTAATTTATTTGGAGCAACATGGTGTATATGTTGAGAAGTTGAGAGCATGTGTAAAGGGCACAGTGTTACATGTGGCTGCTGATAACTTGGTTGCTCATTCTCTGGTAGGATTCTTCAAGTGCTTTGGTGTAGACAGGTTCGGCAGGTTCTGCATGGCAATGAGGAGAGAGATCCAAGACAAGAAGCTAAGTTTGTGCTCCTTTGAACCCAGAACTAAAGACCTTCACAACCAGCATATGCATGAGGTAAAGGAGGATCCTGCTTTGGCCAAACAGTACGGTGTGAAAAGAGAATGTGTACTGACTGAGAGTCTGGAGCATTTTCATGTTTTTGGGGGCTACCCCGCTGCCATCCTACACGATCTCTTGGAAGGAATTGTTCCTGTTGAGTTTTCACTCTGCATTTCAGACCTGATTTCTAAGAAATATTTCACTTAAGAAACACAGAACCATGCTATCAAGTATTTTGCATATGCTTTTAATGACAAAACTGACCAGCCTCAGTCTATTGCCTAGGGATTCTCATCTAGAGGAACCATAGGTGGAAAAGGCCATGAGAACTGGACTCTGATCAGGTTGCTACCGCTCCTTATTGGGCATAAAGTACCTCAAGGAGATGATGCAAGGAACATTCTGATGCTCTTCAAAGACATTGTTGTATTAGCTGTAGCAACAAGGCATACCGAAGAGTCAATACATTTCCTCGATTGCAAAATGTCAGAACACAGAGAACTGTTACAATCTACATTCCCTGATTTCAGGTTACATTCAAAACAACTCTTCATTGAGCATTACGCTCAATTGGTTAAGGCATTTGGTCCACTCTCAGATGTCTGGACAATGCGTTTTGAGGGAAAGCACAAATTCTTCAAGCAGGTCAGTCGTAATGCTCACAACTTCAGAAATGTAGCTCTGACAATTGCTGTAAGTCATCAGAAAATGACTGCTTACTATTTAGACTCAAGTTCATTTTTTAAGCCATACATTGAAATGGACAGAGTTACCATAGCATTGATCACATTGTATCCTGAGATTATCCAACAAGTTTTCTGTCAGAAAGTTCCACAGCTTATGTCAGTTCTTGTTGCATTATCAGTCTTTGTTGATGGAATTAGATATTGTACTGATATGACACTCTCTATTGGTTCAGGTTCTGGCCTTCCAAACTCTAAGCAGATCAAACAGATTGTAGCAATTAACACACTCCCTGTCAGCAGCCACTAGAGGCTGCTGCTGCTGCCCTGGATAAATAAGGTTTTTGTGTTGACAGGGGGGGTGGGGTGCTCATCACTGGCAGTGAGGCTTCTCAGCTGCCAGGGATGAGACCAGATCAGTACCAGGTGTTTTTAGTTTCTGTATTGTGTGTATATATAGTGCCTGTCTTCAGTTGTTTTTTTGTGCCTCCACCCTCACCTATGCCCTTGATTTGTGTTGAGTAGGAAGTTCTGTTTTCAGGCCATCATGTCATTTTCTTTGTGTTTTGAAAATAACAAGAAAAAAAAAGAAATGCAAGTCTGCATTTGTGCATCCTGCCTGACCGTGCCTTGTGCGAGGGAAGACGTGACAAGAGATCTTGTTTGTCTGCACAAAAATGACTGCATGGTACCATGAGCATTTAATGAGCATCTTTCGAAATGCTCATCTACCATGAGCATCTTTCGAATTGTGTTGGAACTCTAATCCCTGTCCTTGTGTGGTTCAGCTGAATGAACTGAATGATATTTTCCCTCTTACAGCACACAGATTTGGAGACAACTTAATAGTGACACTCAAACGTTACATTCTTTGTTGAAAAAAGTGATCACTGCAATCAATCTAAGAAGCGTTAATCCAAGCATTAATTTGTTAATAGGTCTTACTTTGTGCCATTGATTTTATTGATGTAGTAAACTGTTTATTGATGATGTACTGCACCTGTTATGAACACGCATGTATTGTCTCTTTTGTCTGATAGGTAAATAAATTGATGCAAATAAATTGATGATGAGATGACACTCAGTGACACTCTTGTAACAGCTCCGATGCATGTTTTTACAACATGCATATTTCTTGTGAGTTAATTCTGTTTCTGTTATTATTTTCCAAAGATGGCAGCACACAAGACGATGACCTTGAGAGTTGTTCTCATGGAAGCAGATATAAGAAAGGTCATCCTGAACACAAGGCCTGCTACAGTGGAGGATTTGTCAGGCCAGCTTAAAGAGACATTGGGGCTTCATTACAACTTCACTCTCCAAAACTAAGATCCTGATTTCAATTTTGAGCTATGTAATCTGACAGATATTGCAGACCTTCCAGTCAAACCAACAGTAAAATTATCCCTGTACTTGATTAGGTACCTGTCTCAACATCTGATGACATCTTAAATGACACATCCAGTACAATGGATACATAGATCATCTCAACATCATCTCAGGAGTGACAGAAACAATGGCCAGACATATTTGATATCCCAAACTTTTCTACTGATGTAGAGTATAGACTTAGGCAAGTAGATCTGCTGTATCTTTGTGATCAAACACCCCTGAAAGTATCAAAAGAGCTGAAACATGAGATCCTTGAAAGATTGGTTGAGAGTGTGTATAGCTACACAGCATACCCAAATAATTCTCAATTTGCTGCTGCATAGTGTTGCAGCAGCATTGATAAGCAGCACTCTCTCCAGGAACAAGGCTCAGCCAGTCGCCTTAGTGGTTGGAAAAACAGTTTCAAATATAAAATGGATAATTACAGAACAAAGCGAAGAAGGTCAGGATGCCTTGATGTTGTGGTAATGCAGGTAAATGGGGAGGGCATTCAGCAGAAGTGAGCCAGCTAACAAGATAATCAAGAAAGCAAAGAAAGGTGAACTTAGCTACCTGTCAAACTTTCCAGAGGGATTTGAACATGGTGTGTCTTTGATCTATTCACATCTACTGTATTTAGAGCTGTCCACTGATCTGTTCACTCAATATGTATACACAGGGAATTAGTCCTCCTGCCCTGTGATCAGTTTTGTTTGCTCTTCTGATTAATACTGTTGCACTCTCTCATTTTAGGTATGCATTGAATTCAACAGGATTGTGGGCAAGAACTTCAAGCAGGAATTTTATCAAAGCATCCACCAGCACAGTCCTCGTCTTATTGAGATATTTAGATCCAAGAGAGGGAACATTGGGGAATTGTTGACAAAGCTTTCACAACAGACGAGAGTTGGGCCATACACATTATATGCTTTATTTTTCTCTGCTTAGGTAATACGCCATAGAAACTAAACTACATTACTTGATGCTGTTGGTTATATTAAGTAAAATATCATTATTCAGCTCTTATGTTTATCTTTCATTAAGGACTCTGATGATGATGACTCATTACACCACATAGACTTGGGATCCTCCTCATTGAGCCTGAAGGGGCTGTGCTGTCCTCAAGAATGAAGAATCAAGAATACTTTATTCATCCCGAAGGAAATTGTTTAATACATCTGAGTACAGCCTCATTGAAGATAATCACTGAGGGAAATGTTGTGATGGACAACATCAAGGACCTGCCAAAAGCTGTGTGTGTTCTGTTTGGACTTGCTTACGCACTGCATCTTGACTATCCGAAGTCTATGAAGGTCACATTTCAGTTCATCAAGCAGGTTCTTCTTGAGTTGGGCCACAGTGAACTAAAACCAAAGCTAAAGAAATCACTTGCACACATACTGTACACACAGCTGTTATTTTTGTTGACCATGCACACACGCATTTAAAATCTGTTGATTTTAACACAGAACATTTAATCACAACTCAGGACAGGTGGACATGTCGTCAGGTGCCTAGCAACCCTGCTAAGGAGCTAACGAAGCTCGTATCACTCACCTGAGTTGACTAGGTTCCTGACCACCATACACACAACAACCTACCCTGTCCTAGCCCCGTGCCCAGAGCTGCTTATCCCTAATATTCTGGCGAAGGGGGCCGTTGAGGGCGCGACTGATGGGGACCAGATGTGACAAGTACCATTAAATTAGACGAAAACATATTACATATATTAACAAAGAATTTATTGAGTAGTACTCAATAATGTTACATGTGTTACTTGGCATTTTTTTAAATGTACATTTGACTAAAAATAATTATTAAATACAGTTATGACTCAGTTTAATTAAACAAATGATTTTGAGTTAAGACTACTAATCTAAGCTTGAACATGTCTAAAGGTTCTATCTTAATACAAGCAGATTAGATTCATGTGGTATAAAAACTTAAACGAGTTAAGGCAACGGGTTTCCATGCGATTTTATAGTAAAGTCAACTAGTTTGGGTTTAGAGTGTACTTCAGTTAGTACTACTATTACTATTTGTAATGCCCTGTGTAATTCAGCTTGAGTTTGAGTGAATGTGAGAGATAGAGAGACAGAGGACTACACCAATGGAGTATTTAGCCTCATAAATGTCCCTTTGAACGTTGCTTTAAACACAGTGTCAGTTTCCACATTGTCAGTGCTAAGGACAGGTGAATTAGATGCTACGTCAAATCACATCAGTGTATCAGTGCAACATATCTACTCTTTTTTCACCTTTTTTCTCAAGGGGATTTGCCTAGGGTTGGTGGTGGAGACACATTGTTTAAAAATCTTCTAAGTAGGCTTTGATCTGGACAACTGTGAAGGCCATCCCATATGATTTACATCAGTTTCATACTCAGATCATTCAGTGACCCCTCATGACCTGTGGAGGGGGTGCATTGTCAAGCAGGAAAAGACCACACCATCTGTACAGAAAAGTTTCCTCTTTAAGGTAAAAGTCAGTCAGAATAGCTTTGTATTGATTCGTAGTGACGCCTCTAATGGACAAGTGGAACAAAATTGTTCCAGCAATTGTTCCAGCAAAATTGTTCCAGCAAAACATGGTTAAGAGCGACTCCTCTGCCTGTATTTTTTTCAAATCTCAGTATATCTGTAGCTGTGGTCTTTAGAGCACTGGCCACACAATTGGGCATTCGTCTTTATAATGAGAGGTTTATGCTCTGCAGTTCTACCATAATATCCCTCTCTATGTCAGATCATATCTCTGATCATATCTACTTCATCTGTGGAACAGCTGCTCTTCCATCACACTGCAGCGGTATCGTGCTCTTTGAATCTGCATCTGAATCTGAATCAACCACAAACTCCAGCCCTGTTTACTGAGGCCTTTCTCGTAAATGGCCCTCAAGAGAGCTAATTTAATCACTGTTCTACTGAAACACAGGCCAGTTGAACAGTCTTTGTTGCTGACACCTGCCTCAATAATGAACCTTCTAGTAAAGTTACGTAGTAAAGTTACTTTTTCTTTCCTAGGATACATATCTTAGAATAATAAATGGATTATATATATATACATACATTGGGGTGGGCGGTATACGGTAGAAAAGATATGAATTTGGCCAATGGTAGAGATTTTGACTACACCGGCCTACCGCGATAGCACATGTTGATGATGTCATCAAGCTGCGCCTGTTTTGGTTGAAAGCATGGCAGCGGCTGTAAGAATGGAGCTTACATGGGGGGAGGAGGAGGAGGTGCTCGTAAAGAAGTCCGGTGCGACGTCTGCCATATGGATCTGGTTTGGGATTAAGGAGTTGGATGTTGAGCAGAAAAATGTAATATGCAAAGTATGCCTGGCGACAGTAATAGCGAAGAAAGGGAATACAAATAATTTGTTTAATCACCTCAAAATGAAGCCCATTTTGGAATACGAAGAAAGCCAAAAAACTGCGCCCTGAACAAATGCCCAGTTAGTCAAGTGGAAAGAAAAAAGGTGGCCCTACACACCAGCAGACTGATATTTTATAAGCATTTTCTAAAGGCACTCCGTCTGACAAAAATAATTGTTGGTGGATTGATATTACAAACGCCATTACTGTGTACCTGTGTAAGGACATGGTGCCATTTCTTACAGTGGAGAAAAGCAGCTTTCAGAACATGATTAAGACACTCGATCCACGTTACAAGGTACCTAGCCGCAAACACTTTAACCAAACTGAAATGCCCAAACTGTATGACAAAGTCCGCGAGCAAGTGAAGAAAGAACTCCGGAGCATAAAACAACTACTACGGACTTGTGGTCAAGTCGCACAATGGAGCCTTACGTTAGTCTCACAGTCCACTTCATCAATGAAGAGAGGAAGTTGTGCAGCAGATGCCTACAGACATCTTATTTCACCGAGGATCATATGGGTGAACTGATATCTCAAGGATTTAAGAAAGCACTGGAGTCATGGATACTTAAAGAAGAGTTACAAGTCTGCATAACAAGCGACAATGGAACAAATATCGTGAAAGCAGATGAAATGAACGGCTGGACAAGACTGCAGTGCTTGGACCACAGGCTCCACCTCGCCATCGGTAGGTTAAACATTTATTTTAGTCCTAGTTCAACATTATGTGTGACCCTCCACAGGATTTCTCAAACATACATACACACACACACACACACACACACACGCACATATATATGGTGCTTGTGTGTTATGTATTACACTAATTACTACTAACATTATATATTTGTAATTAATATATAGTATTGCTAAGTATGGTGTGGTGTTTTTTAATAATTCAAATAAATGAATTAATTCAGTCTTATCTAGGATTAGATTATACTGGTATTTGTATATGTTGATGTGTTTGTACAGATGTTTTCTGTGATATTGTGCATATGGAACGGGACTAATAATAATATCTTCCAGTTTTGTCCTCAGAGAGAAGCGTGAAAGACGCCCGTGTTGAACGTGCAATTGGCATGTGCAAGAAAATAGTGAGTGCCTTTTCTTACACTTGGAAAAGGAAGAGAGAAATGGCTAATGCCCAGACTGAGCTAAACCTGCCTCCTCACCGCCTCATCACTGAAACACCAACAAGACGGGGGTCTCAACAACAGATGATTCAGCGGGTGCTTGAACAAGAGAAGGCCATATCACAGGTCCGGAAAGCAGACAGGAAAACCAGGCACCTGGTACCAACTTGGCAGGACATTGATGTATTAGAATCTGTGAACAAGACCCTCAATCCCCTGATGGAGTTCACAGATGTTCTGTCTGGAGAAGAGTATGTGAGTGTGTCGTATGTCAAACCTGTGCCTCACTTTCTAAACAGCCCAGTTCTTCCTCTAGCTGATGATGACACAGACCTGATGAAGGACATGAAGAGAGCCATCCTCAAATATTTAAATGAGAAGTACTCAAACCCTGCAACTGCTGACCTCCTGGATATGGTCTCTTTTGTCGACCCATGCTTCAGATCATCATATATAGCTGATGACCGAAGAAAGTTCATCTTGACAAAAGCAGGAACAGAAATTCAGACACTACTCAGCCTGGCCCAGCTGCCCTCACTGACAGAGAGCTTAAATTGAGCTTAAGAGTTACCTGCAGGCACTGGATGTTGAAGGAGAAGCTGACCCACTAGAGTGGTGGATGCTGCACCACACCAATTTTCCCAGGGTGGCAAGCCTAGCCAAGAAATACCTTTGCATTCCTGCCATGAGTGCCCCCTCAGAAAGGGCATTCAGGACCGGTGGCAACATTGTAACATGCCACCGATCTGCACTGAAGCCCGAGACTGTGGACAAACTTGTGTTCCTGGCGAACAACCTCTGATGTGCAAGAAAGTTTAATCACTGCATGCAAGGAGCATACACACTGATGTTCAGTGTTCATATTTGCACAAGATATTGCAAGTTTGAAAGTTGTTGTTCTATATTTAACGGAAAAGAAACCTGTTGAACTTGAAGGGTTTTCAGTTCAAATATGTGCAGCTTTTTTTTTGTGCACTATAAATAAATAATCAGGACAGCAGGAAGAAATGTAATGTTGATCTTTTTACATTTTGCACTTTATTTAAAACTATTTTGAATTTTATGTTTTACTAGCATTTTACTTGTATTGTTTTTGTTTTAAATACCTTCATCTTTATTTATGTTTATTTAAGAATTGTATGTTAAATTGTTTGGAAAAAGATCTGTTACACATCTTAAAAAATTACTTGAAAAGTTTTGTCATTTTTAAAAATAAGTTTTGCACAATAAATGTTCTTAAAATGGCATTCTATACTTTTGTGTGTGTTTATTCTGCCGCAATGTATCTGGTATGTGAGTATGTTCCAAAACAGTCATTTTAACATATGTATTTCGCAATATATATCATTACCACACATGCTTCAAATTATACCGCAATATAGATTTTATATAAGGTACCGTCCCCACACACTGCTCCCTGGGCACCCTGCATTGGCTGCAGTCCCCTGCTTCACTTGGTGAATGGGTTAAATGCAGAGAAAGAATTTCACATTGTTCACGCTGTGCGTTGTGCTGTGTGTTCACGTGTGACTGTAAGAGGTAGTAACACAGGTCAGTAAAAAAACCTTTTTGTAATCATCAGAAACCACAACATACTTTTCTAAAGAATGTTTTCATGCTGATTTCAGATCTGCTTTCAGTTTTTTTCAGTCACATCTACTTTTTGAATTACCAATCAAGTAAGTGTTTCAATATTTTCAGTGTGAAGTCAGACAGGCTCACACTGTGGCATAGATATAATGATCAATGTCAGTCAGCTACCACTGTTTCTTCAAAAACACTTAGTATATGATTATTATATGCTAATTATACCACTATCATGCAATATACAACTAGCTTCATCCTCAGGTTTTATATGCAAACACTTCTATTAGCAGCCCAGTGTAAGGCCTGATCGCGACGATGTGGGTGGGCGCGCCTGAGCATGTGTGCCTATGAGTGTTTGTCTGTGTGTGGTCTTCACAGTAGGCTAATGAATCTGGAGAGCCTTTGTGGACTCTCACAAATAATAGGTGCACATTTAAGTGTGTGTATACTGCATGTGTGTGTGTGTGTGTGCATGTGTTCTGGTGGCTCCTTGACAGGAAGGATATTATAATGACATTAATTTATAGTTTTACATTCTTTTCAATGGAATGGTTAAAGGGCCCGTGTGAAGGAAAACTTACTCATTTTTGAATGCTTGATTAGAGGGGACTTCCTTAAATGTAAGCAAGTGTTTGACCAGGACATCAGACAGACTATAAACACTACTGGTGATAATATGTGGTGCCACAACATTTGACACTGCAGGATGATCTATTTTGATCCAGATGAATTGTTCACAATGGTGGAGAATGGAACAAGACATCTGAAGTGTTAAGTGCCTCTAAATGCTCCCGCGCAAAAAGATATTACATGAAATGCTTATGAATATGTTACCTGATGTCTGCGGCAATGTTTGATATGTTTGAATGTAAATTTACTTAATATGTTTCTATATTAAAAAGCATAATTCATCACAGTCAGTAGTTTCCCCACATAAATCTGTTAATGAGATGCAAACAAAGTCCTTTAGAGTGAGTTTAGAGTGAAATGGCTCACTGTAGAGAAACTTATAGAATAGTATTAGATATAGTATTTACTATCGTTATTTATATCAGAATAATATTTACTATCCAATAAACAACTTTCTCTACATTTTGGTACCAAGCCTCAGCTTTTTGTTTTTTTCTTGATTTAATTGTAAAAAGTGTTGAGACATCCTCTGGGAAATCTTTGAGCCTGTTAATAGAGTTTGATTTTCATGTGGAATGAATATGTATAATTGCATATAATCACCATAGCTATGAAAACTGATCTCCTGTTTCGTGATGACCTCTAGGTGATATTTACAAAGAGTTTAGCCCTACGTGGGCTGACCTGTATTCTGACTGGGTTGAAAATGGTTACGAGGTTTGTGCCGAAAGCCTTGCAAGCCACACACTGTAATAATATCTCAATCCCTGCTCCATATTGACTTAATGCACAAAAGCACACTAATAGAATGCATTAGCCCCACATCCAGCACGCAGAAGGTTTTAACACAGGCGGTTTTCCTTGTATAATGTTACTCATTTTCATAATCTCTCAGCTCTTGCCCTCTCAGCGAGTGGGCCGAATGATTATATCAGTATGGATTTTGGCCTTAGGGCAAGCAAGGTGTATAAAAGCATACGTTTAAGCGTATATGTGTGCGTCTGTGTGTGAGGCTGTCTGTCAGTGATTGCCGCAGACAGATGTTCGCTGTAAGAGCCGTGGCGTTTCCTGTTCTGACTGCGCTCATGAATGCTCACTTTGCTTTGTGGAATTTTGAGCCCCGGGCTGGAATAATCTGGAAAATAGGGGAAAATCAGCAAGGATTCACAATGCAACTAAATGGACAAGGCTTGAGAAGCTGGGAATAGCTGCCTGAGGGAGCAGCCCCCCTTTGTTTGGTGAAATATTAAATAAAGTCTAAAGTGACCATCGCAGAAGACTGGAACCATCCGTTTGACTTTCTGTGTACAGCCTAAAGCACACAAAATGTATTTTATTTTTTGCACCCCAGATAACCACTACCAACATATGTATGATTTTATTCACCAAAAGTGACAAGCTATGCTTTGAAAGGGCAAATTTGCCAAATAATTCAATCAACTAATTGGAAATAAGGGAAATTCCTGCATAATTCAATCCCTAAACACTAAATCACTAGTTAATTTACCTGCATAATTAAATAACTGAGATGGAAACAAAGTCTATTAGAATGGGTTTAGTGTGAAATTATTAATTATACAGAAACTTACTGCCCTATATTTCTTTACAGTGGTGGTGAACATAACCAGGGGTCAGCACAAATATTGCCATGTTATTTACTATCCTAGGAGTGAACCAAAATTCAATGTTACTAGTGTTTATACATGATAATAGTTATGGTAAACTAGTAATAAATGTAACTCCATATCAACAAATAATTAAACAAATACAAAAATATAGCATTTCACAACTTGTCCCCCTCCGAGTTGGGAGTGAGAAGCTGCCTCAAGTGGAGGTGTTCAAGTATCTTGAGATGCTTGGATGGGGTAATGGAGAGGTAGATGCACTCATTGTACCAGACTGTTGTGGTGACAAAGGAAGCTGAGCTTTCAGCTTACAAGTTTATGTTCCAAAACTCACTTATGGAGCTCTGGTTAGTGATTGAAAGAGAATGTGGATACAAATGGTGGAAATTAGTTTCCTCTGCAGGGTATACCCTTACGAATAGGGTGAAGAGCTCAAACATCTGAGCTTGGAGATGAGCCACACTGAACGGAGCAGTTGAGGTGGCTTGGGCATCTAGTCAGGATGCCACCTGGGAACACTTTGCTATGCGGCAGACCTAAGACACGTAGGAGAATGTTTTATCCCGACTGGCCTGGGAATGGCTTGAGGTCTCCGAGAGGAGCTGGTGGACATGGCAGGGGGAAAAACATGTCTAGACTGCCCTCCTCAGCCTGCTATCACCATGACCTGGACTTGGTAAAAGAAGTAGTTTTGGTTGTTCCATCAACATCCATGAAAGGCTTTAATGTCCAAAGAGCAGAGAAAAGTTTTCCCACATTTCCAAAACCTGATTAGAATTTTTCACTTCTGAGCAAATTCTAACCAAACCTGTGCCTGGAGAATGGATTAACAGCACAGAAACTGTGATTAAATCATGTGTAATTTTCATGTAAAATGCTACCCTGAAGCTTCTTCAACCTTCTCCAACATAGGTCAATAGTAATAAAATGAAAATGAATGTGCTCCACTTTCTTCTCCCCCGTCCTCCTGTTTTATACAGAGTTTGCAAAAATGTGCCTTTGAAAGATCTTGAGCTGGAGAGTGAGTTGTGTGGGTGAAGCAGTCATCTCCTAATGCTTTAGGCTGAAGCATGCAGTTGATCAGAGGAGAGCAAGAGAGAGAGGGGGCATTAAACACAGCCATCACTGATCAGAGCACTGAAGACAACCTCATCACACAAGTACAGAACCCGAGACTCTCATGCTCACACTGCTCCAAATGCACCCCATCAAAAATTCATATTTCTCTGAGTGCCGTGCGAATGTGGGTATGAGAGAGAGGGAGGGAGGGAGAGAGAAAGAGAAAAAGAGAGAGAGAGGTAAGGAAAGTCTCTGAAAGACTGACTCTGAAAGGCTCGCTGAGAGCGACAAATGAAGTAATCGGAAGAGCTCGGGCTTCTGGAAATAGCCAAAATGAAACTTTGTCTGCTCTCATGCACCACCGAACAACACCTCGCCACTCTAATCCAGGGACACCCAGGTGCATCATGGGGGATGAGTTAAGAAGGCGCACTGGGGGACCTTTAAACCAAGAGAGGACAGAAGTGATTCAAGCAGAAGTAGCGCACACAGGCTGAACCTGAGTTTGGCATCCCGTTCAACATATTTGTGTACCTTCTCTGGCTTAATTATTTCATCAGTCTTAATGGGCTTGCTGGGGTCCAGTACAGGTGAATGAAGCCCCCCCAGCATGACCCTATTTGCACAATGCTCACTAGTTCCCCGAGTCATTTGGTTTAAGGAGTGCTAACTTACTGAATGATAGCTGTAGCACTGGAGATGCTGGGGAGTGGGTGGCACTGGGGAAGGTAATGGCAACTGGGAATAAACTGGTGCCATGGCTGTGGGAAAAAAAAGACACTGCAAAAAAGTTTCACTGCAGATTTACCTGGCACATCTTCAAAAAATGGGACAACTGAGTAAATGAGCCAATTTAACTAAAAACACTGCATTAAACTCACTTAATGAATGGTAGTGTTATTACAAATTACATGCATACAACAAGATCTATCTATCTATCTGTCTGTCTGTCTGTCTGTCTGTCATATTATGACGCTTTGGCTAATGAGCAAAAAAAGACCCAAGGAAAAAATAAGTTGCTTTTTGGGTGAAAACATACAACTGAAGGGAAAAAAGGTCAGAACATCAGTAATTTTGAATGAAACTTATCAAAACATTATTAATGCTGTCAGGACTTTTAAATGTTTGTCCACTAGAGTTCGCCAGAAACACACCCTAACCTCCTTGGTGTTTTCAGCTTGATGCATTGCTACTAAAATACAAAAGCATACACCAAAAAATACCAAATACCACTAAATACCAAATCAAATGTTCACTTCTGAGCATAAAGGCACATTTTCATGCTTTGGCAGCTCATTTTAACATCTCAAAAATGTATATATATTTTTTACCCAGTCAGTTTGTGTCCATTGTTTAGGTCTAGGTCTCCCATGTTACACAGTGCTACCAGGCTGGGAGGGTAACACAGTTATCCTCCCAGTTATCCTCTCAGTTTCAGCTCAACACAGCAGGAAAACACTAACTGCCAATTCTGATTCAGCAAACATATGCTTGGACTCGCTAGCAATGTGTTGAATGATGAAGGGAAGATGGTGAGCCATCCTACCCACCCAGCCTGTGGCATCACCCTGGATCTCACAGCTAACGATGCCCCTCAACCCACTCCCGAAACTACCTCATCCCCATCAGTATAGTCAATCTTACAAAGTTTTGCTGCAACAGGGGCTGGACTGTGGGTTCGGTCAGAGGAGGAGCTGAGCTCCATCTATTTTCCTTCCATGGGTTGACATGATGGGGGGATGGGCACGAACAATTTAGCCCCAAATGAATGGAAACAAGGGGCACTCGTCCTTGTTACAGCTGGGCAAATAGGGAAATAGGGAACGGGGAGGTAGCACAGGAATGATGGATGGCAAACACTTAGCAAGACGAAGTGCATACTTATGCTGCTCACCGAGTCTGTTTACGAGAACTTCTGTAAATAAAAAAAAAATCAAACAGGGAAAGAACTAGCCGTGCAAAAGAGAAAAGAAATTTAGATAGTGTAAATCATGTCAGGTTTTATTGTAATTTTTTGAATGTGTTTCGTTTTCATTGAAATATGCAATGTCATGCATTTGAATTTTCATTAAGAGTTGTGATACCTGACTAGACTATTCATGCAAGAGTGTGTTTCTGGACGGGGAAAAAGAGAAGTATGAATTTCCCTCACACTCATATGGTTCCATCTGGAATGGGGAGTAAAGTCTGAGGAGGAAGTTCTACACTTACTGCGAATCGAGAGAGAGGAAGAGAGAGAGAGAGAGAGAGAGAGAGAGAGAGAGAGAAAGCGGAGGGGGACATGGGTTTATGGTAGTGGCCAACAGATGACCATGCACAGCTAGTAACTCTGATAAGATACTGAACTTCCACCCCAGGCATCAGATAACCCAAGTTCAGCCTGCAAGGTGTGTGTTTAAGTGTATGTGTGCTGTACAGTAAGCAAACTGTCACCACACAGCTAGTTCCATAATTAACATTGTGCACTCAACAGTCAAGGGCTTATTATTCAGCCACTGTGTGGAAATCAGTGTAAAGTCATTATGAAGTTTCATTCCTAAATGGAAATTTCACCGATTTTTAAAAACTGCTGCAATAATCAGTCATTACATATACAAATACTGAACATGTGAAATGCTCAATTTTAGAGAAGCCATAATTGTTCAAAATAGTGATGATAGAAGTGGACGACTGAAGAGATGAATGTTTCTGAGAGCTATACCATGAACTGATTACGAGTGTGAGTATTGTTCTACAGTAGTCTTGTGTTCAGCCTTTGGTCTCTTTTTTTTTTTTTTTAAACCTATTAATGATGGAGGCCCAGGCAGTTTCTCTACAATGGACCATGTTACGCTACACAATTTGAGAGGGCTTTGTTTAACATGGAATTATATAGATATTGTGAAAGGTCTGTGGAATTCATCTTTAGAAATAAAATTTACAAAAAATCAATAAATAAAAAAAACTTGAACTGGTGTTGAACTTGAACATTATTACCTTATGGAGACACATCACCTTTACAGAAAGGTTTGAAAAACTGATTCTTCTAAAGTACTTCAATCACCCCGAAGAACATTTTATGACTTTTAATGACTGAGGACTGGAGGCCTGGTCTGTGGAGTGTAAAATGGTGTTTAACCAGTTTGGATGTTTTCTGTAAAGAAGAAATGCATCTTGATCCAAAGCAAATGATTTGTTAGTTCTTCTTAAGCAGAATAAGCTTTAATCACACTTTTATGACTTCAGTACATGAATGCTTTCTATATACACTCCTCTCATTAACATAAAATATATAGTGCAATATGTCTACTTCATATGTAATGTATTTATGTGTAAGTGACCCACCCTGCAGAAATCAGCTCCCTATTTTCAAACAGACTCATATCTCCAAAAACAGTTCTTTATGCTTGTGTGCACATATTGTGTGTGTGTTTGTGTGTGTGTATGTGTGTGCATGCTTTAGGCTCTGTTTATTCAAACCTAAAGGGCATTGCAATCTCCACAACAAAGTGTTCACCTGGGATCAATCACTTAGCTTATTAAAGCACTCACATATTCAAACGATGCTGCTGCCGTTTGTGTGTGTGTGTGTGTGTGTGTGTGTGTGTGTGTGTGTGTGTGTGTGTGTGTGTGTGTGTGTGTGTGTGTG
>JBBJLS010000002.1:3171460-3191086 GCA_037577275.1 Bryconaethiops microstoma
CACTCACACACACATTCACTCACACACACACATTTACACACACACACACACACACACCCTCACTCTCTCTCTCTCTCACACACAGACACACACAGACACACACAGACACACACACACACACACATATCCTGCTCTCTTTCCATAAGCCTTTAATCCATTGCCTGAGTATTCCTGAGATATACACACATTTCACAAACATGGTCATGGTAGGCCAACGGCAACAGTCACTAACAGCATGGCTTTCATTTTTGCATCTTTAAATCTAAAGTTCAACAAATTATTATACCCTGTGTGACCCACCCTTCATATCCTACAGAACATATATTTCTGAACATTTTAATCCACAGTTATTATTTATTTGCTAAATTTAACAAACCAGAAAAAATTACAAAATGGCCAGTGACAAAATTATATTTTTATTATATGTTTTGTCCAATACTTAAACTTAATAAATAGATAAATAAATAAACTCCAAAAAAATTTAAACTGTGTGCTAAAATTTCCAGCAAATTCTATTTTATATTTATGTTTGCTGACTGTGGAGAATTTTATAGAGAAAGTTCACACAAAATGTAATTTGACCGGGAATGTTCAAACCTTTGAACACATCTGTCCAGGTGCTAAAGTGCTAGAGTGTTGAGAGTCTTGCCCAAGGGTGTAACACAGCATGCATGCCCAGGCAGGGAATCGGACCCACGTCTGTTGCACCAATGGATACTGTAATAAATCTCTGGAAATTTTGTTCATTTATTATTAATCCAGCTCAAATCTGTAAATCCTTGATTTTATAAAAGCAGTTTATCTCTATGAGAAACTGTAACAGTTTGCAGAAAGAAACCATAAGTTATTTTAAATGAAGTTTAGGAGTGTTCATGATTGTAAATGTTTTCTACAGATCAGTCTGTAGGTTCAGGCTTCTCAGCGCAACACTGCACATCAGCCAAACTCATTTTTTCCCATGGGCCGCCCCAGGACACTCAATGGCAGATAGAAATAGCAGCATGTTCGTAAATGAGAGCACATGGCACTGTGAGCCTGACGTAATACAAAGAAACAGCACCACACCGCATTCAGTTTTAGAAATATCATAGAACCTTTACCTTACTTGTGGCTAATCAAAAAGTAAAGAGACATGGATGGCTTGCCTAAAACACACTCACACATCATTAGCACTTCAGAAAAAGGAAGCTGAGAGAATGACAGGTAAAGAGAATGAATATAAATTGACACTTACCCAGAAGATGAGGTTGAAGAGGAACATCATGTACTTCAAACAGCACAGACAGCCCCTTGCCATGTTGCACTTCTTGAATTCTAAAAGGAACACAAAGGATAGATCCAGGTAAAAGACCACGTATTTGCTGCCTTTGGGTTTGCTGTACTTGTTGCCACTCTTGTCGTCTGTGGTCGTGCCACCCTGGCCCGTGCCGGGTTGTTGCTGCTGAGTGCGCGGGCCCGTGGAGCCGTAGAAGGCACCTGCCGTGAAACCTCGTCCCGAGAAGGGGCGTCCTGAGGTGGACGCTCGAGCAAAGTCTGAGTCACGGCTGTCCACGGAGGGGCTGCGGTGGATGGCGGATTCCTCGCTACTTGACTTCTCCATGCTCTGGGGCTGCGGCTATGCTCTGCAGTTCATACTCTACCATGTCTCTCTGAATAAGCTGGTCAGAAGCTTCAAACTCTCTGGAGCTCCAACAAATGAAGCCAGTCTCTTTTCAGTGTCTATGGCTGATAAAGCTGGTGGCTTGTGGACAGGAACAGTCAAGAGTAACCATCAGCATGGGTTAAATCTTCTAAAAGCCAGGCAGGAGCCCCAGCAGCAGGTCTATGGGAAGCCCCAGAGGTCTATCTGCCCATGTGTCCAGCCCTTGTCCAGGAAAGCTGGGCAGTCCAGTTCAGCTGTCTGCTGACCTCAGGACTGCTTTCCACAGGAAACTCGAAGAGTTCCCACAGCTTCTGACTTCCACTCCCTCCTTCTCTTCTCTTTTCCTCTCTCGCAGCCTCTAACTTCCACCTCCCTCTCTCTCACAGCTTCTGAGCTCCACCGCACCGATACACTCTTCCTCAGTTATCTGCTTGCCTCTGCTTGAGTCTCATAGTGCTGTACTGCTGCGCTCCTCTCCTTTCCTCTCTTCTCCTCTCTCCTCTCCTCTCCTCTCCTCTCCTCAGCGTGGCTGTGCTCACTCAAACTCTAATGTGTGCTATTATTGGCAGCTGCATCTACTGGGCATTCCCTCCTCTCCCCATCCAGTGCTAAAGTGTCTCTCTCCCCCTCCTCCTCCGCTATCTCCCTCGCTCTCTCTCTCTCTCTCTCTCTCTC
Organism: Bryconaethiops microstoma; assembly: GCA_037577275.1. Taxonomy (NCBI): domain Eukaryota; kingdom Metazoa; phylum Chordata; class Actinopteri; order Characiformes; family Alestidae; genus Bryconaethiops; species Bryconaethiops microstoma. Next base: position 3,173,778 of record JBBJLS010000002.1, read on the forward strand.
TCTCTCTCTCTCTCTCTCTCTCTCTCTCTCTCTCTCTCTCAGTCTCTCTACCTCTCCTCCTCTCAGCCCCTCCTTCCTGTCCACCAGACAACCAATAGGGTAGCAGCCATTAGCTGTATCCCATCACACAGCCAACACTATGTCTTTAATAAGCTTATCATTGCTATGCTTTTTGCCTGTACAAGTTCTTTCTGGCTGGGCATGAATTAAAAAATCATGAGCTGGACTATAGTGATGGGGGATGGGGATATTACATACAACCTAAGGCATTTTCTGTCAATCAAAACTGTGAATGATACAGACATTGAAAGAAGTCTTAATATTTACAAAATCTACGTCAAAATATCATAATCAAAACAGTAACATTATACACTTAACTTAAAGGTGCCAGAAAGGGTTCTTTGCCTAATTCTATAGGAGGAACATAAAGGTTCTGTGAATAACCTTTAGACTGGTAAAGATCCTTTACAAAATGTTAAAATCCATTAAGCCTTTAAAAGGTGCATCACACAAACAATCTCTTTATCAAAGTGGTTTTCATATGGCACTGCTGAATGAAAGCCATGTGGCACTTTTTAATCCTTAACGTGAACATAACTATGCCATAAAAATTTCATGGCAGAGGTTATGTGCACTGTCACGGTCAAGAAAACCTATATTCAGAAATATGTCACTATTGTGCCACTCTATACTGTTACGACAAATTAACGTCACAGATGCAATAATATTTTGATGTCATGACTTTAAATTAGCATATGAAATGACATCAAACAATGCAGTATGTCATGACAATTAAGCATAGTGGTAATAGGGAAGATCATATTAATGGCAACTAATGACAGTATATGATAGATATGTTTATGGCATGTTTATCTATATTATGTGACAGGGTTTGAGAGGCGTTACACATTTATTTGTAAGAGTGTAGGACAAACAAAAGAACATTTTCATGTACAATATGAAAAGACATATTACACTTCGTTGGTCCATTTGGTTGGTACATAATGTAAAGAGCAACTGGTGTTTCCAAATTGATATACACACATACACAAGATTTTAATATAACAGCTATGATATTTGGATTTCGGTGATTTTGGATGAAAATATCTTTGTGCAATCCCTGCGGCAATGGTTGTGTTTGTGTTTTCTTCATGGACATGATTGGAGCATTTGGCTATGATCAGACTCAAAATGAAAATGAGTGCAGTGCAAAATTGCCTGCTGCGTAAAGCTTTTACCCCTAGCTACCTCACCTCCTTGTAAGGGAACTGGCAGCCTCTCCTGCTTAGGAATTATAGCACCATTTCAAGCATGGAAACTGGATAGTGCCTTACAGATACTCAATGCTTTTCTATGGAGAGCCAGAGACATATACTAGAGTACCTGCCACTCAATCATGGAAAGATGATGAGAGATTACGTGTGCTAGAGTGCTCATTTTATCAGAAAATCCTATCGGTCACACCATTCCTTAGAGCCATAATTAAGAAGAATGTGTTTCATATGTGCAGTGGCCCCATGACACAAAATCTGATTTACCTGTAAGTTAGTGCTCCATACCCTTTTAATTAACCATGATATCTTCTTTAGAAGGACATCCACCATTTATCTTTTTGTTAATTCGATTCCCCATAAGTGCCAAGAGATAACAGTGATCTGACACAATAAGGCATGGATTCATATGAGGCAATAATTTCATTACAACATGACCAGAATCATTTACTTCACCCTTTTCTCCCTTTTGAAATACAATACAAAACGTGTTTTGCAAGCATCATACAATTATATGTGGCACAAATCCAGGGGGTGTCATGTATTACAGCACAGAATTACTATTTGTTGTTAATGCTGAAAGCCACTATTTGCTGACGGGCTTTTGTGGGATTTTGTCCCACCTGTAGAAATGCTTATCAGAGCTGCCAGTCTTTAAAACATGGGAATGATGGTGTGTGTGTGGGTGTGTGTGAGTGACAGAGACAGAGAGCGAGAGAGAGAGAGAGAGAGAGAGAGAGAGAGAGAGAGAGAGAGAGAGAGAGAGAGAGAAAGAGAGAGAGAGGGAATGACTGAGTGAGTGTGTGTGAGCTGGAGTAAGGATATTTTAATCAATTGCAAAATGCTAAGTTATGAGCCTACAGTACCAGTACCTCTTCTGCTGTCTCAACAGTTTGGGTTCCCACAGAAGGCCAATGCAACTCTGTGTCAGGGGTGTGCACTGTTAACCCTGTCCTACTTAACGTCCCCCCAGTGATCCATTCAAAGATTCCATTCACGCTTGTTTTGGTGGTATTTTACATGAGCTCTTTTCAACTTTGCCCCATCATTTCCATTTCAGGGGTATTCCCAACACCACTGTACCTTCCTGAAGACCCCCTAGTGGCCATTCCACCTGGGAATCGGCCATGATGTTTCAATTATCAGTTTATCACAGCAGCAGTAACATGCAATTTTGGATTGTTAGGGATTGTCTAGGTTCCAGAGGATCAACCTTGAATTTTAAGACTTTTTATGACTCATAGCTAAAATTCAATTTTAGCTATAAATGTTTAAAATATTTACATGTATCATATTAATGAAACTATTTGATAAATGTCATTTGGTGTTTACTCAGTGAATTGGCCCACAGGAAGGGGCTAATTTAATGAAATAATATTCTGTCCTTGTTGCTCTAAACTGGTACACTGCTGGCTCTCTGTTTTGTGACCCTGTGTTAAGCTGCTATTGAGCAATGAGGTGTGAACATTTCTTCAGTGAGCCTTCAGAGTGACATTGACATGAACATGAACATCAACTTCAGCAGCAAAACCTACTCAGAAACCACTGCAAACAAACCATTTCCCTTCTAATGCAACACCCACCTCTCAGTGACAAACAGGTTTTAGCCTTAGCTATTAATTACTTTAATACGCATGGTATTTCAAAACTATAACCTTCAGTTTGCTAAGTTGAAACTGTGATTTATGTAGTAAACTGCTCCATCTATTATATATAACTCATGTAACTCAATTACTCTGCTAACTGGTTAGTTACCAGGCTAAAAGCTACACATCTAGCAAGAACAAAAAATTTCAGGCAATATAACATGGTTCTAAAGCAAGGCCTACAGATTAGCTTAGAGAGGCTAATTTGGCCAAGGATGACTGTCCACATAACTCCTTGCTATACTCTCCTATAGAGAAAGGACTTCAGGCTCAGATTAATAAGACCACTCTGTATGCTACTGTTCTGACGTGCACTGCTTTAACCATGACAGTGCTGGCCATTGTCTTAAAACGTACATAATGATAGTATTATAGGCAATAATGTGCACTTGACTGGCCACATATCTCAACAGAAATAACCTTCTCTATAAAGGATAATGTTAGAATTTTAACATAAAACTACATGTGTACACATTTAAAGAATGATTAAAATGTTCACAGTGAAAAAAAATCTCATCTGTTCAGAGAGCATCTCCTCTCCTAATGCATCTTCTTGTGTGGACGTTCTTGTTTGTCATAGTAAACTGGATCAGCAAGTGGAACTGGAGCTTGCTGCATGCTACTGGATCTATCACTATATATATATATATATATATATATATATATATATATATATAAAAAACCTTAAATGCAGAATGCACACTTGCTGCTATTAAAACACATTAATTTTCTTCATCAGAATAATAATAAGGCAAAGTATAAATGGTACTTTCTGATGGGAGAAAAGTAACAAAGATATTTATGTACCAAAAACCAAACTACGTCACATTACTGACGAAAAGTGGATTAAAAACCAGGATAATCTACTTTTTTCACCCTGGTATTAAATGGTTAAGTGATGTGTGTCCTGCCATTAGCTTGGATGATAAATGTGCCTCTGTTCAGCCAAAGGACGAGGAGGATCGGATTGCAAATCGGTGATTTAATTTCCCCTGTCAGCGAGGCTGCAGCACTTTCCCCAACACTTCCCCATATTTATCCTGAAAGCCACATCCAAATAAATGCAAGCCCTCTGTGAGGAGTGGAATTTGGTGTCTGACAGTTAAAATCACAGGGGGCTGGCTAAGCACAGCCAGAGAGGGAAAGAGACAGGCGTTCTGAGTGTCATAAGCAGAAATAAATATCATTAGTCGTGTTACCGCAAATTCTTGATTTAAAGGGATAGTCCAGCAGTTTGACTATTCATCATTTTTCTCTTCTAAACCCAGCCAGTCAGAACCAGTTGTGACAGTCTTGGGCCGTGTGTTTTTATTATTTTGGGGGTAACTTTTTGTTTTGCCATTGGGCGATTTTACATTCATGGTGTTGTGATCAGAAGTATAGTTCATCCACTCATTAAAACATTGACACCTGCTTCAACAAGAAAGGAGAGTGGGGTATTTGTGTACTTTGCAGGGTCCTATGCAACTTATGTAGTGAGTATATGGGCTGACTGGCTCAGACAAGAGATGAAAACACTGTTTTTCCATCCTATTTATGGTATCATAGCTCTGTCGGAGGGATTTCTTAAAGTTTTCTTTAGTTCTAGGCTGAAGACCAGTTGCACATGCTCTGAATATCACTATGTCTCCATGACTGTGGCTCTCTTGTTCAAACACAACTGTTAAATCAAAGTTCCAAAGTTTCATTAATGGCTATTTGTTTTCAGGCCGTGCAATGAAATCTTAAATATCATAAACACATTTTGATTCCGACAATGGCAATAACATTAGGAGTGGATGGAACCTTTAGTAGACTTCGTTCATGGAAGAGCTATGGAATAGCAAACTAATAGTAACAAAGCAAACTGTCACTTACCGCCTCCTTTCCCTCCTTCTCCAGGCACGACAGGCAGGCACACACACACCATGGATATTCGAACTGCTGCATGTTTATTTTAAAGAAACACAAAGTGGCTAACGGCTCTACTAACGGGCCTAGAAGGTCTAGAAGCAGGCCCGGCCGCTCTACTTTGGGCATAAGCGGCTCAGCTAAGGAGCCTAGCAACCTAGCCTCCAAGCAGCCTGGGGCTGAAGCTTCACCAACCCTTCCCGGGGCCTCTATTCTGTGATCCACCACTAGGGCACCCACCCGAAGCTGTCTCGGTGTTGGGATGGACGGCTGTCTTCATCTCGGTGCAGGGACTGGATGCAAGATGGTGGCTGCAGCGACCTCTCGCTCCGCTGCTGCGGCAACCTCTTGCTCTGCTGCTGTTTTTTGCGGCGTGCAGGACTGTGCAGGCCCCAGGGGTAGTGCCTGCAGTGCCAGCGTGAGGGTCTTTGGGCCACTTGTTATTTTCGACTACAGGCTGGGCAGGCCACGTAGCTTCAGTGGGCAGTGCTTCTCGCCATGTTGGGGGCTGGAGCGATGCCTCACCCTTAGGCTTGCTCTGGGTCCTATTGCCCGAGCCTGCTGTGAATGAGGTTCGCTGTTCCAGCCGGGGACTCGCCTTTTGAGGCAAGCCGGGCATGAGCCGGAGTGGTGGAGCACCGAAGGAAGCCTCTGACCTCCAGGGCCGCTGGTGACCGGGTGGGAGACATGAGCGACGTGGACCCCCACCTCTACTTTGTCGTCGTCCTCTGTGGATGAGCCAAGGATGAGGGGGTCCACAATGCACTCCAGGTCTATAATTGGGGATCGATCGATCCATCCGTCCCACCCGAAGCCCAGGTCCTCCTCCTCATCCTCCGACTCACCACCACACAACAGCTCAGCAGTCGTAAACCGGCTGAAACAAATGAATACTAAACACTAACCCGGCGTGCTTCCAGAATAACCCACACAAAACATAAACCCCTGGCGGCCTCTAGTGGCCACCCACCATCACTGTCCCCAGGCTTGACACAAACAAAGTGGAAAGCCCTGACTCTCCTTGAAATAGACGTATTATATATCAAGACATAATGCAGAATTTATAAGACACACTTCCCCAGGGGAAAAGTACGTATTTGACTTATTTTAAGGGAAATAGGGAACATCAATCTATGTGTGTGTATATATATATATATTAGGGCATTAATCTATAAAGTCTACTTCAGTGGCACAAGTCGACGCTTCCTGAGAGAAGTTGACTGCTCGTGTGTTTTTTCCTCTCTCTGTGCACTCGCTTATGTACACAATGCAATCTCTGCCTCTGATTGGCTTACACTGACCCGTGTTCCTTGGTGTGACCAATTATTATAGTCCCTTCATAAAAAGGGTGGAACGTTGGCGCAAGGGGAATCTAAACATAAGACCACAACAAGACGAGAGACATGGCAGCAGGAGACAGACACACATCACATGTGTGGAGATACTTCACTCTAGACACACAAACAGCACAGTGACCTGCACAACCTGCAAGTCAGTGTTAAAGTACAGTAACAGTACCGGCATTCTGCACAACCTTTTAAACAGCACCACTAGCTAACATGGCTAACGGTAGCACTACAGGGAATCTTCCAGTCCAGAGGAGCTGAGTGGCTGCCGCGACTTAAACTGTTCCCACTTTCTGTTGTGCATTTAAATTTACCAGAAAATTCAAGGCATCAGCCTTTGTTTTGTTTTGTTAAATTGTCATGTTGACTGATAATGTTACAGAGAACTTTAATAAAAGTTGCTCAATGACACCTGTCTTCCTCTGCTATTTTATATACATCAAAACCACAATAATAACTTCAGCACTTCACTACTTTAACACTACTTACTGTGCTATTTTCCCTTTTTTACTCTATTTTCTAAGTGAAGCATCTCAAACCACAGTAGAATTGGAACGAATTCTTGGCCTTGTGGGATTATTATTGCAAGAAAAAAATACTGAAACATTAAATACAATTTACAGATTCACAGCTCTACATAATGCATAACTAAACATATGTACATTTCTTATGCTATTTATGTTTCAAGGTCCTGTTTATGCAAAAATGTTCAAAAGTCATTTTTTGCATATGAGAGATATTAGCTGGATGTACCTGAAGACTTCTATTCATTATGGATCATGGCTATAAACTGAGCTGTTCCACAGCTGTCTGCAAATGGGAAAAACTGTTTAATTATCCAACTTTCCCAGTTACACATAAGTATGTTTATAAACAAATGTTAATCAATATTTCATGCAATGCCTGAGATTGTCAACAGGACCAGTAGATGTAATTTCAAGCAGGGTATCACACTTTCATGTGCCCTAAAGTGACTCCATCATCACCGGATGGTTGCTGGTCCTGGAGACGTGGTGCCATGGCAACAGGAAAATCATAACAATTAGGAGTATTATTTGGGTCTGGAAGGGTTGGTACGTGATTGAGGGCAACGTGGAGAGTTGAGGCTGTTGCTGAAAGCTCTCTCTGTAAAAGGGCAGAATCAAGTCCAGATCAAATTAGGAATATGCATTTACCGCCATTATATTTATAATCATACCTCAAAACACACTTATAATAGAAACCAATGGTCAACTGCTTTGGCACAGGTTTTCCATTCTCTATGAATGAAGCAGATGGAGGTCAGGTTGAAAATTGCTGGAGTATTCATTTAAAGAACTGCTCATTTGTGTTTATTCCATGGCAATGCCGCAAATAACAATTGCTTTAATTAATTGGTGCATTAATATAGAAATCTAACCATAACATTAAAGATTGGTGCCAGAAATGCAATGCAATAACTTGCAGTTGACCATTGGTTTAGCAGAAAAAACTACAACCAAATGGCTCTGGAATTAGTTCACATCACTGCGTAAGAATATCAGCCAACTCTTGATTGCGGAATTGCTTTAATTCAGCTATATTAGAGAGCTATCAAACCTTAACTACCTGTATAAGGTCCTGCTACAGCAGTGGGGTTCAGGTCAGCACTTTGACTAGGCCACTCCAAAACCTTTATTTAGTTGCTTCAGAGCCATTCAGATGAGGACTAGCTTCTTGTTGCAGCATAACCCAAAAATGCTTAAATTGAAGATCTTGGACTGATGACTAGATAATCTCCAGCAGGTCAAGGCTCTGAAGCAACAGTGCTCCCCAACACTATCAAACTACCACCACCACGTTTGAAAGCTAGTGCGATGTTGCTATTGTGGAATGCAGTTTGGTCTATTTTGGTCTTCAGCCCACAGAACATTATTCAGAACAAATCTTCATGTTCCTCCTTGCTAACACTGTTTTTCTCTCCCAAGCAACATTGTCTTATGGCAGAATCATGATTGTTAATCTGAGGTGAGTAAGGCATGCAATTCCATAAATGTTTTCTGTGTTCTTTCATTTTAGATGCGAGAAGCTGTTTTTTTGGGTTGTTTTTGCAGATATTGTTTTTGTATATTTTGATACTAGCTGAACTCTTACATGCTGTCATATTTTTTCTTCTTTTAAAAGGACAAGAACATCCTGAAAACATATAGAGCTAAACTAACACATACACATCCTTTACATGATGACTTCCTCTCAGCCTTGGTCCCCTTCTGGGAGGTACAATTATCCCATAACCTGAAAAAAAATGAGTGAAAGGGTAAAAAAAGAGAGCAATAACAAATAACTCTTCCTCCTGACATCAAAACACCACCAGCAACTGTACCTGGTCATATATGAGTGAAATAGAAATAGAAGCAGAAAGCAATTTTAACTCTAATTCCACTGCAAGAGCCAATAATCCTCAACTGTATTCCCCAGAGAGGAAACTATGAGGGTATATACAACTGCAGGAGAAGAGATGGAAAGAAAGAAATGATATCTGCCCTCGAATATATATATATATATAGATATATATTTTTTTTTTTTTTTTTTTTTGAGGGCAGATATCATTTATATATTTATTATATATTTATATATATATTTAGACAGGCAACATCTGTGGGTCTGGTGTAATTTTAAAAGTCATTACAAGTGGATGAATATATAAAAGCCAGTTTGTGTGTTCCAAGTGAATTTTTCCCTCACGGCCTGTAAATTAACTGCATATATTTGAAGGGTCAATGACCTTTTTTCTTTTCATTTTTTTGTTTAGCTGCAAACCCCGTTGCCACGGCAACTGCAGAAATAGGAATTAGCTGTTTAAAGCATTTCAGCATCTAACTCCGCGGCACCGCCAACATCCCTCACGTAGGAAGGCAACCGCAGGTTATGACTTAACAAGTCCTGAAATCAAGTCACTTTACAGTTGATGCCAAAAAAAAAAAGGAAAACCTCTGAATCATAGGTATAAAAAGAAAACAATGGCAGGAAAAATACAGGCTGCAATCAGAAACAATTTCCTCATCAGTCCGCCTGCGTAACCCCATCAAACCGAAAGGAAAAAAAAACATTAGATATGTTCCGGAGAAGAAAAGCACCTCTGCGTTAACCCTCAGTCAGCGTGTGTGTTTGCTGAACACTCTACCTGAATATCAGCAATCAACAGGCGTGTGTTTTGAATACTGACTCTATCAGCATGACCTCCTAGGGCAACCAGTAAAAGCTCCCCCCTTCCCAGACTCGGAGCAATGAATAACACACGCTTCCTAGAGGCTTAGTTCATTCCAAAATGCTAAAGATTGATGTTTAATTAAGACAGGTGAGATGAGAACTGCCAGTCAGAAAGCAAACTATTTAATTCACATTTTATTTTGTATTTTTTAACAAGATCTATAAAATGTTATAAACACCTATTGAAATATTTGTGCCAATGTATGGTTGTTTTCAATAACACTCTTTATTCCCTAAAAAATGTCCCACATAAATATACAAATGACCACTGTAATAATTGTCTGTCCAGTAAAACCAAATTAAAGACCAGTCTGGATGGAAACACCCTTTAAAACTTCAGCATAAATGGGTGGGGCTTGGGATAAAGGATGTAGGGTGCAGCAGAATCATGCCTGTGAGGAATTAATGAGTAAATTACCTTGCCATGCCAAATTATGACTACTAGAGCTAGGCCTTCAGTTTGGGCCCAGATATCAAAACATTGTGAAAAATGTGGAAAAAAACATCTCTAGCACATTATATTGAATTCTAGTAATATTTTAAGCTAAATCCACTGTAAATCAACATTTTTGCACATTCTATATAAATACAGAAAATTCATCTTTGTATGAAACTTATTAAAAACATAGTAACAGGTAATTTTCCTTCAAATTTAAAGTTGTCATTTTTTTGATCCCCACAAATCATTAGGTATTGTCCGAACACCTGGAAGGGCTTGAGGCCTCTCTGATTAGTTAATATTTGTTTACACCATCCTATGTGAGGGTCACTGGTAATTGTAATATTTGGTTGTACCGGTATCTATGTGTCATCTGATATTAAATATAAGTATTAGGTGATATAACGAAATATTGGGCGATTTGTAATTGTATATGTAGGTATGTATGTTATTTTTATAAGAATTGCATTGCATTTAGCTAATCTTAGTTAACCATTGTTATGGTTGTGTCTCTGTAGCTTTTGTCATCTTCTCCTTATAATTTGACATTGACTTTGTTAATGAGCAGCACTGCTGTTGTTGTGGTTCCTTTTTGGACTAATAAGTAATTGCATTATATTAAAAAGAAGACAGTTATGTAAAAAAAAAGCAAGCAAACATATCTAGTAACCCAACAAATGAGACAAAAACAACCAGTGCTTGGTCAAAATGACCATATTTGGATTTCGGTTGGGTGCCAATGGTGATGTCTAATGCCTCATGCGAAGAGAGGATACTTATGGAAGAAAAAGAGGTTTATTACAGCCACCATTTATCACAGTCACCGTTTATTACACGGGTTTATTTAGACCAGTTCAGTGTCAAAAATGGTAGCCCTAAGGTCAGATGGCACAGATCAGGCAGAAACAATGGTGAGCAAACAGACAAGAGGAAGCCTAGCTCAAAAACTAGGCATGATTGTTTTCAGGTGGGCTTCAAGACTGCTAAGCACCTCTGAGGTACCCTTGAGCAAGGTACCGTCCCTACACACTGCTCCCCAGGTGCTGTGTTCTTGGCTGCCAGCTGCTTCACTTGGTGAATGGGTTAAATGGTTTAAAAGCAGAGGAATAATTTCATGCTGTTCACACTGTGTGCTGTGGTGTGTTCACGTATGACAGAATCTTCACTTCACTACAGGTGCATTGCATTATAGTGGCCCTTATGACTAAACCTGAACACTAGTACTCAGGAGGAGGTGTTGAGAGGGGCAACATTGTATAGCCAGGTGTTGCCAGGTCAATGTAATCCATGTTCTGTTATATAGTGGTGCAGGACTGGGTTATGGAAATTTGTTTAACCTGAGCTGTCTATTTCTGGAAAAGACAGACCATATTCTTGGAGACACGTAAACCACACCATGTTGTATATTCCATTTCACACATCTTATTAAACACATTTTCAAGGGAAAGCCCTAAACCAGTGGTTTCAGAATCAGAATCAGAATCGGAACACTTTATTGATCCTGGAGGAAATTGCTTATGTTATGACTGCGCAGACACACAGAGACACAGAGACAAGAACAATATAACATATAAAGTCTAAATAAATAATAATGCTAAAAAATAAGGCACATAATGATAAAGACTGGACCTGATGAGAAAATGCACAATGAAGTAGCATAAGGCTGTTGCACAGATAATTGGGGGGGGGGGAGGGGGGGGGGCAGAGGGAAGATTTATAGAGTCTGGTGTTTGGGTGAAAAGGGAAGAAGCTGTAGAACCTGATGGCCGTGGGAGGGCAGGATTTCCTGTGGCGTTCAGTGATGCACTTTATGCTGGTGAGTCTGTGGTGTTCCAGTCACAGGCTTGGGGTCTCACCTCCAAGACCAGTAATTGACAATCTCTGCAACTGCCAAGCAGGAGGACAGCAAAGCAGGGCCTGAGAACCACCAGCATAGATGACAGCAGGGTGAAACAAGAAGTAAAAGAAGGAAGTATACAAACTTAAATGTGATGAGGTGTCCTGGGCCCATTGCAGCTGCCGACTGCATGAACCGTGCGAAGAGAGACAGAGAAACAGCTACCAGATGTTCAGCGTCAGCCATTTTGCCCAAACATGTGTCTCCTCCTCAGTCGGATGCCCATGAACCACAGCACATAGGAGAAAAACAATTTGCTGAGGTCAATGGTGAAGCACAGACAAAAGGCTGTTGGGCTTGGGCTGAGCAGGCCGCTTTCTGTTTTCCTCAGAAGGCCCAGATTTGCCTTCACAGAAATTTAGTTGCAGAGGACAGCAGGTCCGGGGAAGCCAGACAGATTGTTCTTAGAAATTACTCTCGTTTCAGCATGACCTCGATGACCTCACCCTACAGGTGAAAGTTTTTCTGAATCATTTGATATTGTCCATAATAGCATTTAAATAGCCTTGAATGTTGTTTAAAGCAGTGTTCCATAAGTATTCGCCAGATGTTTTCATGCATACTTGCTGAACAGCCTAAACTCCTAATGTCCATAAGCCTACAATTAAAAAAACAACATCATTATTTTACAGAATAATGGCACATTACTCCAGACAACACTCTGTTGGGCCACCTTCAAATGTATATATGCTACCTTTATGTACCCTGTTCTGGTGATGGTCTAAGTTTCATTGACTCTACATGCCCTTGACTCCAGCATATTTATTTTATTTTTTGGTTTATAATGAAAAGGACTTGTGCCTCTCCTCTGGGGAAGTCAAAGCAGTTCAGCTTGAAACTCTCGGACAATTGGACCCCGAGGACCATGTTGTCCTCTTTGAGGGAAAATTTGCATTGTTTCCTCCTTGGGGGACTAAAATGGACATGGATAGCCCTGCTGATAGTCTACCAACTACAGGTTAAGGCTGCTACAACTAACTAGGCTTCAGCTAAGCTTATATTAAAGCTACAGCTCCAAGGCTCTCACGTTAACTTTCCTAAAGGGGAGTTATCTTGTCATGGCAAATCAAAGGGAACTCATGTTAATTTCCGCATACAACTACAAAACAAGCTCTACCTATAGTTTTAGTTCATCCTGGGGTTCAAAGTGGTGATCAAAAGCTCCCCCTATCCTCTATGTGCTCTGTTCAGTAAGGATCTCACTGATGAGACAAGTAGATGTGTAGTGGAGATTGAGGTGTCAGATAAGGGCAACTGCGGATAAGCTAATTAGTCCATTAAGATGAATGTCAAAAGAACCTTTCCACATGCACACCTTTATGTCTACAGCCCTCGAGGCCCCTTGCCCTCTAGGTGCACATGTTGTCAGTGTCACTTATGTCTCTTCTTGGAGGAGGACCAGAAGGCCCAGGGTGCCATTTGAAACAAGGATATCACAGACCGCAGGTTCTCAGTTTCTCCCTGATAAAAACTACAGATCCTCTGATGTGTGGTGGGACTTAATCTTTGGCTTGCTTGAGCATGTCTTGCTAGTTTGGGTTGTTCCTCACCCCTCTCACCTTGCAACAGTATTTCACTTCAGAATATAATTCCTGCAGCCGACCATGTTCTTTTGCACACAGCTGGTCTCGGCCTCGGAGACAAATCCGGAATCATGGCCACCGAATCGTAACTAACGGATACAAGAACGCACTAATTAATTTTACAGCCTCTGAGGATTGGGCCAGCTTGTCAGAATGACTATCTGTTGTTTCAGCACTCTCGTATTCTCTCTCCCTTTTTCCCTTCACTGATTCTCTCTTTCATGAAAGTAAATGAGCAGGAGAGGCAAGAGGGTTGGACAGATGCTGTGGGGTGAGCAACTGCATACTGATGGGATCCAGAAGTCTTCTTCCTTTGATATCTTCAGATTTTTAACAGGTGATCACATCTTTGGGTGGCGGATGTTAAGGCTTGAATTGTCACGCTGATAGAAATGATGATGACGATGATAAGGATGATACAATGATACATCACTGCTAACAGAGGAAAGGTGTTATTGGGAGAGTTTGAATTACACCCCCAACTGGCCAGGAATTGTAAAACAAAACAAATACACACACACACACACACACACACACACACACACACACACACACACACACACATATATATACATATATATTGAACCAGCCTTCATATTTTGCATTGCAGTCTGTCACATTTGGAACATGTGTTCCCATTTATTTAATTAAATATACTCAATATGCCAAAGATAACACAGCTTGACAGGCATAAAAAAATTATTTTGATACTCAAAAAATATTGCACTGAAAAGCAGCCCCCTGCAATACTATACTAACCATCCAGGCACATCCTAATAACCACCTGGAAAACCTGCTGCACAAGCACACTTAACGTTTTGTTGCAGAAATGAATCTCTAGGTTTTTTTTGTGTGTGTGAGGGGGTGTTAAGCAAAGTGTAATACCCTTTTGCTTGCCTTTGATTTCAAATGAAATGTGGAAAGAATACATTACTAAAATGTCTGGAAGGTGCTCTAAAAAGGAAGATAACACTATCTTCCTCTTTGGAGTAATGCCATAGAAGAATGACTCCTGGTTCTGAATTCCAGGTTCAGAATCATAATCAATAACGTTTTCTGATTCTGATTCTGAAAGTACCCAATCAAAAAGACAGTGGTTCTCAACCCTTTTCTCAGGGATTATGAGTGGCCCTGGAGGCCCTTGATGACTGGTTTGAGAACAGCTGGTTTAGGGAACCATAATTTTTTATCTGACTTATTTATTAAATGTTTAGCTTTGAAGCCAGTTTGAACAGTACAGTATAATACATTTTCCTTCTGTACTGTGATGTATTTCCTAATGAGTCACTTGTGATAGTGCAGCAGGTTGTCTGGGGTTAGTATGGTATTGCAGATAGTTGCTAGGGTGTGGTTAGCTGCTAGGGTGTGGTTAGCTGCTAGGGTGTGGTTAGCTGGTGGTTGTTAGGGTGTTGCAAAGTGTCTGACGTGGTTTTCAAAAAGATATGGTTCACAAAAAAGCCAAAAACTAAACTAAAAAATGTAAAAAGAAAGTATTAAAATTCTATAGTACAGTGATTAGTAGTTCATCCAGAGAAAAGGTGAGAAAATCCCTTGCATATTCTGCAGTCAACTCCAACATGCAGGTGTGTGATTTTGTGAAAGCAAATGAGAGCAGGCTGTAGCATAGTGTTAATGCTTTTGATTCCCTCCTCATGATTACATTCCTAATGTTCTCACTTGTAACACAGTTATTTATTCATAAGGCAACAGCATTTTAATGAGCATTCCCCAGTTCCTCTGCTGTTAACATGCAAACTCAATTGCAGCTCTGCTTCTAAAAAAGAGAACTGGAGGCAGAAGATGCGAGTTTGTGTGTGTGTGTGTGTGTGTGCGTATGTGCTTCGTAGTTTCACAAAATAGGACCTAACAATGAGGCAGCTATGATTCAGTAAATTATTTTTCATAAAATAATTAAGGAAAGATGCAAAAACAGACCTGGATCCATAGAAGTATAAAATGTTGTGAGAAAGTATACTTTGATAAATGGATGTTTTCAATTAAGGGGGATTTCAGTGATCTTTCAAAATTCCCACATAATTACCATTGCAAACAGTTTCTCAGAGCAGTTTGATGTGAAATGGTTTACTGTAGAAAAACCAACTGAATTCTTCACAGTGGTGGTAAAAGGAACCAAAGGTTGCAGTGTCTACAGTGCAGATATACCCAGTGAACCCTCATGTGTCTTATGAGTTCCTGTAATAATGGTAAAAATAAAATGTGGAAGAGTTTGTGAGTATTATTTTGATAAGAATGGTATTAAAAGATGCGTTTTTGATATCAAAACTATAGTAGAATGCTATCTCAGGCAACAGGCAGCGCATTCATAATCATTTCATAATAACTTTCTGTGAGGGAGGTTTTAGAAGCAGATGTTTGGTTCCGTTCACCACTACTGTGAACAATGCTGACTCTTTCTCTAGAGATTCAAACCAATATGAATGACTTTGTTTGCATCTTAACTTTTTCATTATGCAGAAATTATGATCCTGTTTGATCAAACTCCATTTTTACAGGTCTAGATCCTTATTACAATATTGAGAAATACTAAAAGAAAAGTGTTGGTAACAGTAACAATCAACCCAAATAATTTTCTAAAAAAAATGGCTAAATCAAAAAAACAAAACAATGCAGCAAGACTTCATTGATTCAATTCAGTTTTGAACCCTCATTTCCATATAAATAAAATATCCATTAATTCATCTTTCCATCTGTCCATCCACTGGGGCAAAAGGTGGAGAAACACTTGAAAAGGTCAACTGTCAAGTACCTGGGGGTCCACTGGACACTGAACACCACACAGCTGGTCAATAAGGCTCAACAGTGGCTGTGCTTCCTGAGCGGGCTGAGGAAGTTTGGTATATCAGCCATGATTCTCAGCAGCTTCTACAGCTGCATTGTGGAGAGCACACTGACCAGCTGCATCACTGTGTGGTACGGCAGCACTACTGCTATGGACCAAAAACGCTTGCAGAGAGTGGTAACGACTGCAGAGAAGATCATCAGGACTCCGCTGCCCTCTCTGCAGAGCAACTAAAAAAGTCTGGAGGAGAGCTGCTTCCATGCTCAAAGACCCCACACACCCCCAACTCAGAGTGTTCACTCTTCTGTCCTCGGGACGAAGCTTTTGAAGTGTGAAATCTAGAACTTCCCTTCTTCCCCACTACCATCAGACTCCTTAACAGCTGACAGAGTATAATTAATGGACATCACCTATCTCATATTGTAATTCTTGCTTTACGCTCCTTTGCACATTTCCTTCATCTACCTCAGACTGTATTTTTGCACATCTACCTCAGACTGTAATTTTGCACAATAAGCTCTTTTGCACATTTCCTTCATTTAGCAAATGCACAGTTAATATCAAAGTACTTTACTAACTTATTTGTATATAAAACTCTTAACTCAACTCAAACTTCGGCATTTGTATGGACAGCAAAGAAAGAATTTCATTGTACAGAGAAATGCGGTTTCTACTGTTCATATGACAATTGTCACATTTCCCCCTCTTCTCAGAGTAAGTGCAGGCTCGGAGGCAGATATCCATTTTTTTTCTGTTATTTCGAAACTCCACAAAACCAAACACAAGTGAGTTAGACGGAGTGAGTAGGACGGTGGACCGACCCCCACTGTCGGTCCCCAAGCAACCTAAATATAAACTCAACATAAATGACAACCAATACGAACTCAAATCTCATTACTCTGAGCACCCCGGCCAGCTGCAACTCCTAATCTACTAATACCTGGCCGGCGGTGCTCAGAAGACATTACAAAAAGTCTTAACTCACAAAAAAACACAAACACAAACCCAAAATATCAAACATAAACAAGGGTTGCCTCTAGCGGCCACACGCTGTCACTGTCCCCAGGCCTGACAACAATAAACGTTTTGAATCCTTGAATCCTTGAAAGACATGTATACATTCACATCTAGAGCCAATTTAGCTCTTCCGATTCACCTCCCGAGCATTTCTTTGGACTGTGGAAGGAAACCGCTAGATAATGTAATAAC
>JBBJLS010000002.1:3191186-3213188 GCA_037577275.1 Bryconaethiops microstoma
AACACACCAGCAAGTCCACCTCTGATTGGCTGAAGAAAAACAAAATGAAGACTTTGGAGTGGCCTAGTCAAAGTCCTCACCTGAATCCTATTGAGATGCTGTGGCATGACCTTAAAAAGGCAGTTCATGCTCAAACGCTCCAATATGGCTGAACTACAACAATTCTGCAAAAATGAAAGGGCCAATATTCCTCCACAGCGTTGTAAAAGACTCATTGCAAGTTATCGCAAATGCTTGATTGCAGTTGTTGTTGCTAAGAGTGGGCCAACCAGTTATTAGTTTTAGGGGGCAATCACTTTGTCACACCCATGTAGGTTTGGATTTTTTTTTCTCCCTTAATAATAAAATCCTTCACTTAAAAACATTTTGGATTTACTTGTGTTGTCGTTAACTAATATTTAAATTTGTTTGATGATCTGACACAAGTGTGACAAATACACACCACTGTATTTTGCACTTTAATACACTTTATGGCTGAAAGTATGTGGACTAATAATTAATATGTTTAAGTCATACCCAACAGGTATATAAAATCAAGCAGATTGTCATGCAGTCTCCATAGACAAATGGGTCAGACTGAAGAGCTCAGTGACTGCTCTGTGAGATCAGCCCTTGCCAACTGTAATTGCTAGTATTCGTAAATGGAAGTGTCAAAGAGCAATGGCAGCTCAGCCATGAAGCTACAGACTATCCAAACTCACACAACAAACTCTCAATGCTGAAGACATTTACATCACTCGCTAACGAGTTCCAAATCATTTCTGGAGGAAACATTAGTATAAGTGTGCTTGAGGAGCACACAAGTCTAAGATTACTACAGGCAATGTCAAGTGTAGGTGGGAGTGGGATAAACAAGTTGCACCTGGAGTAGTGGAAATGTTTACTCTAGAGTAGTGAATCTTGCTTCACTTTCTTTCAGCCTGATGCATGAATCTGAGTTTGGTGGATGTCTTGAGAATGCTACCTAACTGAATTCATAGTTTCAACAGTAAAGTTTTCTAGAGGGATAATGGGCATGGAGGAACTCCAGTGGCCTGAACAAAGTCTTTACTTCAACCCAATTGAACACTTTTGGTTTTAAATTGGAACACTGGATGTGAGCAAGATCTTCATGTCCAACATTTGCCTCAGATCTTACAAATGATCCTTTGACTGGGCACAAATTCCCACAGATACACTGTCTTGAACAGTGGAACATGGGACTGGAATGGGGTGTCCAATAAGCTCATATAGGTATTTATATCACATGCAGTCAGCTATGCCTGGAGGCCCAAACCCAATCGGCTTTAAACATGCATAGTGGATTTCAGCATGGACGTCTTGTCAGGCCCTTGAGCAGACTGATGATGCTGCTGCTATGGGGGACTACCGAGCTTTTGAAGGTGTGGGAACAAAGAAGATTCAGAGGAAGCTAAATAAATGTGTTACACCTAGAACTTGTGTAGGTAGACACATTGCTAATGCAAAGATAAGGAGTCACCATTAGACTTCAATCAAGCTTGATGAACGACAACAATTCAGGAGAACAGATTATGAACAGCACTAATAGCTAGGAGATCCTTTTGTCTCTGTCCTCGAACTTGCTATGTCCTTCCTCTAGGTTAGCCTGGACATATAATCAATGTCATTAATCCTCTACATTGGCAGAGCTAAAGATGGACTCGTGTCTTAAAGGTATAAGTCACCCAAAGTATAATATGGATGAAATAGAATGGAAACCTAATAGGGTCGATAAGCATTATCTAATTTGCTAAGTGTTAACTAGTATTGGTCTAGTTATCTAAAGCATTGGTTGAAGGAGTGGGAACATCTCACATCTCACAAAAGCAAAAACAAAATTCTCTGTATGGGTTTCCCCTGGGAGCTCTGGTATCTCCCCACAGTCCAAAGACATACACATCAAGTAGACTAGAGATGCTAAATTGCTCCTATTTGTGACAGTATTTGTGTGTCATCCATGCGACGGACTGGAACCTGTCCAAGGTGTTTCTCAACCTTTCGCCCATTGAGTGCTGGACCCTGATTAAGATAATCAACTCTTCTAATGAATGAATGGAGAAAACATAAGTGCCATAACCTTTGCTCAAGTAATATTTCATGGCAAGTCAACAAGTAATTTGACCAGGGTCACTTTCTTATATTACTCACAGTTATCTGGCCAGCATTTATGCAGATTCTCCTTCAGGCCTTGTGAACCATGAAGGTAGTTACAGTGTAGCTAAGTAAAAACAAGGACAATTTCCTCTCATTCAGTTATTAAAAGAATAATCAAAATCACACTGTAGACATAATAGAAATGTACTAAAAACCTGAAGTAATTTTGAACTTATTTCAAAGGCATTATTGGAATCTCTCTACAAAATGACTTATATAATGGTTTTAAAATGGTTTAAAATTTATGTATTATTGATTATTAACCTAAATAATGATATAAATATATACATATGAAAGGCAACAGTGAGCTGTTCTGTAGTTGTTAGATGTTGTGTGCACTGCACTCGATGACTCAGATGTTTTCTGGCTGTTAAATTTAGACCTTAAATTTAGACACATTCAGCCCGTGGCAAAAATGAGTGTAACACCCCTGGTCTAGATATATGGTATAGATGAATGTACTAACAAGTTACTGTGCTTTGAAAATGTTTAATAATGATTTTACGCTCTTTATAACTGAACTGACAGCATCAAACTGTATTGCAGTAATTGTGTTAGTATTAAATTACCAGTTACAATAAGCCCCTCTGCCTGCAGGGTCATGGTACACTGGTTCGGCTGAATTGTTCACAAACAGCTGTCATATGATATATTTTTTTCATTTGGGAATAGCTGTCATATGATATATTTTTTTCAAATATTTAGGAATATTAGTGATAACATGACAATTGCACTGTGATGAACTGGTGACATGTCCAAGGTGTTCCTGTGCTGGGATGTGAAGGCACTTAATATAAGTGTGTAATAAGTGTGTAATTACGTGTACATCCCATAAAACACATCATCTGTGATATATTTAGTGTTCTAATACTTTGTAGATACAAAGAACACACACACATTGACACGAGCGCAAAGCTCTTCAAAGGCAATTCCAGCACATCAATATTGCTCTATTGAAGAGACAAGACGTGCCCGCGAGTGAGATCAATGCTCATGCATTTCTCTCTTTTTTCACCTCTGTTTTTCCCTTCATTCTCGTCTTTCGGCTCAGCATCTGTCAAAGTGTTTACAAGGCTCAGCTTGTTTTGCAGAATAAATGGCTTATACTCTGTGTGCATATGTGGCAGTGCAAGGGAGGGAGAGAGAGAGAGAGAGAGAGAGAGAGAGAGACAGAGGCAGCAGGGCACTTTATTGATGAGAATATTCTGTTATGCTATTGGTGAGGTGGGTTCAGTATTGCTGTGCATGGCCATACATGGGTATTCTGCATCAAAAGGAATAAAATTAGACATTGTGCAATCAGACACACACTCGAACCTTTCGTGCATTTCACTGGTTATACATTTTGAGACTTTACCCAGGCATCCTAAAAATACCAGGTATTTCTACCATTCAGTCTGTCACTATAAAAAACAATGCTTAAATGCTGTTCTGTTTATTTTCATATGAGGCATATTTTGGCCGGCATTTGATGAGCATTGGATGCTCATCTGGGATCTTGGAGGAATTCAGTAGGGTGACCCCTCCTGGAAAGATTCAACTGTTACACGGAAGAAAATGGCTCTTTGGTTCACATGAACCCAGAGTCTTGGAGATTTCTTTAAACCCCCTTTCCAGATATATTTCACTAACATTATTCATTGTACCAAGTTTGATTTTCTTTTTTTTAATTTTTTATAAATACAGCATAATGTGCTTATTGAGACCTTTTTTAAGAACTTCACATTCCTGAAAGGGTTGTATTTAAGTGGCGTTTACATTGATACTGACTGGAAGTAGTCAAGCCTGGTTTGTCTTATCTAATAGATCTTAATTGGTCAACTCAGGAACTATGGGGAGAGGGGAAATTTGTATAATCTTGTATATACACATATAATTAGTTCAGTTAAAATGCAGGGAAATATATATTATTTGCACAAATATAATACAGTAATTTAAAGACAGAGCACATGAAAACTGTAAAAGAAGAAAAGTTCAGCTTTATTTAATATGAGGGCAAGATCAATAATATGTGGGAAGTTTGCACATCAAGTTTTGCAACATTTATTGTAAATGTCCTTTTTTGCTTGAGATTTTAACTTTTTATGGCACAACATTACATACACTGTCAGCTTTTGAGAGATTGAAATACAACATGTGCATCTCTTTCATGCAAACGCATAAACACCCATCCCTACTAGGCTCTCTATTAGGAAAATTTCCTGATTGGATCCTTTATCTGACTGTTCTGACCTTGGAGTCGGATCATTTCATTCCTCATTACCTTTGAGATACTGTTGTCTAAAATATTGGCTCTTTTTCCACGCTTCTCTCAAAATCACTGGGATTTGTGAGGGCTTCGGTCTATAAAGCTATAATACTGAACTGTAACCAGACCAGAGGAAGATGATTCTTACATGAAAGTGTCATAATTCCATAAGCATTAGAATAACATTAGCATAATTAAAAAGTCATTTCCATGTTTATCATTAGTCTTCGCTTGATGCATTGCATCTCCTGGAATATGCATGTTAAAGTCAGCATGCCACTCGAAACATCTTTGACTGTCTGGGGTGTTATTAAGCTAATTAACTAACTAAAAGCCCAGCTAATCTCAGCAATCTGCACCACCATGGCAAGCCTGGTCTCCATCCAGCTTCGCCATTTGCTCTGGCAGGGGTCTTTCCGCAGGGGCTGGGTTCAGATGCTTGTTTGAATTCAGTGTGAAATTTGAACTTCTTGCTAAGGTCTTAAGCCTGTGGTGACACTCGGATGCACTACATTAGGGACGTGCAATGCATCAGCGAGCCTGAGACTGAGATACTGTGCCCACCTTGCAAGATCAACTGACTTTCTCTAATCCAAGAAGGGAGGGCAGCACACTTCCTACTGCACTGCCAGATCAGAGGTGGAGAAGAGCAGGAGGGGAAGGCAAGGAGAAAAAAAGGTTGGGAAAGAAGTAGAAGCAAATAGTAGCCTGATTTTGTCATATCATGTGCTCCTTGCAGACGTGCCTGGTTTAGAGAAGAGGGCTAGATTTTTATTTTTCTGTTCTGTTTTCAGTCTGTCAAGTAGCAAACTGGAATAAACTCGACTCAAAGGCATCACTCCTCCATATGTGCCCATATAGATATGGCTCCACATAATAGAATCCATTCAATAAGATTTTAGAAACATATGCATAGGTTCAATTAATCAAATAAACAGTAACTGTACTTTAATATGTGTTGTCCTCATTCAGAATGTGTGCTTATTTTACTTATAAAATTATATTTTTGTACTCATTTATTTTGTGATGTCACAAATGATAAAAGGGGTTCAGTCATGTAAAAGTGACTCTTTTTGGTTCCTGAACCTGTACAAACATAAGAGGGCCTCAGGGAAAAATAATATTTTAAAATGAAAAACAGTATGGGAAAGAAGTACAATAAATCGAAGTATAGGATATGGGTCCTTTAACCCTTTGATTGCCCCAGTCCAGGCACGTGCATGGTTGAAAATCACAGTCTAATATCAAGCCACCCATAATTTGCTTTGAATTTGTTACCCAGTGGGTTTGCTTCATTAGCGGCAGACATTTGCTGCTGATGAAGTTGGCCGATATTGTGCCACGCCCACCGTGAAGGACTTTGCATTCAAGCGAGGGTGGAGAAAACAAGGCTACGTTAATGAATTCATAGTCCACTACACGTTTTGACGGAAACTATTTAGCTCTGTATTGATTAGACCCTCCAGCACTGAAAGTTTCATTTTTCGGTGTGTGTGTGTGTGTGTGTGTGTGTGTGGGCGTATGCATGTGTTTGTGTGTAGGGCAATGAGCCTTAATGAAATTGCTTAATGATTTCCTTGTATCTGGAGTTGGCCTGTAACAGCTGGCTACTGGCTGTTTCATTTCCACTGAGAGTGCAGCCATCATTAGAAACTACAATTACATGCAATTACCTCCTTCTTCAGGGGGATGAAGGACTAAAATAATGCAAGTACTACTTTATTGTATGGTAGGAGTGAGCGGCAAGGGTCTTTGGGATGAGCTGTGAAGCTGACGAGGAAATCTCAACAGGCAGTGAACTCTCTGGACACCCGACATTCGCTAAGACACTTGATATTGGTCTGCAGGACAGGCAGCTACCCCTGAGTTGAAATATTGATCCCTTTGTGTCACTAGTTTGGTGTCCCGCAAGGTGGACTCACTCCACTCCTGGTCATTTCATGCATCTTGTACCTGGAGCATATCCAGTAAAAATGTCAGCTCTAATTTATATTACGTGTCTGTAATAAAGTAAAGTAAAGTGGCCCCTTATAGCCACACATGAACACACCACAGCACGGCACACAGTGTGAACAGTGTAAAATTATTTTTCTTAATGTAACCCACTCACCAAGTGAAGCAGTCGGCTGCCACCAATTAGGGTCGCCCAGGGAGCAGTGTGTGGGGACAGTACCATGCTCAAGGGAATCAGCAGTTCTAGGATTCAAACCCACAACCTTCTGATTGCAGGGGCAGCACCCAAACCACTAGGCCACCAGACCCAAAAACTATTGACCCATCGCTATTAGCTTAAAAAAATATGCAGTAACAATACAACTACTGGCTTTTTGCATTGTGTTTATATATATATATATATATATATATATATATATGCAGATTTTACTCTATTACATAAGTGAAGACAATTGTTTATACTTGTGCAGTTACATGAGTTATTACTGACATCATAAACATGTGTAATTAAAAATCCAGTTATGTAACAATTATGTAATTAAATTTAATTACATGGAATTATATTTGCTAACACTGACATTTGTAAACCAGTGCATTTAGATGAGTAAATACTAACATTGCAAATGGGTAACTGCAAATTTTACTCCATGTAAATATTGACATTTATAAAGAGATTTAACATAGCTAGCTGGCTAAAAAACTGCCGCTGACGTTTCTGCTTAGCTGATCAGCCATATCTCTTACCATTCGATCTTTTAAATCCAATTTAAATAACACCTCCAAATGGTGATCATTTCCATGTTTTTATTAAAAGTGCTACAATTGTGTGCTGCAGTCCCTTATTTGGCTGAATGAGACCTTTGCCAATATTCTGTCTTGCTTGTCTAACCTAGTTGCAAGCACTAGATAAGAACATGGCATGGATAGATCAATAATTCCCGCCACCAGGCCCTCATCACGTCTCCTGTCATCTGTCAGGCCTGCACTTTTCTTGGACATCACCGCTGCCATGTCTTGCTCCCCCAAATGCCAGCTTTGCCGCTGAAATCCTTCACATCATTCTCTGGATTTCCTTCAATTTCTTGACAAAATAGGACTTTAAAGGCCATCAAGCTGTCAGCAACATTACCAAAAATAAATAAATAAATAAATAAATAAATAAGTAAAAATGAGCTAGGGTGCCACAGGAATGGAGTGGCACTGCGTCTACCTTCCTTTGATGCCCCCCACAAAGGCAACATACCGACAGGAATGCTGCAAAACTCCACATCTTGCTTCGCTAAGGGAGGAGGTTGTGGTGGGGGTGGGGGTGGGTGGTGGGGGTGTTAGAAAAAAGTCAAACTTTCCAGAAATTACTGTGTCGTGGCTGTCTCTTGTCGTTCGCTCCTGCTGTCTCATCTATCTTGCGTTCTTCACCCAGCTTCACAGATCGCTCCTCTTCCTCTCTCCACTGTCTACTGTCAGCTTTTATTTTTCGAACACCTCTTCATCAGGCACCCTGTTTCTCTTTGTTCTGCTGTGCTCTCTTTTTCCCTAATGAGAAAGTTTCTCATCAGAGGTGTTAGTGCAGCAACTAAATTTGCCATTAAATCAGCCTGTAGTGGCTATTACAGCCAGGTTGTATCACGATGCCAATATCTGCTAGTAACAATTCCTGACTCTGGCAGGGTATTATTGCCAAGCTAAGGGCACTGCACAGTAATTTTTGGGTTCTTCCAGATTACACAAGCATATGAAGCCAGTAGAAGACATTCCATGCTTTCTCTGGATCCTGTAATCGACATATAGTGGAATAGTGGATATAGCATATAGTGGAACTTGTGTTTCAAGAGTGTCTTCTTCAGTAAAGAGTCCTGGTACTGAGCCACTGCTGTTTACCCACTGGTTAGACTTATGATTATACTCACAGTCAGTGATGTATCTACAACTTCTAGAAGACCTAGAGTGATGCTTTCCCTCATTGCATAACATTTTAGAATGTCACCTTATTTCCAACCAAACTTAACAATGCAAACATGATTCTCTTAAACAAAAATGAACTAAAAATTGCATACATGTATTTTTTTTTAGTTCCCAGAAATTATTTGAAGTCCTTCAATGTCTTGAGGTTTCCCCCCTCCCATAACTTAATCTTACATGTTGTTTCTGTGGGATCTAAAATTTAAATGCAACATTACAGCAGAATCCAAAAAGCAAGTAGTGTAAGTAAGTAAGTCATTTTCAATTTATTCAGGACCATTTTTGTTGGTTCATTTCTCACTAAGAAGTGGGTAATATGATAAAAATATAATCAATATTTCAGTATACAGTAAAAACCCCGCTTAATCGTGTCTTCAGTCATTTGTAGATTTTCTGAGAACCGAACTAATAATTGTTCGCAGAGCCCCCCGCACATTCGCGGAAACCGAAGATTTCCTCCGCATTTTTTTCCTTTTGTGACTGCCACGCCCCCTCGTCCTCATGCTGGTTGTTTATGTTTGGGCGCGGTGGTTAGCGAGGCAATCAGACACCTGAACGGAATGAATCTCTGCTGCTCAGCGCCGGCCCAAACATAAACAACCAGCACGAGGATGAGGGGGCGTGGCGGACAAGGCCCAGACGTCACAGTCACCTGTACTCAGAGGCGGGAGGTTTTGAAAGTAGCCAATCCGAGAACGTTATTTATATCTCCTTGCTGCTGATTGGCTGCTGCCCTGTAACGCATCTCTGGCAGACACATGTATTTTTCGTTTTGATCTTCTTAAAGCCCTGTATTTTTATTACTGTATTACTGTATTTACCAGCTTATACCAATGAAAATGACAGCGCATACCAAAGAAAATACGCGTGCATTAATTACAGTACAGTTTATACAGGGGTAACATCGGTATTTACGTTCTAGCACTGCTGGAGTTCAGTATAAACTGTATAGTACAAATACAAGTATACCTTTACATTTTTTATAAGGATAATGTATTAAGCTGTGTTTAAAATGAAATGAAAGTGTTTTGGGAGCATATCTGGGGGCATATTTAGGATTTACACTATAAATACAGGCAGTTTTAGGCATTTTATTTTACCACATCACACATTCGCAGTTTTTCACTATATGCGGGTGCTCTTGAAACGTAAGTATGCAGACTTGGTACATGCATTCTGATGAGTAAAAAACCTTAAAATAAATACTTTTTTGTGAATAATATAACATCATAGTGAAAAAGGAGAAAAATCCAACCTTTAATTTGGGTACATTTATTCAGTTAGTAAAAAAAATCCCACATTAAGAAATGATGTTTGCTACAATTATTGACAACCCTGCCTGTAATACTTTGCCACAACCCCCTTTTGCCAATAAGACAGCAATTAATCTTCTTCTATAACATTTCACAAAGTTGGACAGTACAGAAAGAGAGCTCTTTGACTCCTCTTTGCACAATCTCTCTAGATTGTCCAGAATTTTCATGACATGCCTCCCAAACAACCTGTTGACATGTAGATGGGGTCTAATGGTTGTTATGGAGACTTGGTTACCCCAAGATGCCACTCTTTGCTACAGTTCTCTAATAGTGAGAATTTTTTTACCTCTCTTACCATCCTCCTCACTGGTGTGGTGGCAAAATAAACTTGGGTCCTCATCCAGCTTGTTTGTCACAGTTCCAGGTGTTTTAAACTCCTTCTTTATTGCTCTGTGGATATGGGCAAGTTTTCACAAGTAACTAAGTAACTATAGCCATTTCCTGACTTATGAAGATCAGCACACATCTGCCTTACTGCCTCATTTTTATATGCCAGAAACACAGGACGTCACGGATTATCAATTAAAAGGTTCAAGACACTCTGATCAACTTAAAAAAAGTAAAGTATAAATTACAAAAAATCTTCAGTCACCTTTATTTTACAGGAATTGCAAGGGGTGCCAATATTTGTGGCACCAATTATTTAGTTACAAATGATTATTTCTTAATGAGAGAATAAAATAAAAAAAAAAACTTGAGTTTAATGTTTGATTTTTTCTAATATCTTTTGAGAATATGTTGCATGTACAAGACATGCAGTATTTAATTTTAAGGCTTATTACACATATTTATAAAGGGTACCAATAAAGCAAAAAACTTGGAATACATATTTTTTTATATGTAATATAATTATGCTCTCTTAAGGATTAAACGTGCAATTGGTCAAGGCAAGTAGGTTTATTGTCATTTCAACGATATACACACAGTACAGAGTGAAACCAAAAACTTTCCTCCAGAACCAGGGTGCAACATAAGAACAAAAACAGAAACTACATAAGTGTCAGGCCTGGAAGCAGTTGTTGAAGTGAGGTTTGTTTGAGTTTCATGTCTTTTGTTTTGACATCCTGAGCACACCGGGCATGAATTTGCGTATGTGATTAGTTCAGTGGCCGGTTAGTTCAGCTGCTCAGGAGTAATTAAGTCGTGTATTTAAGTTTAGTTTGGGTGGACCCGGGCTGACGGTCCACCGTCACCCTGGCTTTGAAAAGGCTTTTCCATTCTTCCTTTTGTTTGTTGACTCTGGCCCTCGTGCCTTTTGTTTTGGTTACCTTTAAAAAAAAAAAAAAGACCTAAACATGGAAGTCTGTGTGTGCACCTGCTTGCAGTGTTTGGAAGAAGGGAAACGTGATAATAAGACAGGAGAACATACACAGTGGAAAGTGAGCAAGAAAAACAAGAGCAACAAAACAACAGGACAACACAGCATTTAGTGCAGTCAGCGCTTGAATGAATATGATGTTATGACATGCTGTATTTTAGCAGTGGAGGCTTTAAAAATGCAGAATAGAAGTAGAACAGCAATAAATAATAATTGTGCAAACAGCAGCAGCAGGACAGAGGATGTTTAGTATATGATAAATAAAGGGTATTTATAGTAGCAGTTGGGGTGTAAGTTGTTTGTTTAAGGCAGAACAGCCTTAAACATTTGTTAGGAGGATGTTTGTGTGTGTGTGTGTGTGTGTGTGTGTGTGCACGTGTGTGCATGTGTGTGGGTAGTTTATGTTTCCGTTTTGATAGAGGAGCCTGATAGCCTGAGGGAAGAACCTATTTCCTATTTTTGCAGTGGAGGCCTGTATGTATGAGGTCACCTACAATGCTGGTAGTCAAAGTTCTTGGTCCGTGTTCTTCCATTTTATTGTAGGGCAGAGTTCACGATGATTACATAAACCTGTATGAACGTTTATAAAGGCTCATTCCAATAAGCACCATTTGTCATCACTTACTGAGGCCTTTATTAGCTGTAATGTATGTATATATCTGTTGCCAAGTAGGTGTCATAAAGCCTTATGAATGCTGTCCTCAGTAAAGTAGTACCATGTTCATATACATATCATATCCTGAGGGAATTTATCACAAAAATAAGAAATATCAACATTCTTTCTCCAAACTCACTTTTGCCTAGTATTGCCCTTTCCAATGTTCAGTCTTTGGGGAAGAAAATGAACAAATTGGCTCAACTCCTGAGTAACCGATGGGACTTTGCAGACTGTTCTTTGCGCTAGGCTTTATTGAGACCTATTATTGTGAATATCACTGACTTTTGATTAGAATGGTTGTACTTTACTGACCACACTGTGGACTCAAGCAAACAGTCAGAGTCTCTTGGTTCACAGTTCACACCTCTATATACCTCACCATCTGTTCAACTTTCATTTCCAACCACAACATTAAATCGGGCCAATGTTAATTGGGTTACATCTTAAGCTGAACAACAACATATCGTTTATTTTAAAGGTGTATCAAAGGTTTTTTTATTTCTGAAGCAGTTGAAGAAGTTTAAGAGAGGGAACATTACAGTTTTATTAGGAGATGATGGGAGTTCAACAACATCATTCTGGTCCTGTAGTACCACAACCCAGAGGGACAAGCAGCTGGACAGGTTCATATGGGAGGATATGGATTTTTCTTTTTTTTAAATTTGCTTCATTAAACTCATTTACACTCATTACTCAATGATCATCCATTCAGAAACAGCACTCTTTCTTTAGACCAGAGGTCCCCAACCACTGGGCCGTGGGCTGATATCATTCTGTGAGTCATTTGGTACCGTGCCGTACAGAAATACAGAATAAAAAATCTTTATTGATTATCAGGGTCTTAAAGATCTTTTATTTTGAAAAAAAAAAAACAAAAACGCTCGCCTCGGTCACATGACATTGTACATCGAAAATTTAGCCCACAATCTAGCAAAAATGAGTAAAAAACAAAACACTTTGTTTTTTGTTGTATGTATACCGATCCGTGAAAAATATTGTTTTACATGAAACTGTTCGTTGTTTTAGATCATAGGAGGACTAAAATGGTCAGCAGAACATCACAACAATAGCTTCTTGACCACCATAACTGAGAATCTTTGAAGCACAGCTAAGTGAAGTGCATCCTAGATCAGAACCACAGCGTTTCTTGATCAGGTGCAAGCTTTCCCCACATAAAGGCCAGTGATTAGAGTCAGGGATGCGTGGTCTTAGCAGCCTATCAGTAGACACATGCATAAAATAGTCCCACGGCATTAGATTTTTGTGTTCTGCTTTGTTGATCTTACTTCTGGAATCCATAAAGCCCCATTTGTGATGTCAATATTTTACCCACAGAGCAACTGTAGAAAGACCAAAGTTTAACTAAGACAGCCTGAAGCTAAACTATTCACCTGTTTTTTTGGTAACATCAGTGAAGTATTAAACAAATATTCAAAGTTTTACATAGATGAAAGCCTAACACCTTCAGCAAATTGCAGCAGCCTTAAGAGTCTCCATAGGGTACAGTAGGGGTTACAGTACTTACACTTCCATACAATATTTCCCACAAAACTTGCAAGCAATGCAAATTTGATTATGTTGAATAACAACGAATTGCATACATGTATATTTTGTTCGCTCCCAGAAATTCTCTAAAGGCTTAAATGTCCTGAGGGTTCCCCTCTACAATTAAAATATTTTTGCATGTTGTTTCTGTGAGAACTAAACCTTGCATCTCTTATATGGCAAGTAACAAAACTAAATAATTAAGCTATTAGGCCATTCATCAAGAAATACATATTGTACTGTATTTTAATTATGTATAAGTATATATATATATATATTAAAAAAAAAAAATATATATATATATATATATATATATAATCAATATAGTAATAATAATAATAATAATAATAATAATAATAATAATATATTTATATATATATAATTATATTATTATTATTATTATTAGTAGTAGTAGTAGTAGTAATAGTAGTTGTAGTAGTAGTCACTTTTCTCAATGGCCAGCAGACTAGTAAAACTGAATACTCATGCAAACTGTGTGTGTGTGTGTGTGTGTGTGTGTGTGTGTGTGTGTGTGTGTGTGTGTTTGTATGTCTTTTTGTGTGTGTGTTTGCTAGATTACTTCTGAATTAGAGAGTAGAAAGAACAACCAGCAGGCGAGAGAGTATAGAGAGAGAGTATCTGACCATCACTGCAGCACTAAAATGCTTTTCAACTCTTCAACCAAGAGGTTTCAACTCAAAAAGCTTCAACTTTTTGTATAGCATCTCCTCCTATAGAGAGCACAGCTGAAATGTATATTTTCCACATTCATGTGGTCTTCAGTTCCATTAGTGCCTGTCTTTTTGAACTGAGCTCATAGAGCCACCGATTTATGACTTATTTATCTCTCAGAGCTTCAGGGTCACCTGTGGAGATGCTCACATGTGGGTGAAACGCTCACCTGCTCGTGTTAAAACGTCTGTATTTTCAGCCGTCCGCTGATATTTGAGTACGAAAGGAACAACCTGAAAATGGGTTCAGTGTTAGTACAGCTGGTCTCAGGCAGGGTGTGCTAAATACACTGCCCACCCATGGTGGCTCTGTGCAATTACAGAAGGAAGAAAACAGCAGAGGCATGCATCAGAATGCTGATTTTGGCTAAAATTAAAAATAAAAATGAGAAACTATTTTAAAAAGTTAGAAAAAAAAGTTTTTAAAACATGAAAACATAAAACATTAAAATTGAAATTAAAATAAAAATAGAAACATGAAAATTAAATAAAAGTGAAAAATAAAAAAATATACAAAATAAAGTAAAAAAAATAGAAAGTGTAATTATGTGTATATGCAGGATTTTAACATAGCTCAGAGAGAGTAAATTTACTCAAAGTTATGTAGTAACAAAAAAGAAAAAAAATAAATGAAAGAAAAGCCTTTTATGGTTTTGCTGCTTGTGTGCCACGGCCTTTACTGGTAATGCACACGTGCGTGCGTGCGTGCGTGCATGCATGTGTGTATGTGTGTGTGTGTGTGTGTGTGTGTATGTGTGTGTATGTGAATGTGTCAAACTTTAGCAAAGAAAGCAAAAAAAATAACTTTCTCAGAGAAAGAATTTCTTACAAGAAACAGAACAAGTTGGGCCTTTGGGGGCTGGTATGAATGGACTAGAAAGACAAAGCTCATGCTCTGTCCCAAAGAAAAGGCAATTTTTGGGATCCACATTTTTGACAAATTTCAATAAATGGCTGATTATTTTGGATTTCTTTGGATCTATGAGCAGCAGCATTATGGGGTGCCGTTCGTAAAAACAGCTTAACAAATTTAGAGGTGTCATTTTTTCATCATTTAGCACAATTTTCACACATTTAGAGCTAAATGTGTTTAAATAAAAACAGTGTTGCGTTTTGGTACATTTTCTTGCTGCGTAAATGTTAAATGTTAAATTTAAATGTTAAATATATATCTAAATGTTCAATCTAAGTCTAAATGTAAAATATATATCTAAATATTAGATCTAAATCTAAATGTTCAATCTTAAATCTAAATGTTAAATACATATCTAAATGTTAAATCTAAATCTAAATGTTAAATCTTAAATCTAAATGTTGTGCTCTAAATGTGGGATTTAAATCTAGCACTTTTACAATCTGTGATTCTAAATGTGGGATTTTTGAGCTGTAAATGTTGAGCTCTAAATGTTTAGAAGATATGCTAAGTGCCCACGCCCCATGATTACTATTGGCTGTTAATTAGAAGGGGGCTGGACTGCGTGCTGTGATGTCCCCTCACCAACATGGAGGAAATTATCTTAAATCTAAATGTTAAATATGAAAAATATATCTCGCACTGCTCCCCTATAGGTTCATTTATGAATGCATTTTTACTATTAAATAAAGAACAGCTATGATCATTTGAATTGTGAGATTTTCTCTGTTAGATTTCAGATGGGTTGAAAGGTTATTGCCAAGTGATTGAAGCGTTTGCTCAAAACAGTCAAAATGAGGGCTGATGTTTAGCCTACAGCTCATTTCAAAAGCCATTTCCCACACAGTCCAAGGGGCTTATTCAACGTAACGCAGCACTGTGCAGATCTGGCCTGGTACATGCAAGAAAATGGCTTTCTCAGCTCCATGACAAAACAGCTAGTCACTCTTGATGAATACCATGATAAGGCCCAGTCTCAATCTCGACTTTAGTTGGGCCTAATCGAGGACCACTGAGCAAGGTAGCTGGCAAAAATATTTTTGAACTTTTAAAAAATTTTTACAAAATCTGAAGTCCCAATTTTATGACCAGTTTTAGCATTTCACAGAGGTATCATAGCTTAGTAAATGGT
Source organism: Bryconaethiops microstoma (assembly GCA_037577275.1). Lineage (NCBI taxonomy): Eukaryota > Metazoa > Chordata > Actinopteri > Characiformes > Alestidae > Bryconaethiops > Bryconaethiops microstoma. The sequence goes on from JBBJLS010000002.1 coordinate 3,207,114, forward strand.
TATAATATGATATAATATGAATGCAATTTCTTGCATTATTCTCTAAAACATCCCTGAAATCACCATAGTTAGTGCTGGTTGAATGCAACTTTACCTTTGTGATCTCCTACAGAGATTCACAGTCTAATTCCAATGTCTGCCAGAAAACAATAGCAAATAAGCTACTGCTGTGAAGTTGTTTCTAGTGCTGAATCCCAGAAAATGTTCATGCTTTTTTAATTAAAGTAAATTCAGCATATACGTAACGTTTCGAAGTATAGCGTTCACTACCCAGTCCATGCAGTACATATTTGGAATAACTAAACCACAAACAGCTTCAAATATTCAGAGTCATTTTGGGTTCAGTTTAGCCCCTCCTATTCACACTGTCAGAAGTTGGCTGTGTTCATATTTCATGTAAAAATGAATTAATGTTTACTTTGTTTTAGAATTCGTAATTGTAGAATCACTGGTTTTGGTATGTAAACCCTAGGAGTAAAACCAAAAAATATAAGAAAGTGTAAGATGTAGGCTCTATAATGTAGAATACTTCTCCCTCTCTCCACACTGGGGGTCTGGTCTACTGCTGCTGATTTAGCTTCTTTTACGTCAGACCACACATGAATAAACATACCTCATTTCTCCTCTGTGTGTGTGTGTGTGTGTGTGTGTGTGTTTTCAAACATTAGGTTTTGAAAGAATGAAATTGGGTAGTGCTGAGCATGTCCTGCAGCCCTGTGTGCCATTCACGTATTCCATATAATGTTATATTAGTCAGTGGCTGAGAATGAGAGTGCTAGTCAACACCCTGATGTTGGCGATTCATTTTCTGAGCTTTGCATATTCAGATGTAATCCAGAGACAATTTGAGTCAGCCAGGTTGACTACAACTAGTCATGGAAAACAAGCCCTTTCATCCTAGTCATAGAAGACCCATTTTTCAGCTGGCTCTAAACAAACTGTAGACATAATAATGACCAGCAAGTAGCCAGAACATTTAGCCCTTAGGACAAATGGCCATGCAACCATTTGTAAAAGCGGAACAATGAGCAAGTGAATGAAATGTAAACGCACACGCCTTATTGGTAACCGCCAGAGCCCACCAGTGTGATGTCTCATCAAAAGTTCATTTATAGCTACACTCTGACCTGGAAAAATTGCTGTCCGGGTAATTGTTTTGTCATAATAACTTTTCAGTTAATAAGCTTGCTATTGATTCTTTAAATTGACTTCCCGCCGTGAATCACCCGGGAGCTTTTTTTTCAGCCAATGATGGCGTCGATAATTCTGAAGGCCCCACATTAATGGACTGCATTGATTGAAGATATGGTGCAAGGGCTTGGGCTACAGTTTGACTGAGGCTGATGGCGACTTTAGGGAAGTGGGCTGTGCTTAGTGCACTTTTCCTCACCTACCCTCTAGGGAATGGTTGGAAAACTGCTTTCAGATGAGCAAGAAAGAAAGACAACACCACACACTATTTTTATTTTACACTCATCACCAGTTCATTCTGGTCTTAGGCTTACATGGGGTATTTTGTGTAAGCATTCCTTGGAGTGGCCTGGTTTTGGCCAAAGGGCTGGTTGTTTAACCATGCAAATTTAAAAAGGAAGCTAATTAATAAACTTTTCCCCCATAAAACTGAGCATTGACCTGAAGAGATAAAGGAATCTCATTACTTTTTGACAAGATGTAGTTTTGGAAAGACCTTTTACTTCAACTTGAGCCATGATTTCAAGCATGAAACAATATTTTGGCTTCAGTATGTCTTTAGGCTTATTAACAGCTGTGGAAATGAATGCTCTTCTTGTCCCGCCTTTTTCTGAAGCCCTACAATAATTGGCCGTCACTAAAAATGGCCAGCAATTCCACCTTAGCAGTTCCGCATAAGAGCATGTGTTCACTTCAAACCCTTAAATTAGATTTCTGAAACAGCAGCCATTCTAGGACCAGCTGTTGTATGAAAGCCTCTTGTCATGAATCTCAAGAACAGAGATATTTTGAGAAGTCCACTGATTTTTCCACAACTGAATCATTGACAGCTAAATAAAGTCATTTAGAGTGGTTTAATCTGAAATGGTTCATTATATACTTTACAGTGATGGTTATGGGGGTATAGTATACTATAGTTATTTTATGAGCTATCCAAAAGTATCAGTGAGCGGAGCTTTTAGATGTAGTGTGCTAAATGTGGAAAGCATTTAATTGTACTACTTCTCGATTGATTCTCCCACAGTTCAAAGACATGCGCATCAGATGAATTGGGTATTCTAAATTGGCCATAGGTGTGTGTGAGTGAATGGTGTGTGCATATGCCCTGTGGCGGGCCCTGCGGTGGGCTAGTCCCTGTCCCTCACCCGTAGACCCCGGGATAGGCTCCGGGTACCCACAAGCCTAATAAGCATTAAGCAGTTACAGAAAATGAATGAATGAGTGAATTCTTCCCAATTGATGGATTAAACAAAGTATGTTTTCATCAGACATTGTATCCATAAGTGTTTCATATGTTAACTTTCTAAGAGAGAGGCTTCAAAAGCTTTGATGTTTGGTTCCTACAACCACCACTGTGACTAATGTGACCTTCCATCAAACCTCTTAATAAGATAATATTCACATCTTAATGATGCAGAAATTAAACAAACAAATAAACAGTGGAATTCCCCTTAAACTGGGCATTCGACTATGGAACACCAATGACAACCAGTCTTCTCAGCAAAGAGCCCTGGTCCAAGTTTTTGCCCTTGATCAAAGGTTAATGACCAAACTGACAATCAGCAGATTTCAACCTTTCAACTTTCAAACAAAAATAATTAAAAAACCCCCAAAAACAACAAGAACAAAAAAACTAAGGCTTGCTTTGGGAAAAATATCAACGACCTGACTTTCAGTCTCTGCCATGAATTGGTGCCTGGGTTTTATTTTTGCCTGACTTTGCTCTTTTGTCAAAGTGGAGCAGAGCAGCCATGGGCGTGAAGTGCAGACAGAGCGTGTTCTGTCCTTGTGGTATTTTAGACACATTTTTCTTTCTTTCTATTTTTTATTCCCAGCATTTCCTTTGTGGTCTTTTTTTTATCATCCGTCAACATGAGTGGAGATACAGCTACCCGACGCCTTTTCTGAATGTGCTCTGTCCTTGCACACACAGTCTGAATCCCATGTGGGTCCTAAGGCGAGGACTTGGGGAGGTCGTGAGAGGCTCTGTAGCCTGTTATGGTCTAGCATGAAAAAGCAATGACTTGAAAGCTGGGACCATGCAGCTAATCGGTTTCCAGTGGTGCCCCTGGAGCATGTACAAGCTATAGGTCAGACCACCCAATAATTCCTCAGCCATGGGTCAGAAGAGCTTTTTACACCTATGGCTGGTCTTTTGAGGACCCTATGCAGAGGCATTAAAGAATTACAGATTCCATACAATATGGGATAGCAGGACATAACCTCGCCAATTTGTCTTTGTTAAAAGAGTATTTGAGCGAGTTTCGATCTACTGATACATTGTTGTGATAAAAGAAAATCCATCAGCTTAGCCACTTGAACAGCAACCTGAGGACCGAACCTAAAAACTTGCATGATCAGAGCTTGTTTGGCATCTCTTCTGCATTTACATGTTAAATCTGAGCCAACAGCTGCCATGGATTGTCTTCGTGTCACTTCAGTGGTCTTTATCTCAGTGCGGAGTTAATGTTTGTTTGGCCCAGTTTGTAGCCAGGCTTGTGAAAGATTCATGCTCTGCGACTGACGAGGGCGTGTTCCCAGAGTGCGTCTGGCAGAAAAAAAAAAGGTTAAAGACAGTTCAGTGGAGCAGCGGAGGATGAGGGAGATCTCATTTGCTGTCTGTGTCCCTTTCTTGCCTTTGTTCGCTGGATGGCCAGCAGCAAGTCATAACCAGGCAAGTTTTCCATTTAGCGGTGAATTTGTTGTGACTGGCTGCTGCTCTGCAGTGGGAGGGTTTAAGTGGAGAATGATGTGTTTTCCTCCATCTTGTTGACCCTCCCAGTACCCAGGGAATCAACATTTTCTCAGAAAACAAGGCTCCTATGGCGTGTTTTAGTGTTTTGTTCTGGACATGGATTTTAGATTGACGGGACGGGAGGCATTATCATTGCCTCATTAGAGCAGAGAGGTACGGTCCAGCTGGCTGGGATGGGGGAATTGGACGTTCTATTAGCTCAATGTTTCCAGTGACAGATCACCCTGACCAGTGCCCCACATCACCAGATTTTCCCCTCTTCGCTGTTTCTTCCACTTTGTCCCTGGGTAGCAATGGCACTTTCCTGGACATGATGGGATGGTATTTTTCAGGCAGAATCGGGACGCGTGTAGGAGGGAGGGGAAGTGTTGGTGAATGTCTAGTGAAAGGTGTTAGTGACAGGCATTAGTGGCAGTCAAGGCCAGTTCACAACAAGGCAACTTGCCATGCTGAAGGGTGTCTCACAGCTAGGGTTCAGCCAGGCCACGGAAAGAAGGGAGTGTAACAGGGCAAGAAAGGGATAAAAAGAGAGAAAGGACATCAGTAGCACCTCACTCCCCTTCTCCTGCTTACCCCTCCCTTGCTTCCCTCCCATAAACCTAGCTCGACCCAGTCAGAGCTTTTAGCATGTTATCTAGGTCCTAATCTTGCACTGGTCCTCCCATCCCTTGCATACATCACGCAATTGCTCAGTGTGATGACAAGCTGACAGGGAGAATGCTCCTGAACAGGAAATGGCAGAAGCAGCTAAACTGAAGTGCCAGCTGAAGATGATGCTTATCTCAACATCTGAACATGCAGATATGGAAAAAGTAGGCAGGGAGAGGATCCAGTGGGCAAGGAGAAAGATATGGCCTATGCGAGAGGCACACCAATGGAAGAAGGCAGGGTGGGAGAAAGAGAAAAAAAGAAAAAGAAAAAAGAGAAAGAAGATGTTGAAGTGGAACAGTGGTGGTAGTTGAAAAAGAGAAAGAAGGAAAAAAGTGGTCAGAACCTTTTGAAATACTTTTGCACCGGTTATACAGCAGGAGTCTTGACCAATTTCCCTAAAATCGAACGTTAGTTAGAAATGCCATATCCACATGTGTAATTTACTGTCCCATTCATTTCCTTCACCAAAAAATGGTGAATTTACTAAAATGGACGGACTGAAAAAAAAAGAGAGGAAGTATAAAAGAACCAAAAGCTACATGCGGCTGCCTCCGAAGTGAAATCTTTCCACAGAAAAGTCTAAGATGAAATGTAATAACTCTTATCATGCTTCCCCTTTAGATATACCTCTTGGTGGTTTTCTTTGTCCAACACCCTCCTGCAGACAGCTGTGAAAGGCACATGAATGGTACAGCAGATTTTAAACATTTCAAACCGGTTTCACTTGCCCCCATCCTACAGCTTTCTATTTTCTCCAGAAGGTTGGGGGAAAAAAGAATGCCACGCTTGGCAAGGTGGCCCGCAAAGATAAGGCACTGTCGACTCAGCACCTAGACGAAGAGGAAAAGAAACAGCTTGTGATCAATACATCATCAATCAGTGTGTTTAATGTTTAGCGTGCCAGATGTGGGCCAGCATGAGAATAGAGGGATTACACTGGAGAGGGGGTGGAAGACAAGCTACTTGGAGGATTAGCATGCTAAAGCCAAATGGTGGACAAAGGAGAACATAGTGGAAAGGAAAAAGATCACAATTGATATGTAAAGCTGGGAGATGTGTAATGGGGAAATGTCACCCAGAGCTTTAATCAGGCAACAAATTTGTATCCGAATCTGACCAAAAGCACAGTTTTGAACCAAAACCCAACTGTGGCTTTTTTTGGTTCCAAAGAAGACGCTGAAACCACCATCAACCAAAAATTCCACATTACTAGCGAAATTATAGCAACAATGACAGCCACTGGCCTCATTACACAGGTCAACAAAATCATTAGGGGTAATTTCATGTGGATTTTGTAGTGTTTTTCATGTTGATTTCAAATCTGTGTTTAGTTTTTGTGATGAAGCTGGTTATATATTGCATGATAGTGGTATAATTATCATATAATAATCATATACTAATTGTTTTTGAAGAAACAGTGGAGTCTGACTGACACTGATCATTATATCTGTACCACAGTGTGAGTCTGTCTGACTTCA
>JBBJLS010000002.1:3215175-3228295 GCA_037577275.1 Bryconaethiops microstoma
TGATTGGTGCCTGAGGTTTAATAAAAACCGCATGCAAGTCTATTGCAAATCTAATATTACTCATAATTCAAAAAGTTAATGTGACTGAAAAAAAAACTGAAAGCAGAAATCAACATGAAAAAATGGTTTAGAAAAGTGTGTTGTGGTTTCGGATGATTACAATTTTTTTTTTTTTGTTGACCTGTGTTATTAATTACTTACAATTTAGTGTAACCAATATAGTTATCAGTCAATGCCTTTGAACTGTTTAATATTTAAATGTAATTAGCATCTACAAATGACATTTTATTGGTAAGATACCTATGGGGGTTTGAACCGGCAACTTTGTGGTCATCAGGATCACAGGCAAGTGTTTCACTCACTAGGCTACTACTTTTACCTAAGTAGGGATGGGTATCAAAAAACAGTACTAAACTGGTATTAATTCCTGACATGTCAGAACTGAATGACCTACTAGACAAATGCATTAACTCTATGTTTTCAAAATGCTGATGCTTTACTGGACTTTATCAGTAACTGTAACCGATTTTGTAATGCAACATATCATGGAGTGTAGTACCATTAAGAGTATATATATTTAAGAGTATATATATATATTGATAAACTATAGGTATTCATACTGGTATCAGTAAAATCCCAAAAATAATAATCCATACACCTGAGTAAATGAAAGTTAGAATCATGTTTTAATTAAGAGCTGTGGGGGCAAAGAATGGTTGCAGTGAATGTAGTCTTGTATTCTGAGTTGTGAGCATCTATAAGCAATAGGTCTATCGATGGAAACACAGCGCCACAGAAGTGTTCTGCTTAGCAAACCATGTCCTGCCGCTTCTGGTGGAGTTAAAAGTCATACCATTCGGAGCTCAACACATGCAGAGAATCGAAAATTAGGAATCAGCAGTATAAAACAAGCACTTAAAAAGAAGCTAATAACCTAACAAATACTAGCTTCAGCAGGGGAACCACCTGTGGTGGCTAATCGTATTAATGTTGGGGAAAGGGCCACCCCAGCACCACCGCCCCCCCACCACCACTCAGATAAGTCACTGTTTCTGAAAAACGTCTTCAAACAAAATTTTAGACTAAAAACAAAGAGAAAACTGTTGAATTCTGTTCAGGATATTGGTGTAGTTGTGACAACGACTAAAAATTGCAGACGATTACATGAGTATTACCCCAAAGATAGTTACCACAAGATACAAGCCACTGGTGAGCCTCAAGAACAGACAGGCAAAGCAGGTTCATTGTTGTGGACAGGACCTCTATAGGTCCATCTGATTTTATTTATTTGAATACTGTATTTATCCCACCAGGTGAAGCAGTGGGCTGCCAATGAGGTGCCCAGGGAGCAGTGTGTGGGGACGGTACCTTGCTCCAGGATACTAGCAGTTGGGATTTGAACCCCAATCCTCTGATTACAGGGCCAACGCCCTAACCACTAGGCCATCCAGCTGCCTTTAAATGAGTTATAGGCACATTCAAACACCTGGATGTTATGTTTCTTTTTAATGGATAAAATCGTTTTATTTTAAACCTCTGTTTTAAAAATAGTGTTTAGAATTACTGGTAAAGATTATGAGGAAATACATTTCAAGAAAAAAAAGCGTCATTACTTCTAGCAACCCTACATTTATTATTTTCTGTAACATCCCCATGCCAGCAAGGAGTCTAAAAATGTAATGCTTTATGATGTTGGAGAATGCCGACAATTAACCTGTTAGTGTGTCTCTAAGATTCCATCCATCCATCCATCCATCCATCTGTCCATTCATCTATCCATCCATCTATCCATCCATCCAGTATCTGAGCCTTTTATCCCAACCAGGGTTAGGGGTGGTGTTCTGGAGCCTATTTCACCACTTATAATACCAAAAGTTGAGAAACTCTCTGGACAGGTCAAGACTGATGTATGTTAACTGACCAAATGCCCTGATTGTGCCAGGCAGTATAATTTTCCTGTATGGAATGGACTGAATGGACTGGAGATTGAATGATGGGTTTGTGAGGGAAATATGGGCCCTTCAAAGCCAGCTCGGGTAGGTGGTGGTGGCGTAGTGGGTAGGATCTTGCCTCTGGATCAAGAGGTCATGGGTTTGAATCCTACCTTCAGCACACCACCACTGGGTTCCTAAGCCAGACCCAATTGCTCCAGGGAGACTGTCCCCTGTAGGTATGGAATGGAAGTTGCTTTGGATAAAAGTAAATGTAAAATCCCCAACAGCAGGTCTGGAAAGGTTTACCTAGGGTTACCTTTGAGTTTCCACACACGGGTGTTGCTGTATGATCAGACACTGATATTTGTCATGCGCCAGCTCTCTAAACCCATTTATCCTGGCAGAAATGAACTAATGGACCCCATAAAGATTTCCTGCTTAATCCTGCATCCGCTCTGTCTCCCGGCACCAAATGTTCAAGAGGACAGGGAGGAAGGGTTGAGGAAGAAGTGCCGAGTGAAAAAAAAAGAAATAGGATGGTGCCAAAAAGATATCTGGAAATGGCAGGAGAAGGTGGGGGAGGGGAAAAAGCAGAAACATACAGACGAGAGAATAAAAAAAAAAAAACTAAACAGTTTACACGGCCTGCCATTTCGTCTCTCTAACAATCCGAGAGCCATTTGTCAAAGCCAGTAGGAGGAATAATACAGCATTCTGCGGTTCTGCCTACCACTGGCACACAGTAACAGATGATTTATTGGGCTCCAGCTACAGCTGGCACTGCCGCCCACCCACATCCAGCAGGAGCAGATGCGGTGGCCCAATGGGAAGACTCTAAATTGACTTTTCTGGGGAGTATTCCCCCAGATGCAACACTTCACCTCGCTGCTGCAAAACAGCACGGTCACCAGGAAAATAAAGTCTGTTTAGACTCAGCCTGGGTGAAAATGTACAGCTATATACAACAAAAGCACGTCTAATTCTTCATATCTTCATCTTGTAAACTTCAGCCTCACTTTGCCAGTTGAGGGTTTCCATAATTAAAATGATCTTTAATAATCCAAAACCAATATCACATTGTAACTGCTCGTAATGGTCCCTTTCAAATTTGGCCAGCGTTTGGTCGTTAGTATTGTTTATAAGCCTATTTTACTGACAAGAGTGGATCACGATTTTTCAACACACTTAGGTATAAACATCTTTGCTTTAAGAACCTTTATATAAGACATAAAGAACCTTATGAGGGCTCCTGCTTTACATTAATTGTCTGTAATTACTAAGTAGTTATACATTAACAATAAACCATTACAACTGGATTCCAGTAAAGTGGCATATGTAAGTACACATCAACACCATTCCACATGCTTTAGCTCATGTATTTACATATATAATTCAATTATTCAGTGGTCGGTTTGCCTCTGTAATATATGAGGAGAGAGAGCAGATGATTGAGCCTTTAAAATGTGTGTCAAAGAGAAAGTCTGTGACCTCACAGCTAAGGCAGTCAGAAAGGGACAAAATGTGGAGAAATACAAATATGTAGAAAAAATGCAAAAAAAAAACATAGCAGACTCATAAACAGACCTCAAGACTCTAGAGCTCAGGTCACCTATAAAAAAGACATGTGCCACTGTTTGTTGTGGTTTAATTCAAAATAATCAGCCCATGAATTATCATCCCTTCTGAACCATAAATGGCTTGGTAAGAGACGGCAAGTTGATGCCTCTCTCACCAGTTCAAATCCATGCTGAAAGATTTTTCAGCACAAACTTTTTTTTGCCCATAAAACCTGTGCATGTCTCCAAATCTGTGCATGTCTCCAAACAATGGTTTTATAGCAACCACACAATAACACATCACATTTTTTGCGGAAATCCATCTAGTTATACTTGTAATTACACAAACACTTACTATTAGCCTATTACATGTAATTACATTAAAAAACTGCATATGAGAAATGACATGAGTTGTCATACTGCAATCCATCTGTAACAAGTAGTCAGAATCACAAGCAGTTACACTGTTATTACATATATTGTTAATGTGTAACTACGCAGTTAAGAAAGATGCTTAATATAAGGTTAAACCAAATGGTTCTATACAACACTAAAAAGGGTTCAGCTACTATGCTACTATACAGGTGAGCCAAATCCATATATAGAGCAGGTTGCCTGGGAGACTGGAGTAAGAGTTGTGGCTTTCAGTGAGATGTTGTTGGAAAACTCCACGCCAGCTGTGACAAGATTAGTGTTTTGGGTTTATTGTGGAGGAGGTTCTCAATGAAAATCTCCATATCTCAGAGTAAAATGGGAGAACCTACAGGCTACAGTAATGCAAAATGCAATCAGACAGCACAGTCAACAGCAAATTTGCTCCAATGCTCGCATCGGCACATACGACAAGATATGTTAATTTCTCGGCTGAGACAAAAGAAGAAAAAGTTGAAGTTAATTAAAATGCTTTAGTGATAATCACTCGAGCTCAGACTCTATAAAGAGAAAGAGCAAAACGTGCCTTGTCAAAAGTAAGTGAGGGAGAGTGAGAGAGAGAGAGAGAACCTGCTGTGCGCATCTCCAATCGAGAATTAATTATTTAATCAAAGACAAATTTGCTTGCCAAGCATTGGGAAATCAGATACCCAATCACAGGGCTGGGGAAACAGGCACGGCGTGGGGTGGGGGACTTTAATAAGCTAATTTTGAAGAACATCTGAATCTAAGCGATAACACTGAATGAAATATTCACTTTTACTGAGGTTTTATTACGAAGCAGTATTATTCCCTTTTTGTAAACTGAGGTTTCTGAAACGCCCAATCTAGTAGAACAAACAACCCAGACCAGTGGTGAGCAGACCTTCCTTGCCATTAGTCTCAGTAAATATTAGTTCCTAATCTAGCTCCACTAGATTGTTCCTGGAGTGGTCCCTTCAAGGGTACAACTTCGGTACCTTTAGTTTGAGAGCATAATTGCACAATTACACCGCAATTACTTTTTTAGCATTGACTCCAAACACCCTCTTCTGAGGCTTCTACTGTTTTTAAAACAGTAATAAATGTTCCTGGGAAAGCGTATGTACTGTAGCTTTTAAACCCATTTAAGGGTACTCAACTGGACCTTAAAACCATTGGTGTACCTTTGAATGTAGGATTATATTGCTTGTACCTTGGTGAAGGACAACGTACCTGTACAGTACCTCATAACTCATCATTTCAGACCACTGACTGGGGAAAATAACCCCTAAAATATATTAAGCTTGATAGTTGCATGGTTTGTGGATGTATGTACTGAATGCAATCCAGTGAGGTTGGTAATACTGGTAATGTACTTTTAATAACCTATTTATGACTCTATTTTCCATTCTCAAGATTTACATTGTAAAGGTGCCTATACTAAAATAAGTCACCAAATTCTGAATGTCTGTACATGTATGTGATGGAGGAGTGTCTGATATCTACTGGATGCTAAGCTATAATTCTGTCTGTTGCATTATGAGTGGCTATCTGCACATCTACATTCACTTCTATTAACTAGAATTTGACTTTGCAGTGTATCATATGCATCATTAGTGCAATGTTGTGCTGGTTATTGTTTAACCAGCACAACATTGCTGTAACACAGCTGTAAGTACTGTGTCCATGTGTCCACATAAGTGTTATTTGATGTATGCTTGGGTCTTTTTGACTAATCAAAACTCTAAAGTGATTCAACAATTGTGATTGTGTCCAAAATAATGCAGGTCAGGTGTCGAGGGGATAGAAAATGCATATATAGTGCAATACATGCCATAAAATATTTGTCGCATCAGATGTACCACTAAAAATTGGAATTATGCCCTGTAGAAAAGAGGTAACCATGAAAGTAAGTTTGGGATGCTTTCACCAGGTGTTATCTAATTTTGGGAATTGAATTTTTGAAAGAGAACTAATAAAAATGCATGGAAAATAATGCAGTGTGGGTCAGTTATTGGGAAATTGGGATTTGTTATGGGGGGATAGTTCTGTGGGGGTTTATTTCGGATCATGTTTAGGTATGCCATATTTGTTAACCATATTTGGGAAAAGAGGATTGTATCTGTAGACTGGGGAGATGAAACTGCGGGGATGTGGGGTGTGGGGTGTGTGTGGGTGGGGTGTGATCATATTTGTTGACTGGGGAGTACATGGCCTTATGAGTCAAGGTTGACTACCGGACAGCCCCAGCCTTATTTAATCCCTGATTATAGGATTAGTTGGATCAGGAGTATTGAGAGCTGGGAAAAGGCTGGAAAAATATGCCTCCAGAACCAGAGCAGGGAAACACTATTACTGAGAAACCTAAAAATTTGTTCTCAGCGCTAGTATGTGTCTTCATTCCTTGTTCAATGCTTCATTGTAACAACATTTGAGTCTCTCTCTAAACTTGATAACATTACTGTTATTTAGAGTTTAACTCTCCAACAATGCCCATGATGCCCTCTCTGATTTATCCAGACCATCTATGTTATCTATGAGATGGAACATGAAGAAGAATGGTGATCCAAGACCCAAGGTCAGCATATGTCCTGTTGCATTACCACTTGGCAAAACCAAAGGTCTTTGCTGATTTGCCTATTCAGTCGAGTTCTTCACAGTAACACCTTGGGTGAATAGACAATCATCAGTAGATGGTGAAAAGAGACGCTGTGTGTAGAATTGGGAGGGGGTAGTTCTAATCTCATTGCCTTGATTGTGCCAGTTCATGAAATAATCAACTCCTTGCAACCCCTAACACGGCTGTTCTGTTGTCGCCACTGCATCATTAACAACAATTGTTCATTTTAATCCTTAAGTGTCCTTTAATTATCACTTTATAGAGCAATAGAGGGACTGAAAGTTGCTCCACTGACCATTTTATGGTCCACTGGGAGCGTGCCTTGATTTATCAAGAACATTCAAGTGCTGCTCTGGGTTGGAAGTGTTAGATAGCGAGATTGTGTTACAGCCTTATTTACCATGACGGATGGTTTATGCATCCTGTCATCTAATTTCCTGTGCCTTTGATTTAATACATCATATTTGCAGATGAAATAACATTCACATTACACCACCTAGCTTTTAACCTCCCTGCAGAAATAATTTTTCTTCTCCCCAATATGAAGGCTAGAGTCAGGAGCTTTTTGACTGAAAATGCACTTTTCCCTGCTTTTCTTTTTCTTTTTTTATCTAGCTTTAAGCTTTTTTTGTTGGCTGTGTTCCCTTTTCCCCCTGTCCCTCATGTAGTTCTGGCAATGCTGAGCAATGCTATACATGGAGGACCGTTATCAACAACTCATTAACGCGTAATAAATGAGCTCCTCAAGCAGAGAATAGGAGTGGGTGGGATAACGAACGCATTGCAGACACTAGCGTCGCACTAATAAATCATGTCAACGTCTTGTAAACATGCGAGTGCTCTTTCGCACGCACTGTTTATGAATGGCCTGCCACTGCCCCTCAGTCCCGCTGTCAGCACTAAAATGTGGGCCACTAACCCGCTGGACAATTTTATTCAAATGTACTTCCAGAGGGGAGGGTCGAAGGTGTAAAACATAGGAAAACCAATGCTACAAGAAATAAAGAAGCAAACGTAAATAAGGGGAGAAATCAAGCAACCTCTTTTAAAATAGATGTTGTTAATGATGTAAAAGTTCCATCAGATCTGTCATGACTGGAATTGTGCTCTGCCATTTGTGGCATTGATGTCCGACTAAAGCAGTGGTGAATACTATTACTTATCATCTCAACACTGTACTGCTAATTAATCCGCCAATGTTTAAATTACGTTTTAAAAATAAAAGGTACCAAAAGACACTTCAATTTCTTTGGAGAAATGCTTTTAAACAAAGATCTCCTGAAGATTTTCTTTTCTTGCAGAGTGTCATTCCAACCTGCTCCAAATATGACCGCTCCTACCTAACCCTAAAGCATCCTATCCAGCCAGTCATTGACTTTTAAGGAAGTTGGATATGTAGCAGATTGTGTGTGGAATCACTGTCCTGTAAGAACCACTTTGGGTTTCTTGAAGAACATTTCAGACAAGTGACTCCAACCTGTTTTTTTAGTTTACCATCCATTGGAAGGTTTTGTAGGGTGTTCTATGACATCACTCCAAGGAACCCTTTTTGGAGTCCCAGTTTTTAAGTATGTACTTGCACTCCTTTCCCATTACATGCCAACTCCTTCCCTATACAACGTCAATTAATTCTCCAAAAATTACTGTTCACCACATCTGGTCTGGCTCCATTCCTCTTTCACTTATGTGCACACTGACCTCATCAGTCAGAATCTCAAAAAAAAGAGAGTCTTGGCTTTTGAATACACTATAGGGGTTTCTTTTGTTACTAACCACTTGGGTTGGTCAAAAGAAAATGTTATGCCGGAATGAACTGGTCTTTTACACAGAAAGTCACATATTGTGATGTTTCCACCAACACAACACATCCCTATTGTCATCTTTTGCTGTATTGTAACTGATCGTGGCTCAAAATCTGATATTTTGTTGGGCCTGATCAGGCCCGGGTAGGGTAGCAGACCTCTAGTGTAGGTGAGTCAAGGAGAATTCAGTGACTCTTTGTTGTACATGGAAAATGGCCTGCTAGCTTGACTAAATAGATGAAATGTTAAAATATGAAATGTTACGAGTCAGTGGTTACCAACACTCCTTCTGAAGATCTATTTTCCTGATCTGTTTAGTATCTAACATACTGTCCCCTCCACATTAGTTAATACTGCAACCAATCAGGGACTTCTGAAAAATTCATTAGCTGGATTGCGAGTTGCAGATTGTAACTGAAATTAGTGTTAAGTGGGCATTCTTGTCATGTGTGAACACATCATACCCAGCACAGCACAGTGTGAACAGTGTGAAATTCTTCACTGCATTTAACTGAAGCAGTGACCACCTAGGGATGTGGTGCCCAGGGATCAGTGTGCAGTGCAGTAACTTGCTCAAGGATACCTCAGTGGTCCAATTGCCCCTAACTCTAACTCTAACCCTAACCTTAACCCCCATGACCTTCTGATCGCAGGGGCAACTCCCTAATCACCAGGCCACTCCCAGCAGGTCTACGTCTCAGGAGGGATAGTGACCACAAGTTAATAGCTCCCATTCTGGTCATGGTGCAGCATAGGTACAGTAATATCATAGTTTGAAATGAAGTGCTCATTCATCATTGACGCTGTTATGACTCTGCACATCAGCATTTGACACTAATGATTAGGCTCTGGCTAGTTTGTCGTCATACTTTCATTGGACAGTGATTTATAAGGCCTATATAGTGTTGTCTTGTTAGATTGTGACAAAGTTATACTGTGTGTTTGGATTTATCATTCTCAATAGATAGGGCACTCTTCTCATCCTTTTAAGCTGATGATGTGTACAAAAATAGCCAGGCTCTTGGTACTCGGGTGTCATCTTGCAACTGCTGAATTTTAGATGATGATCGTGATGAACATTTCATGATATGAAATGTATAGTGAGCTACTAGAAAGTTCATTAATTTGTTGTCTTAGTCGATTATTCTTAACCAGAGTCATTGGGGTGCTGAAGCCTATCCTAGTGCTTATAGAGCCAAAGGCAGAGAAACACCTTTGACAGGTCACCAGACCAGACACAATTTAGGAATTTAGCATCTCCAGTTCATCTTTGGACTGTGTTAAGAACCCAGTGGAAATAAATGCAGATACAGGAAGAACATGCAAACTCCAGAAAGGAAATTTGGCCACCCTAGCTGGGAATTGAACTCAGGTCCTTATTAGAAAGTTGGCCTAGTATATTAGTACTATTTATCAAAAGGTCTAATAGCTGCTTTTGGGCAATCACTGTCCAGTACAATGACGCACATGGCTTCACAAACTGTTGAATCATAAATCTGCTAACAGACATATAGAACTTTGAGGTAAATTTTGCTTGTCTAATGGATAGCTCATGAGTTTGAGTATTTAATGACATGATATTATTTTTTCCTGTAGCCTCAACTTTGTGTTCAAGTACCAGACAGTGAGTAAAAAGTCTGAAAATGATATATATTTTTTTCTTTTAGGCCCGTTTCAGTCTTCCCTCCTGTCTTTAAAGCATGCTTGCCAGAAGCCCCTCGAGCCATGCTATTGAAGAGCATCCCAGCAAGCGAATGTTGAATGAGGGATGAAATAATACCTCTACGGTGTAGCTGGATCCTAATCAAGTTCTGGTGAGTGAGTTTGTATGTGTGTGTGTGTGTGTGTGTGTGTGTGTGTGTGTGTGTGTGTGTGTGTGTGTGCAGATGATCCTAATGAGCTCTTCAGCCAAATCTGTCCTACAGCCATGCCTCCCTCAGGGCCTAATGCTTGATAATGTGGAAAGCATTAGCTCCATAACTTTTTCAAATCTCCACTAAATGCTAGAGAACAAATAGCCTATTTCATACTCTCCATCCTCTTACTCCTCTCATCTTCCTCTCTTCTTTATACTCTCACTCCGGTACTGGTCTCAAGGATGGACGCTGGGCTTGGAGGAATACAATAAAAAGACTGGAGAAGTGTGTATTAGGGTCATTTATCCTTTATGGATAGACTTTGGGGGCTGAGTGTGTGTGGAAGAGCGGGGGGATGGTTGGGGGGCAGCAGTTGTGGAGGGTGAGCGAGTGGTAAATGAGAGACGGTAATCAGTATCTTTGCTTTCGGTCATCTGTCAACATCAGGAATGGATGTTGGGCCAATCCAGCCTTTAAATCGTCGCCCTTAATTACTATCATCAGTTCGTCTTGTTTACAGTTGTCCGAAAGGTCCAAAAATAAAGCTGTTTCTTCTCCCACCAAATTTCCTCTAAATGTCATCAGTGTTGTCATCATCGCCGCAGCCTTCTCCTCCATCTTCAGAGGCATGTAATCCAAGTCAAATACTTGAGGCTGCTCATCTGGATCGGAGATAAACAGAGTTGTTTAGGTCTTATGAAGTTGATTTATAGTCACAATTGATTGCCATTTCCCAAATAATGTTTATTTAACCTCGGTTTAATAATCTTTATTGGAACTATTGTCTGATACTAAAAATACATAAAAAAAAAAAAAACCCAAAAATATTGCCTTAAATAATAATAATAAAAAAAACCCTATGCAAAATGAGTAATGTACAGAACATGATCCAACAAAGCACACAATTTCAAATTTTGATTGTGTCATAAACACCCTTTTGAACAAGACAAAATGGGAGCAGGATTGAACTTCACACTAGAGGTCTGCAAAAGGGTGGAACCTGCGGGACGCGGCGCAGAAGCATGCGGTGCAGGTCTACATTTGAGAGTTTCTTGCGGGAGTGGGCAGGGATAGAGAGATGTGTTCTCTGGACTCCCGCAAAGTGTACATTTGTATTGAATACATTTTACAGTTTGTTTTTATGTGGGGAACAACATATGTGGTAGGAGAGCTAACCTCCAGAGGTTTGCGATGTGTGGGGTGATGGCCTAGTGGGTGCTTGGAGTCTGATTTCTCTCATTTTGACTGTGTTTCTATTGAGACTGTTTAGATATTTTTTAATTCAGGTCTGTAGCCTAGGTTGGTTGTATTTTTTGTGGAGAACCGGTTAGCCAAATTTACCCTTATATAAAAGACATCTTTCATTCGCAGCCGGAGTCGTGCCCACATAATGTAGCCTATATTTCATAAATTCCTGTATGTCAGTTAGGCAACAAATAAATTTGGTACCTTATTTAATTTTTATAAGCCAAGATATTATAACATTTAAAATGTGTCCGGTATTTTTGGCCCACCCTATAGTCCACCAGCCTTGCTAGCGGGATTCAGCAGGCGGGAGCGGGACAAACCATAACAGACACGGGCGGGAGCGGGTCGAAATATTACACATTTCTTTGGGAGCGGGCCGGAGCGGGACAGAAACTTGTGTGTGGGAGCGGGATGAAAAATGAGTCCCGAGCAGACCTCTACATCACACTTCTGTGGACTTTCATTGTTTCTCTGATAAAACAAATCAATATTAAGAATTTCTGTTAACTACTTTTTGAAGGTGTACACACACTCGCCAAGAAACTCCATCCAAAAATAAGGGCAATTTAGGTCATTATTATTTATTTTTTAAAAATGACAAGCAATTTACTAATAACGTCTTTCTAACTATAATGTTATTTTTTATTACAGACTCTCTCATCGCTCATTTCATCACCCATTACTTTAGATACTCAAATTGGTACCAAATGGAAAGTTCTGAAGTCATTTCAGTAGTCCTTGATAATGAAATCGCCAGTCAAAGTAAGTGCCATTTAGAAGTTATTAAGTAACTTAATAACTCTCTTCTGAAGATGAAAAAGCCAGTTATTCAAAATTAAAACGATTAATTTGCCCTATGCTGTTAAAAAAACTAGCAACAGTTAAAAATCAGTTAAAAATCAGTCAGTCTGAAATTAAATCGTTAAACAGTGTTAAAATCGATGTGCGGTTTCTGAATGAAAATCGAATCTGGGCTGTTTAGGTGAGGTTATTGCACTCTTTCTTCTTTTTCATTTTCACATTAGCATGCAATCTAATTAAATGATTTAATGATATGGTGATATTCTGCCTGTGCTCGTCATTGTCAATATTGAGTCTGCAGTTAGGTAAATAGCACCTCTCAGACTCACCTGTCATTGGTTGCGCCACAATTAATTTGAAGGCTACCTACATAAAAGTTTCATTACATACACATAAGCACTGAATAATGCATTTTAAATGAATACTGTGTATTTATGAACAGCTTATGCCAGTAGATGAAGTAAATGACACTGTATTGAGATTAGTAGCCTTAAACTAAAGTGAGAGACATTTGATCCATTCATAATGTTGTTACAAGGCTTCATTACCAAGTAATAAAGCTTACAAGGCAGAGGCCTTTTTAAGGAGCCTGATATTACTCTACAGCTCCACTACAATGCAATGAACTTGATACAAGTTTTATGGCCAAGCTGTTCATAACTATTCAACTGTTCCTTTATAACCAGATTATTCAATGTCTGAACAATCTTTATGAAGTGTTTATGAATGGTTTAAATTGGGATTATAAATGGGTATTAATTGGATAACAAACAACCTAAGCATCAGTGACCAACTGTGTAGAAAAATGTGGGCTCAATTTTTAACTAGTAAACATATTGTGGTGACCCTGGGTTTTGTTATTTAAGTTACTTGTTAAAATGTTGAATTGTTTGTTATTCTGTTCTTTTGC